>PVKU01000378.1:0-512143 GCA_004027475.1 Anoura caudifer | reverse complement strand
ACCCAAATAAACACAATCAGAAATGAAAGAGGAGAGATTACAACTGACACCACAGAAATACAAAGGATTGTAAGAAATTACTATGAAGAACTGTATGCCAAGAAATTTGAAAACCTAGGTGAAATGGACAAGTTTCTAGAAAAATATAATCTCCCAAAACTCAATGAAGAAGAAGCAGAAAGCCTGAACAGACCAATAATAGCAGATGAAATTGAAGCAGTAATCAAAAAACTCCTGACACACAAAAGCCCTGGGTCAGATGGTTTCACAGGAGAATTCTACAAAGCATGTAAGGAGGAGCTCACCCCTATCCTTCACAGACTATTCCAAAAAATACAAAATGATGGAAGACTCCCAAACTCTTTTTATAAAGCCAGCATCATCCTAATGCCCAAACCAGATAAAGACACAACAAAGAAAGAAAATTTCAGGTCAATATCGCTGATGAACATAGATGCTAAAATTCTCAACAAAATATTGGCAAACTGCATCCAAAAGTACATTAAAAAGATAATACACCATGACCAGGTGGGATTCATCCCTGGGATGCAAGGATGGCTCAATATTCACAAATCAGTAAATGTAATACATCACATAAACAAAAGCAAAGGCAAAAATCACATGATCCTATCAATAGATGTGGAAAAAGCATTTGATAAGGTACAACACCCATTTATGATAAAAACACTCAGCAAAGTGGGAATAGAGGGAGCATTCCTCAATATAATCAAGGCCATATATGAGAGGTCTACAGCCAACATCATATTCAATGGGCAAAAACTAAAGTCTTTCCCGCTAAGATCAGGAACAAGACAAGGGTGTCCACTTTCACCACTTCTATTCAATATAGTATTAGAAGTCTTAGCCACAGCGATTAGACAAGAAAAGGAAATAAAAGGCATCCAAATCGGAAAGGAGGAAACAAAACTATCATTGTTTGCAGATGACATGATAGTGTACATAGAAAATCCTATAGACTCGGCCAAAAAAGCTGCTTGACCTAATAAATGAATTTGGCCAAACAGCCAGGTACAAAGTCAATATCCAGAAATCAAAGGCATTTTTGTATACCAACAACGAGACAGCAGAAGCAGAAATCAAGAAAAAATCCCATTTGTTATAGTAAAAAGAAAAATAAAATACCTAGGAGTAAACCTAACCAAGGAGGTAGAAGACCTGTATGCAGATAACTAGACAACACTGAAGAAAGAAATCAAGGAAGACACAAAGAAATGGAAACATATACCGTGTTCATGGATTAGAAGAATCAACATCATCAAAACGTCCATACCACCCAAAGCAATTTACAAATTCAATGCAATACCTATCAAAGTACCAATGGCATATTTCACAGATATAGAACAAACACTTCAAAAATTTATATAGAACCATAAATGACCCTGAATACCTGCAGCAATTTTGAGAAAGAAGAGCAAAGTAGGAGGGGTCACAATACCTGACACCAAATTCTATTACAAGGCCACTGTAATCAGAACAGCCTGGTACTGGTATAAAAACAGGCACATGGACCAGTGGAACAGAACAGAGAGCCCAGAAATAAACCCAAGTCTCTACTGTCAATTAATATTTGACAAGGGGGCAGCAACATAAAATGGAGTAAAAATAGCCTCTTCAACAATTGGTGTTGGGAGAACTGGACAGCTATGTGCAAAAAAATGAAACTTGAGCACCAACTTACACTATACACAAAAATAAATTCAAGGTGGATAAAAGATTTAAATATAAGCCATGACACCATTAAAGTCCTAGAGGAGAACATAGGCAGGAAAATCTCAGATATTTCACACAGCAACTTTTTTACTGATATGTCTCCTAAAGCAATGGACATAAAGAATAAACAAATGGGATTTCATCAAAATAAAAAGCTTCTGCACAGCTAAAGAAAACAGTATTAAAATAAAAAGAGAACTGACTGTATAGGAAAACATATTTTCCAATGATACCTCAGACAAGGGTTTAATCTCCAAATTTATAAAGAACTTACATGACTCAACTCTAAGAAGACAAGCAACCCAATTAAAAATTGGGCAGGGGACTTGAACAGACACTTCTCCAAGGAGGACATTCAGAGGATCCAGAGACACATGAAAAGATGCTCAATATTGCTAGCTATCAGAGAGGCGCAAATTAAAAACATAATGAGATACCACTTCACACCAGTCAGAATGGCCATCATAAACAAAGCAACAAACAACAAGTGTTGGAGAGGTTGTGGAGAAAAGGGGACCCTAGTACGCTGTTGGTGGGATTGCAGACTGGTACAACCACTATGGAAAGCAGTATGGAATTTTCTAAGAAAACTAAAAATGGATCTGCCTTTTGACCCAGTAATTCCACTGCTAGGATTATATCCTAAGAACACTGAAACAGCTGTCCAAAAGAACCTATGCACCCCTATATTCATAGCAGCACAATTTACAGTAACCAAGTGTTGGAAGCAATCCAGGTGCCCATCAGTAAATGAATGGATCAAAACACTATGGTACATTTACACAATGGAATTCTATGCAGCAGAAAGAAAGAAGGAGCTTCTACCCTTTGCAACAGCATGGATGGAACTGGAGAGCATCATGCTAAGTGAAATAAGCCGGGAAGTGAAAGACAAATACCATATGATCTCACCTTTAACAGGAACCTAACCAACAAAACAAACAAGCAAAATATAACCAAAGACACTGAAATTGAGAACAGACTGACAGTCACCAGAGGGGAGAGGGGAGGGAATTTCAGGGGAAAAGGGGAAGGGTTTACAGGAACAAGTATAAAGGACACATAGATAAAAGTTAGGGGGGGTGGAAATGGGAAGGAGGTGGGGAGGGCTGGGGTGGTGGGCTGGGATGGGAGTAAAAGACAGAAAACTGTACAAGAACAATAATTAAAATAAATTAAAAAAATAAAATTAAGAAATTTAAAATTAAGGAAGTTGTCATGAAACAGTTCAGACTAAGTTTATGTACATATACAAGGTGAACAAAAGTAGGTTTGTGGTTGTTCACATGGAAAATAATACAATAGTAATAAATATAAATATAAATATATGTAATAAGAAATATTTATTATAAGTAATAAATATAAATTCTATGTTTTTCATGCTCACAACTATAAACCTATTAGCCAATCTCTGTATGTTTAAGTTTTCCCTTGCTTTGTGGCAAATTGCCACGTATTTAAGAAATTAAAGCTGGACTCAAGGCATGGGGTCTATTGGTGAGGGTCTAAGCAGATTGATATCAATGTATTGGCTGGGCCTTCCCTTACCTGGAGACTTACTTAATTCAGTTGGCTAAGTTGGAGTCATCATGGGAGTGACATCCATTATCTTTGTCATGTTGTGTAATCTAGTCAAGAGACTGGCATCGCATTACCTTTGCTGTGTTTTATTTGTAAGAAACAACTCACAGGTCCTGCTCACACACAAGGCAAGGGATTATGCAATTGTAGTGTGGACCATACACCCAAAGGTGATTTATTGGGGGTTACCTTAGGATGTCTGCACCACAATTTTTAAATTTAGCTTTTGTAAAAAACTATTTTGTTCACTAGTATGGGCTCAGTTATTGCCAATTATTTCTTTAGCTGTTTTTATACAGTTCTGAAATAAATAACTTCCACCTATATTAAAGGTGGATATTGCAGCCAGTTTGGCACCTATTAGGTGTAGAATTAATGAGCTTGCAGAGAAGATTCTTTTGACTAGAGAAGACAAAAGAGATATAAAACAGATCAGGGAAAGATTTCTTTCTGTTTGGTGTGTGTTGCATTCCCCAAGCACTCATGTTCTAAGTGTTCCAAGAGATTTCTTGGTAAGCATTAATTGGGAGTTTTGCCTGAGGTCATGGAGCAGGTTCAAAGGGTTAGACCAGCAGAGTTGAGAAGATGAAGCGATATCTCATATTGGTGATAAGCTTGCTCTGGTAATGTTGCTGACCACAAATATCTGTCTTCCTCCTACTCATGTTTTCCCCATTCCTGTTTTTGTCATTTCCTCAAGTCACCATCTCTTCCAAATTTTATCTTTCTTGTTGATAAGCTCTGATAACCTTGTTATAGCTTGGCATTCATTTTATTGCTTTAACATTTTAACTCTCTTCTAATGCTTGTTTCTCATACTTCATGTCTTAGTTTGCTCAGGGTACTATAACAAAATACCGTAAAATGAATGGCTTACATACAACAAACATTAATCTCTCAGAGTTCTAGAGGCTGAGAAGTCCAAGATCAAGGCATCAGAAGATTCAGTGTCTGATGAGAAGCTGCTTTCTGTTTCATAGATGGACGGAGTGATCTTGTTGCTTTGTCCTCACCTGGTGGAAGGGGTGAGGGATCTGTCCATGGCTTCTTGTACAAGGGCATTAACCCCATTTATGAGGGCTTCAACCTTCAAGACCTAATGACCTCCCAAAGGCTCCACCTCCAAACATCCCATTATTTATTAGGTCTCAACATATGTATGTATTTTGAAGAGATGCAAATATTTTGTCCACAGGACTGTATAATTTTATCCTCTCAAGATTATTACTATTTTACATGGATAGTGAGAGGGTCCATGTGTACATGTGTGTGTATGCATGTCTATGTAAATGTATGCTTATATATCTGTGCTTAAACTCGGTGCATCACAATCGGATGTTCTTACATTTGTGGTTTTCAGTAGGTAGGTCTACTTTCAGGGAGGTGTCAGAGTCATCTGACTCATGGTTGGAGTAAGTAGTTCCGGGATGTACCTGCCTTTGGAAGGAGTCTAAGAACTAGAGCAGGGAGTTACTGGAGAGGACTTGCTTATAGACAGGACTTCACAGATAGAATAGGATTCCCAAGGAGAAATTGACACTTAGTAAGTCTAAGAAACAACAGGAAATTTGTTTTGAGGGGCGGTAATACACATCTAGCAACATAACAAAATTTTAAATTGCAGGCAAGAACAGCTAAAAGGAAGGGTCTGTGGGTGATTTTATTAGTTTTGAATTTACTGCATTTGTACTTAAGCTATGAAGCAATCCTATACGATAGGTAGTTCTGTTTACCAGCAATGTAAAAATGTTAAAGTGGCAGTATATGTTCATAGTGTCCAGTTAAAATTCTCATTCTGAGGAAATAAGTTTTATGTACTTGGAAAATAGTTGCTTCTCTGTAGGAGTGCTATATACCACAACTTTCCAAAGAACTTTCAAATTCACTTTATTTTGGTGTCAGAGCAAACAAAGCCACATTTTTAATGCATGAAAATTTCTAGTCTTCTCCATTTTTATTGTCTTTTTTTTTTTAACCAATTATTGCACCTGCTTGAGCTACTAGCCTCCTCAGCTGAAAATTGGTGGATACAGAGCTGGCCACATGGAGTGTTCACATGATTTTTGCCATCTGTCTTTAAATATAACACTCCAGCATGTGTCTCTAAGTAACAAAACAAGAAAATCTCCACCTGAAATTATAAACCAAGCTGAGACCATGTTTTTCAAGCATGCAGATTATAGAAAGATCAAGAACTAAAGAGGGAAAAAGGTAATTTATGTCAGAAAAAAATCTGAATATTGTAAAAAAAAATAAAGTAAAAGTTAAAGAAAGTAGGAAACTAATTGAATAGCAGGAAGGAGATGGACAATTTCCAAGAACAATATATTCCTCCCACTCTAAAGCTGGGGAGCTTAATTTCCTCTCTTCCTTTCATAGTTACTGGGACAACCTCTTCAGAGTTAATATGTTTTATTGGGTCTGCTAAAAATATTGATCACACTAAACCTACATAAACCTAACTATAGTTGTTTTAACCCTTTACTGATATTTCATATTGCTAGATATTATATGAATTAAATTATACTATATTTTAAATAAACCTTCACAAGTAGGTTAGAATGGCTCTACTTTTGTTGGTAATTTTGGAGTGAATTAGAAAAGCATTAGAATGCATTAACAATGCATACAGAATCACCTTGTGGATATATATATATATATATATATATATATTTGAAAACTGGTTTAGTCAAATTAAAGCTAACGGAGACTTTATGAACTGATTTGAGAAAAGCAGTTCCATCCTGGAACATCATAAAATAAGCAGGATTCAAAATTAATTAAGCTCCTCTCTTACTTGTAGGGAGATTTCTAATTAGAAGTTTCTTCTTAGAAAGTACAATATTATATCATCAAATTTTAATCCTTTTTTAATATGTTCTGGATATAGACATTCAATTAAGGAAATCCATGTTCAAAAATCTTAATTTAAGAGAGTAGATTTGTACCTCTCAATCTAAGTGTGATTTTGGAAACTCACCAATTCTGTTTCAGTTCCTATAGGAAAATTACATTTAAGTAATTTATAGGTTAGACAATAAATACTTTTTAAAGGCAAAAGTGCTTTCCTTGTACCAATACTTTATTTTTTTCAAGATACATTAGAGACCATAAAGGGTAAATCTTTATATTACCTAGGCAGAAGCTGGTAGTTATATAGAGGACCAAAGATGTTATCTTATTTTGAGTTATCTTCATACTTTAAAACACTTTGTGACTAGAGAATAAATGCAGAAGCTTAGTTTGAGCAGAAATTTTAGATGACATGAGTGGGTATGTAAAACTAAGTCTAGCAGCAACACTATCACTGTTGCTGAAAGACGAAAACCACACATATAAAGCCACTAGAATTTGACATGAAAATAAATCTAGAGTGGGAAACCTCTAAGTTGGGAGACTGATGACCTATCAAGACTGGAAGTCAACTATTCAGTGACTAGGGGTCACTGAAAGAAATACTCCTAGTCCTAGAAAATAAACAGGGAAAGATATTTATGGAAAAAGGCCTACATAAAACCGAAACAGAGTCATAAATTGAGTCAGGAGCAAATGGGAACATGTGATGAGTTTTTCTCCACTAAATTAAACTGACTTGGAAGCAACATAGGTGTCCGTTAATACAGGATAGGATAAAGAAGATGTGAGATATATATGTGTGTGTGCATGTGCGCACATGCACACGTGTGTGTGTAAGAAATAGACTATTACTCAACAATAAAAAAGAATAAAATCTTGCCATTTGTGACAACATAGATGAACCTGGAAGGTATTATGCTAAGTGAAATAAATAAGTTAGACAAAGAAAGACAAATACCATATGATTTCACTTATATTTGGAATCTAAAAAAGCAAAATAAACAAAAAACCAAGACAGAACAGAGACTGACCCATACATACAGAGAATAAACTAGTTGATGGTTGCTAAGTGGGAGGGGGTGGGGAGATAGGAGAAAATTAAAAAAATGAGAGACAAAAATTTAAAAAATAAATTGTATAAGATGCATAAACTAAACTAAACTAATTATAAAAATGAATTAATTTCTTAACATAAAAGTAGCCTTCATAATTGATAAACTAGGAGACATTAGAATACTGGTTGGGGAAATACCTGAAATCATCACAGATTAGACAGAACTGATATTAATAAACTCCAAAATCTTGCTATTGGGCCTTTTCAAAATTTAAAACATTATTAAACTTTCTATATTGCTATGGAAATAGGTAAGTCCAGTTTTTTATTGTTTCCTGGAGTATTTCTAATTAGTGCAACAAAGGTGAGGGGCTGGTCTTCTTCCATTTTCAAAACTGTAAATGGGAATATGCTTCTCAATTTCTTGATTCAATAGTGGAGAAGGAGAGAGGAATTGCTTTGAGAAAGTGAATAGAGTTACGTTGTTCAAATGGGACAATGTTATGAAGGACAAATAATAAAAATTTGGGGTGAGGTTAAATTAGCTGTGTGGCTTTATAAGTAACTTGAACTCTTCTGCTTCTCAATATCTTTATTTATAAAATAAGGATAATAACAACCAAGTGTACATTTGGTTTTGATGTGTATAGAGCTTGCAAAAGTCATCATGTAAAAAATGATGTCAAATATTTGTTATTGAGATATCTTATTTTGTGGAGCTTATTGGAAAAAATTAAAGGTGATTCTCCTGGATCCTTTGAAATTATAGACAAAAAAAATCCATAGTTGGATCTTATTCTCTGTATGAAAAAGGTGAGCATGGTTAAATTTTATGGTGAGGGATGAAGTTGGGGCACTTTATTTTATGGGTATCCTGCTATTTGGGCCATTCTGTCATCAGTTTCACATCGCATTGTTGTGTCTGCTAAGCTGGTTGGTCAGCTTAGCTGTGCCTTTATCTTACAGGGAATATGAAGTAAAGTCCCAACTTAATAGAATGACCTTGAAATAGACTTAATAGAATTATTGTATGTTGGTAGATAAGAGGGGAGTCTAATACACTTTGCCATCAAATGAGAAGATCTAAGATTGGGTGTGAATTTAGGGGTCAAAGGATAAAGGAGGCTGTTTAGCCTGGTTTAGTTTCCAGCAGTGGGTCTACCTCCAACTATGGCAAAAGTAGTTCCCTTGTGGCCCAGCGAATACATTAAGAGAATGAAATTGGGGTTTGGAATCAAACTCCAGCAAATTAGTAAAGTATTTCTCTCTCTCTCCTTGCTCTTTGTACCTACACATCACTGAGGGACGTTTCATGAAGGGATGCCTGTTTAGAGATAGATGTGGATTTGATATCTTAGGTTCCTTATATCTCTGTTTGCATATTTATAAAGATATATTATTTACCTGTAAAACAGGGTTTAAAATGTCTACTTAACTTCTCTACCTAACATAATTGAATGAGGCTTGTAGGTTTAAGGGGTTTTGAAAATATTGATTATTCAGTATAAGCCTAAGGTCACAAGCAGAACATTTTGTGAAAATTGTACAAAGAGTAACATAGAAAGAAATCTTCTTCCACTGTTTCCTAACCCTTTGTTTATCCAATTTTGCTTTTCTTTTAAAATAAGAGAAATAAGAAATACATTTATACAATGTTTCTCAGAGCTCACTTTCATTGTGACTTCAGTGCCAGTAATTTACTGATGAGTTGAAAGACAATATGTATAATTATTAAGAGCAAAGATTCTGGAGAGAGCTTGCTGGGTTTGAGTCTTGTCTCTGCCAAGCCATTTGGCATCTCTGCTCCACTGTCACCTTTATGTCAAATGAGGATAATTTCACGGAGTTTTTGTGAGCATTCACTGAATTATTTTGTGCGTAATACTGAGAATAGTGCCTGAAACGTCCTAAATTCTCAGAAATTGTCAGTCATTTTTCTTCATCCTCATCTTGTTCCTGGAAAAGTAACTACTTATTTTTCCAGGAAATTTATGACAGCCCTGGGCTGATTCACTGATTCTGGAAATTGTAGGGGAAATGTGGAAGAATATTTGAAATTAGTTGCTTAATATTTGGGGTACCAGCACCTTACTCTTCAGAATTTGTGGCACCCTGACTCAGAATAAATTAAGGCTTTTCCCACATCATTATTATATTTGAAGATGAGTTTAGCTTTGGTGGATGGTAGAGGGGTTATGTTCCAGAATTTGTTCTTTGTGACAAACTAGAATCAAATTAATCAAAATAAGCTGTCACAGCAAGTGATTGCAGCAGCTAGTGCAGAACTGCATGCCCAACAAGACTAAGGTGTGCATAACCCCACGATACCCTTGCTCATTCGGTACCTAAGTCTATTGTGTAATAAATATGAATTAATCTCTGTAGCTAGAAAATGAGGTCCTTAAGCATTCTTCCCTTAGCTGGAAATGTCAGAGCTTTAGTTTCTTTATTGATGGTATGCCTAGAAGAAAGAATTAAAACTTTAAAATTAAGCAAATTAGTTGTACTTTTGACCGGCAGCTTGCACCTTGGGAGAAAAATCCTCCTGTATCTTTCCATTTGTCTTTCCTACCTGCTTTCTTCTCAGGACTCAAACCCCTCACAAATCATACACACAGTTTAAAGACAAGAAATACTCAATAAAGAAGGAATTTGCATTAATTTGAATTGTCTATAGAATTAAACGATACTGTTTTTAATTTATTTCACCAGTAAATATTTAGTGTGGTCACTATTCTAACAATTGGGATACAGTGGTGAAAGAACAAGACCCCCTTAAAATGGGATGAAATTGAAGACATACATACAAAAATGATAATTTCAGAAATTGATTAATTTTGTGAGCAAAGTTAAACAGTACAATGCGATAAAGAAGATAGGATGGGACAAGAGAAAGACAGATAAGCTGGGTCTTATCGTCAAAGAAAACCTTAATAATACTAAAATCAGAACCCAAAGAGGCTGCATTCCTTGATACTAACAGTTAATGACAGCAAGAAACTTAAAATTAAGGAAAAATTTCCTCTTTAGTCATTAAAATAACTATAGGGACAAATAGGGAAATTAAAATAGTCATTACAGAATCCATGTAAAGAAATGAAGATAAGGAGCCCACTTATAAGATGCTTCCAAAACTACATTCAGAGGAATATTCATGTCTCTTAAAGATTAGCTGCTTAAAAGAAAGAAGAAAAATTAAAAGCCTTATTTTTTAGCTTACACAAGAAAATTGAAAAAGGTGCCAATGTAATTAAATGGGGAAAAATGTGTTTTTCCTTTTTATTAAATTTATTGGGTTGGAACTGTTAACGAAATTATACAGGTTTTAGGTGCACAAGGCTAGAACACATCATCTGTACACTGTCACCACCCCAAGTCAATTCTCCATCTGTCATGATTTATCCTCCCCACACCCTCCTCCACCTCCTCCCACCTCTCCTACACCCAGCAACCACCACACTATTGATTGTGTCCATGAGATTTCTCTTTTTTTCTTTTTTGCTCTATCCTTCTACCTCCACTGCCCCTACCTGCAACACCTGTCAGATTTTCAAAAATGTATTGGACTAAAGAAAATGATCCTTGATTCACATTTTGTTCTATACCTAAAAAATAAAATGGGTCACAAATCTAAATGTGAAACTTAAAACCACAAAACTTCTGATAAAAGTAGAATAGTATACAGGTACATATATAAATAAAAATATATCAAATTATAAAACTTAAATATGTACAGCTCATTGTTTGTCAATTTTATCCTAATAAAGCTATAAGAAAATACTTCAGACTAAAAAAATAGAATAAGAAACAGAATACTATGCAAAAATATTCAAATTTATTGTGTATAAATATATGCATATTTTATACATATTTACTAGAAGTAGAAATTAATGTCCAAGTGAAACCTGACTTAACATTTCTGAAAATGGCCAAAAGTAGAAAAGAATAGAAAACTACTGCAAGAAAGACAATAAATAAACTCAAATATGGCCTGAATCTTCTTAGTCTATACTTCAGTATAAACTGGGTAAATCTTGATTAGTTTAAGTTAATCAGGTTAATTCCATTCCTCTTGGTTTTTAATTTAGGGATAGTAATCAAATTACACAATTCTTAGTCATTAGACTTGAAAGAATACTTATTGAGAGTTTCTGGAAAATTTTACTCTGTCTTTACAAAGAGATGAAAGGAAGAGACATTCTCTCTTCCTGCCCTTGGGCTGTGTTGTATAAAGATGTAGTGTTTAAAGCTGCTACAGCCATCTTGCAACCATGAGGAGAGTAGTTTCAAGGTCAAAGCCAATGAGTTGAGAGTGGTCAGCTGAAAGAAAGTACAGTTGTCTCTATTTCCCCCCCACCACGCTCCCATGCCCCACCCATCCCCACCTCCCACCCTCGAACCTACCCCCTTTGGCTTTGTCCATGGATCCTTTATACCTGTTCCTTGACAACCCTTCCCCTATTCCTCCCATTATCCCTCTCCCCCCTCCTTTCTGGTTACTATGAGTTTGTTCTTTATTTCAATGTCTTTGGTTATATTTTGCTTGCCTGTTTGTTTTAATGGTTCTTTAGGAAAGAGTCTTTAATGGTACTGATGAACCTTGAAATGCACAATTTTGAGTCTTCCTCCATTTTCTTATTATCTGAAATAAATATTTGGTTAAGCCATTTTGAATTTGTTCTTTTTACAACCGAAAGCATCCTAAGTGATTAGAAACTGTAATTCTTGTTTTGAACTGAACAAGTTATATAGAATTCTTCTCAACATAGCCATACCCTATTATTCTAGTCAGATTTCTAACCTTGTCTATTCTTTCAGCCTCTCTAAGCATAAGCCACCTGAAGTTTTAACTTTCCATTAAAGTTAAGTACCATATTCTTGAAAAATATTTCTATCTTTCTTGACCTGGCAAAGTTCTTCTCATCATCGCATTCAAAGTTCAGACATCATCTTTTCTGTGCAGACTTTGCCAGCTCTCCCAGGAAGTGTTCTTTTTGTCCGTCTCTTCTTGCTGCCATCTCCAGTGCAGGAGTTTTTTCTCATACTACATCTGAATTTGCATTTGTTTTTACCTGAGCTTCTTCAGGGCAGACCAATTGTTTTATTTATGATCATATTTTTCCATTGTATTGGTATGACACAAATACTAGTCAAATAAGTAAGGTACAGATAGGAAAACAAGGTGCTGGATACAGGGTCCGTTGCTCTTTAGTGTTATTGGTTTCTCATGCAATAAACTTGTTGGCTAAAGAATAAACGATAGACAAGTGTCTGAAGGCTGTGAGGGGTGAACTTTCCTGGGCTCCAGTAAAAAGAGGAGCCATCGGTGACAACTTAGGCTGAAGAAATTGTGACTAACACAGGCAGTTTTTTTGTTTCTAATCATCATTTAATGCTTATATATCGCATGAGAGAAATATCAGTGGTCTTGTTTAGTACGACACTCCTGTGTACAATCTCTTTGGAAAAATGCAAAAGCATCCTATTTTGTGAGTTGATAGCTCATTCGAACCCATTTTGAATTATCAGCAATGACACAGCCCACATGCTTTATGTGACAGAACTACTCACAGCTCATTTTCGAAGCAAGCACTGCAGCTTAGCATTTCACATAGATTATTAGGAAATGTGTCTGATTATCATAATTTTATGAAACAAGACTAAGCATTTCCTGTCATCTTTGCTGACATCTTTTGAGTGGAGAGAAATCCAATTTGTTAAAGAAGGTGGGAGGAAATAAAAATTCTTAAGTTTTAAAACTACATAGAAGAGACAAAGCAAGGATGATTAACAGCTAGTTGTTGTTTTGAATGTTAAATGCTCCTTCAAGGATTTTGTCATCTTTGGGAGGAAAGTTCGTTCAAGTCTGTGAACATCAGATTCAGGCTCCTATGTCTAAAATGAGGAGAAATGTATAGCTGACTTCTAGGGACTTTTAGGACCCAAACTTCTAAGATAAAAAACTGACATTTTCTGTCATCTAATGGAGAGACATCTTGTATTTGGTTTTCTTCATCTTATCTTAATTATTAATAAGAAAAATAATACGAAAAATAAAAATTTCTCTTTCACCCTCTCCATTGTGGTTAGTTTTAATAAGTGGCATTAAGTTCAAGTTGGGATAAAACAAAGAGTGCAAGGAGCGAAATATAAAGACTATATTGTTCACTTTCAACAGTTTTTCATTTTCTAGTTCTAAGAAATTTCAGAATTGTACATAAGGTGTCAAAGTTATGGATAGTACAATGACTCTGGGAATTCTATATGATCAGTGTACCACTAGAAAATATTTCTCCTCTTCAGGATTTTTCTCATTAAAACTAATACTTTCCGCAGTGACATATTTTACATTTGGAATAAACTGCACATTGAGAAGTTAGAGAATTGCTAATGGGCTTCAGATGCCTTTTCTTACTGAAGTTAAAGTGCTGTATTCAAGAGAAAATCTTTTAAGAGAATAATGGAGTGATGTTTGTGTTTGGAAGACAAATGATCTTGGTGTGAGTTGCTCTTCTGGAGTTTCCTTCAGAGTTTAACACTTTATAACTTCCCTGGGTACCCTCAGAAAACTAGACACATGGGGATAGAATTGAATTATACTTTCCATCTTCACCACTAAGAACTTGGAATGAGATTTGCACTTAGGGTAAAAATCAGAACTGTCTTAGCTATAAAATTGCTTTTTCAGAGCGATTGCAGCAAGTAAAAGATTTACATAGCATTTCAACTGCAAGTTAGAAAAGGTCAGGATGACTGAAGTGTTATTTAAATTCAGAAATGATTAAAAACAATGAATGATATTCTTTATTCAGTAGGTCAGGTACTTAAAAAGGAGATGGCACGAGGCAACCTGGGAAAAACATTTGTCTAAATGTTGAAAAGCCTAAGCTTTCCTATAGGCCTGGCCCTTTATTACCCAAGGAATGTGGGTGGTCTGAATGCCTGCTTGGGCACTGGTACCTTACCTGTGGCATGAGCTCATGGAATTATGACATAGTTCAAGTCCAGTCTCTTCCAGTATTAATAACTTGCCCTTTCCTTCCAGGGAATCATTTTGCATTTGACTCAGAGGCAACGGGCATTGATGGGAGGCTCTTATTATTATTAAAAATAATTTTCAAATCGGGAAATTAAATTATTTTAAACAATTATTCCCTGTCTCAGCTACTGTTCTAGGTGTTGGGGATATATTCCTTTCTTCTAGCTTCCTGTTCTTAGTTGGCACAGAGAAAGTACGTTGACTGCATAAGAAGTTTGCTTCAAATCATCTATTTTTTTAAAATAGGAAAATAATGCAAAAATCAGAAAATTAGTGGTGCAGGTGTTAACTTTAGGAAGGGTGTTGTAGATACATATTTTATTTTGGGAGTGGAAAGGAGGTTAAACCAAAGGGTCTTTAAAATTTGATAACAAGGAATTCCTGTAGTTGTTTCACATTTCAAGTCTCAGTTCCTCCTCTCCCTCCATATTATTATGTTGTGTCTCTGACCAGACTTTCCCAAATGTCTAAGAAAGAGCTCGCCCAGAGAAAGAGCGAGCCAGCTTTCTCTATCTTTCTCCACCATGTGAGGACGGGGCAGGAACGTGGCTGCCTGCCAGCAGGGAGAGAGCCCCCACCGGCACAGGACTAGCCAGTACCTTGGTTTTAGACTTACCGGCCCAATTGTGAGAAAATACATTTCTGTTGTTTAGTCCACACAATCTGTGATATTTTGTTATGGCAGCCCTGGCAGACTAATACAGTCCTTTTAAATTTGTCATCTATTTTTTTTGTTTGTTTTCGCTTTCCTTATTGGTTTTTAGGAGCTCTTTATGTAATCTGGGCAATTTCTGATTGTTCGTAAGTGTTTCAAGTACTTTTTTCCTACTTTCTGGATTGTCTTTTCACTCTCTTATAGTTAATTTTGATGACCAAAAAGTAATAATTTAAACATAATTTATATGTTTTCTATTATGATTGGTTACTGGAGTCTTATTTAAGAAGTCTCTCTTTACTCTAAGGTCATGGTGATACATTCCTATGTTATAATCTAGCGTTCTGTCTAATGTGGTTATTGAGCACTTGAAACATGGCTAGTCTGAAATGAAATGTGCTATGAGTATGAAATATAAGTTTCAAAGTTTTTGTATCAGAAATATGATATCTCATTAATAATATTTATATTGATTACATACAGAAATGCTAATATTTTGGATATTATATATGCATAATATTATATATGTTACATATATATTGGTTGTGTTGTATGTATATAAACTCACAGGTAAATTTACCTGCAACAATTTGCATTTTTTCCACTCATTTTTCTATGATCTGATTTTTCCCCCTAGGCCTCTATTGTTGTTAAATTGATCGTATTATTTTTAAAAATTGCCGTTCACATAAAACTCATGGAATTATTAAAATTATAATATTATGAGCTGTGTTAGGTTGATTCCCCAGAGGCACAGTCTGGGCAAGTAATTTAAGGAAATGCTGGAGTGTGAGCCACAAACAGAAACTGTCTTGCTGTGAGGACAGGAGGCTGGATTTCTGTGCCCTCAGCCTGTGGGCTTCCAATAGGGGCGGGAGGGTGGACGGCAGCGGGTAACTCCCAGGAGACTCTGCTCTCATTGGTTGAGGAGGAGCAGCTGTAAAATCTCAGTAGACCGCCCTCACAGCTGCTGTGGGCTGGGCAAAGGCTTCTGGGTGCGCGCCAAAAGGGGTTTTTGATTTTTTTTTCGCATGTGCAATAGCTCCAAGATTACCTGGAAAGAAGATGTGGTTTCTCTTTACATTTCTAGATCATAAGTAAAATAGCCTTTCCATTATGAGCGAATAAGTGAACATGTAAGGTTGCAAAAGACTGCTATATTTGAAAGAAGATAACCAACTGAACAAAAATCCTTCACAGCTGTGCTTCCCAAGACATGAGTTAATTTTAAGTTTAGCAGAAAATAAATACTAAGCATACAGCCTGTACTTAGAGGTGTTTATAAAAAAATATAACTTCTTTTTGGAGGTATTGTAGTATGATAATTATCTACCAGAGTTCCTTTTATATTCAAATCCCCCCAAACCTGAGCTGTAAGGGAGGTTGTCAATCTGGAAACAGAAGCCAATTTAAAAAGCATTAATAGGAAAGAGAACAGCTGTTATAGGGTATAAATTGGCCATTTAAATATGGTATAAGTTGCTCCTGAGAATGAGAGGACTTGGGAATATAAGAAAATTTAATAATGCCTCCATTCAAAATTCAAATACAAATTTCAATTCAATCCAGTTTCGCAGTGGTCAGGGATCAACACTGTTCTGGGCACAGTGGAGCAGCATAAACAAATCCTCGGTGGGGCTTGGAGACTTCTACTATTATTACAAAATCAATATAACAAATTAACTTTTTATTTTAGAGAGCTCTTAGGTTTTTTAATAACGTACCCTGAATCGTAACATGTTCAGTAAGTATCTACTTATCTTATAGTTAAACTGTGTTTAACTTCCATAATTCAAAGCATAGTCATCATAAAATGTATTCAGAAGAGAGAAAAATTATTGTCATAAAACACAGATATTTTGTTCTTAAGGGGAGATGTGAGGTTGTGCTTTAAGTTTAATGACCTAGAGTCCTGTCTTAAAACAAGGATTTGATTAAATGGACTTGGTTACCTATTGTTTCTAACCTGGGATCTTTGATTTGTCACAGATTATGGTAGAGTAGAATTGCAGATGTGGCAGTCAAAAAATGCTGCTCAGAGCTCCAGCTGCAGGTGGCATAACTGACTGATGGCTGCCCCTACTGCCCAGGTGGACCAGCTCTGCCTTTGTGCCAAGGCCACTCTTCTTGTGAGCTGCTCTCAGCCAATGGCTGAGCATGATGAAGATATGACAGCAAACCCATCCTTTCCAGATGCTAGACCCCTCCTGTTTGTTTTTGGATCCGGAGCTCCGCACTGGCTTGGCTCAACCCTTCTTTGAACTGCACTGCTATCTGTGAGTCCTTCTGCCTTGTCCTCTTTACTCCCCTCCCTCCTTCCACATGAGCCATGGTGGGACGTCTCCTTCTTCCTTCCCCTGCTTTCTCCCCCAATAAATCTCTTGCATGTGGGGTAATCTCATATGGGCATGTGCTCCTCAGTGGACCTAAATGTACATAAGTGATTATGAGAGTGGTCCAAGACAATGGGTGGCAGGATGAGAAAGTGGGACTAGCTCACTAATCACTTATTGGGCAAAGAAGATGCTGTCCTGAGCAGATCATCCCTGGCACAATTTGGTGGCTCAATTGCTGAATATTCTACCAGTAGTAACCTGGTAAAACACCCGAATCCAGGGAAATGCCCTTGCAGAGGTATAATGATTTGGGCACTTGAGAGATGGGGGCGGGGAGGCAATGCTTATGATTAGGACAGCCTTGGCTTGTTAGTGCTAAGCTGTTTTGCCATTGCAGAGGGATAATGAGGAACTGAGAGCTGCTAAAAGCTAAGTGTGGAAGCCAGGGGGCCTCTTGGTAGCTCACAAAGAGTCTGTTATCTTCTGAGTAGAAGAGCAGAGACAGGTACACAACCTCATGAAGATTTGATAGGCACAGAACTCCAGGGACATTTGAATGCTGTCCATCCAAGTCATTAGCATTCTGGATTGGATACCTGGGACCCTGAGACACAGAATGGACATTTGGGTTGATATTCCTTAGGAGGCTGGCCCTTTAGGTCCTCTGGAATCCTCCGAGGTTGAAAAATTAGTTCACACTTTGCTATAAGTCATCATTCATGTAACGTAACAGGTGTCCCCCTCAGGAAATGTTCCTAGTTCCTTCCCTGGCTTCCAGGATATTTAAGGTTAAATCCCAGCAAATCAGCTATTGGGACAGATAAGGGAAAGATTGTACAGTAAGGACAGTGTAAGAATTAGCTATAAGGTGCTGGACAGAAGTGAGGGGACTATACCTGCAATTGGATTTCCAGGGTGCTTTATCAGGATGTGGGGCGTAACATAAGACAAGCAGGAATTCATTAACTTGGTGGTATTCTCAGGAATTTAAATCCCTGGCCAGCACCACGAGGGATGAGATAAACTCACTGCTCAGGTACCTGGAAAATCTTGGAAGAACTGAGAGCCAGCCAGTGCTGCTCTCTGAATATGATGTGATTCTGAAAGGGGACCAACAGGTCACTCAGTGGCAACCAACTACGTTAAGCCCCTCTGTCCTGGATTAGCCAGCAGTTTGTCTTGGCAGGGATAGATGCTGTCTTGGGGCTAGGGAATGATCCATAGGCATTGACTTGCACCCAAATTATGCCCGACCAGGGGGCCCACATCCTAGTGAAGGAGTGGAAGAGTAGGTTGGTAGAGAACAGACTGCATTGCGTATTGGCATGCTGAGGCAGCTGTCATCACAGAATGCTGAAACACCCTTTCAAAGGCACAGTTGCAGAAGTAACACACTGAAAGAATGAGTAGCATCTTTTAGGATACAATACATGCATCAAACCAGAGACCTCCATACGATGTTATGTATGGGAGAATACATGGGCCTTGGAACAAAGGAGTTGAAACAGAAGTGGCCCTGCATGGCACCATTTCCAGAGACCCAATGTGATGGACATTGTGCCTCCTGTTCCCACAACTCCAGACTCTACAGGGTCATAGGACTTGGTCCCCAAAGGAGCCTTACTTTTGTTAGAGGACACAGGAAGTTTACATCTCCTGTCAAGGATCTTTGGACTTTGTGCCCAGGCAGAGGCAAGCTGGTGTCATCGTGGCTAGGATTAGGGGTCATGATCAGCAGGAGGTTATAGGGCACTTCTGTACGATGAGGCAAGACAAAACGTGTGGTGTTTAGGGGACCCTTGGTTGTCTCCTGGTACTCCCTTGGCCCACTGGAACCATGAATGGCTAAGTTGATCTGAGAAAAGTATGAATGCTTAGGGTTCAAACCCCTTGGAAAGGCGGTTTGGGGTCATACAAACAGGTGAGCCACCCTGGTGGGTCATATTACCTCCTGAGTTGATAAATAAAGCTGCAGGGAATTTAGGATGGGAAGTGGAGGAGCGTGACATTGAGTGCCAGTTGCAGCCCTGCGAGGCACTACAGTGATGAAGTTCTAGTTCATCCCACTAATCTCCCTCTTTTAAGTGTCTCCTCAGGAACTGCAGGGGAGCTGCTCCCAAAACCTTCATGGGGGCGGAGATCTGGAAGGTGTAAAGGTGGACTGTGGTAGCTGTGGGAATGTACTGCTGTGATCTGCTGCTGCAGGGGTCAGAAATGACTGATGGCCCCTGCTGCTGTCCCTGCTGCTGGTCCCTGCTGCTGTCCCCCAGTTCTACCCCGGTGTTTGCACTGAGACCATGCTGGCTGCACCTGCTGAGCATGGTGAGCTTCTAAGGAGGGCTTATCCTCCTGAGGCATTGGAAAACTGATAAGGGTGACAATGACATATGCAAATGTTTTACATTAGTATATATATTATTTACTAATGAGTATGTAATATATATACACACATATTCATATGTATATAAAGCAGACATCTTAGTTTCTCTTCTTTCTTTTTCTTTTTTAATTGAATTTACTGGACTGACATTGGTTAATACAATTGTATAAGTTTCAGGGGTGCAATTCTACAATACATTGTCTGTACATTGTATTGTGTGTTCACCTCCCGAAGTCAAGTTGTTTTCTTAATAGGAACTTTTAAATTTCAAGATGTCTCAGTTTCTTGGTTTAGCTATTGTGGTCATCATTTCACAATGCATACAAATATCAATTTTCAGCACATATCAAGTGCCGAAAAACCTAAAGCTAAAATAATGTGATACATCAATTATATGACACCTCAGGACTGTCACAACTAGAAATGAGCAGAAGACATGAAAGTTCAGAGCTACAAAGAGCCAATAAATACATGAAATGTGTTCTCTCCTAAGCAAAGGACTTTCAAAGGACTATTGCATGATTAAAAAAACAAACAAACAAAAAACAATAAGACATCATTTTCTTTCCTTTCAAATTTGCAAAACTTGGCTGAATTAACCCAGTATTTTTGAGGATGTTAGGATGAGGTAAACTCACATACTATTTTGGGGAATTAATTACTATTTATTAATTGTTGAAAATTTGGGAGAAGATAATTTCTACTAATTGTCCAATTTTTGAATTATATTTTCTTTGATCCAATAATCCTAGGAGAAGTGTTTATAGTTGCACAAGTTCAAAGACTTTGAACTACACCATTATTTGTAATAGTAAAAACTTTCTGGGAGCTGATCTTAACTGAGTGCTTACATTGTATCAAACACTATTCTAAGCACTTCACACGTGTTAGCTTATTTAATCCCCACAGCAATCACATGAAGTAGGTAGTTTGTTATTGCATTTCACAGATGAGGAAACTGAGGCACAGGGAGGTTAAGTCACCAGCAGAGGTCTGGTTAGTGGTGCAGGTGGAACCGAATCCAGACAGTCTGGCTTCAAAGTCCATGCTGTTAACCACCATCCACATTACTCTTGATCAATGTGGAGCCGATTCACAACTGCTGAGCCACAAATTTGAAATTCATCCCTGTTAACTAAAAGCTCTTATGAAAGCATACTTGACAGAAAATCTGATCTAACTAAGTTCAAATGGCAGCAAAACCTGAAATGAGCTGACATGCAGTTATTTATAGTTATTATGTATCCCATTTTGTGACATATTAATTACTGTTTCACTATGGAAGTATTAATGTATTTGATTGCATGGCGATGTTCCATAACCTACTGGGGATGTTTTTATAATATATGGCACATACGCTGTATGTGGAAAGACTAGACAGCTCCTTAGGAGATAAAAGCAATAGTGAAAAATCAGGAGAGGGTGAGGCAGAGTGAGGCTTGAAGAGGGACTCATGGATTGATAAGCTGCAAACCTGTATGAATTGTGGGGCTTCAGAGTCACCCCAAGATATGTCTTTGTGCTATGTGGATTGTTTTGAACTAAAGGTAACTTTAGCTGCAGACTCAAGAGAAATTTCTACTCCTCCCATAACTAACTAGATGAACTTCAATTACAGACCTTCCCCATAATGAAAGATTATCAGACATAATGTTTTAAACTACTAATTACTAAACATATGCTCTCCCTGCAATGGCCTTATGAAGCTTTAAGGTGCATTAACACATCCCTGGCTTAGAATTCGTTCACCCGTTTTCCCTTTCTGTCTGAATCTCTTACATATGTGGGGTTTCTGACTGACTCTCTCATGTCTGTGAAGTCCCAATACATAGGCATGTATTAAATTTGGTTACTTTCTCTGGTCAACCTGTCTCATGCCTATTTGATAATTAGACCAGCCAAAAGAACCTTGAGGGTAGAGGAAAGTTAGTTCTTCCCACAGAAGACCACGCAGGCATTCACTGAAACAGAGGACTCTGCATGGGGTGGGTTTGGAGGAAGCATGAGTTCAGTTCGATGTGCTTTTGAGACATCAGCAGGGTTGGCAAGTCGGCAGCCAGGCTTGTTGCCGTGGGAGTGAAGGACGGCTCTCTGCTGGAGATTGAAACTTGTGTATTTGAAGTAGGGTGGTGAATGCTGCTGACATATCAAGTTAGAACTTGGTTTAGCCATTTGTAGATTATTCATAATTTCAGTGTGGGTGTTTCCATGGAGTGTTACTGGTGGAATCCCAGGCTGAGACGTGAGTGATAAGATGGAAGTAGAGATTAAAAAAAAATACAGGCCACACTGTCAAGAAGTTTGGCTTTTAAGGGTTAGGAGAAGAAAAGTGGTAAATGGCGGAGGCTGGGAGGATATTGAGACGCAGGCATGCTGAAGAGCACAGGATGGGAAAGACATGATCAATATGCAGGTTTTCTGAGGAAGCGAAGTGGCACAGGGTCCAGAATGCCAGTGGGGGGATGGGTCCTAGACAAGAGGAGGAACAGGTGTCACTTGGTACATGTCCAAATTCTATACACACAGTCTCAATGCTGGGAATCAAGGAGATGAAGAGATTCCGTGAGATGGCTTCAAGTTAGCGCCTCCTGTTGTGGGCTGTGGCTGCAGATGCACATGAAAGTTTCATGAGAGGACAGATTTGTAAATTGTGGCAGATCGTTACGGAGACCAATAGAATGTTGCCATACAGTTTGGAGAATCTGCAGAGATGAAATCAGTGGCTTTTTTACCAAATGCTAGCATTTTCTCCAGCAAGGCTTTTTCCTGTGCAGGAGTAGAACTATCTCCTACAGGGAGGGAGATGTCTCCTCAGCAGACCTCTCCCTGTGTAAAGAACATTAGCTGCTGGCCCTCCAAAAGTATAGTTACCTGTTTCTAAATAATTATTGCAGCCAAAGAACTAAAATGAAAATTTTAAAGTGGAGTTTAAACCACGTTTGGGCTCAAAGTCAAGTGGTCTGGATTGGAATTCCAGCTCTGCATTTACCTTGTTGGGTGTCTTTGGGCAAGTTACTTCACCTTCTTGTGCCTCAATTGCCTCATTTCTTAGGATGGGTTAATTAATGGACAGCATTTAGAATCACGCTGCATGTACGAAGTGCTCAAAGCGTGCGAGGCCCTGCACAGGGCCTGATGGGTGGTAGGTGAGTGAGCCCACAGACCAGGCAGTCTGGGTCAGAGTCCAGGCTCCTACTTGGAAAGAAGGCTTCTCAGGGAGCTCCCGAGCCAGCTGCCATTTTCTAAATTTATAGATAACACCTAAAGAAATGTGGCTTTTTGAAACATGCTCTTCTATTTTCAGTTTGTTCACCAAAAGCCTATGAAGAATACTTCATAATATACCTTCTGTAAGAGCATTCTGGGTGACTTAGTGGCCTGACATTTCTGTAATAACAGGCAGCATCTAGATCCCACCCAACCTGGTGGCATCAACAAGTGGAGAAAGAAAGAGGAGTTGGGGGAGCAGAGGAAAGGGAGCTCTTACGTGTCTGTGTCTTTTCTTATAAGGACACTAATATCATTTATGAAAGTAGTAGTATTCATCTAATATCAGTGATTTGAAACTAATAAAAATGCATTCGATTTAAAATCACTTTGCTTTTAGACTTTGTTACTTTGTGCTTAATTTCAATCATGTCTCCTACTCACTCTCCTTCTTCCCTCAAAAGACTAAGATTTGAACCACAGTTTGTTTTCAAACTCGTAAGGAACAGTGTCTTATCTAAGCATTTGGGGCCGTGCCCAGCATGTGGAAAGACTCAATAGGGCATGAAAATCAACCTTATCATTAATGTCTCAACACCAATAATTTGAAGGAAAAACAACCTTTAATTTAAAAATAAAAGTGAATCAGCACTAAAAATGTTGCTGTTGCCAGCATTCTTGTTCATCAGAATACTTTCAACATAGTATTTTAAAAATATAAGTTATGGAAAATTATCTTCAAGGGAACTGATAAGGAAAAGAAAGAAAAGAACACCTGTGAAGTTATTATAGGGTAAACATGGGTAACGTCTGAGTATTTCAACATTTCAAAAATTGCTATGGCTATAATAAAAGAACATTCTCTCATTAACTATACTTACTATTATGGGCAAAATTGAAATTGGTTTCTGGTGACTATCTTAATCACCATAAAAGCAATTTATTAAGTTTCCATTGCATATAGTTCTCTCCTAGGTGTTATTCTTAGAGAAGTATTTGAGTTTTATTATCACCGGGAAATATTTACATATTCATTCCCTTTGGGAGATTAAACCTTTTCTAATACAACAATATAAACATTCATTGTTTAGTGTAAAATACAGCACCATATACATAGGTTTCTGCTTTAGGAAACCTCATCTCAAGAATGAATCATGAATCTAAGTAGTGGATACAGTCTTCTGATTTCACTAAATCACCTTTCTAATTTCAACAACTTTGTCCGACACCATTAATCACCTCCTCATTCTGGAATCTTACAGTCTTGTGATTTTTTACTATAATAACCTTCACATTTCTCTTTTTATGTCCTTTTAGAAGGTGCTATAAATTCTTGCACCTTAAATTCATCCACCCCCCACCAAGCATACTCTTTGGTCTTATTTAAAACATTTATTTCACATCTATTCTCTGTGATTTTATAGCATAAATTCCATAGCTTTAAGCTTTACTAAACTACGTAAAGAACTCTTTATAAATTCTTGCACTTTTCCTTTTATCAAAAATTATGAAGAATTTTTATGTGCTTGTGGTAAATGGTGGGGCAATAAAGATGAAAACGACATGATTCTTGCTTATTATGATCTCAGAACCTAAACAGAAAGATGGACATACATGGAAACAAACATTCTCCTATAGCGTTTGATAAGGACTAAATTAGGAACACCAAGAAGTGCCACAGTGGAGCAGAGGAGTCTGTCACCAATTCCCCCTTTACAGGAAGGGCAACTTGAATCAGGCGTGCCTGCTTCCTGTCAAGGCAAGCATTTCCAACCACCTGCTGGCTCCTCGAAGCCAGGTGTTCCAAACAAACACATATTTCACTTCATACCCACGTTCAGCAGAGTCACCCCGATGTGACAACCTGAACCAAGAACCATGAAAACTATCAAGTTCAAACATTACAATGACTTGAAAAAGTCCCTAGAGTCTTAAAAATTTTCTAACTCAGCACCTGCCCTTGTCACCATCAAGAGATTCTCAAGGAACTTAAAAGCACATGACAAAGAAACTCCTTATTAAGATCATGCTTGTGTGTGTGTGTGTGTGAGAGAGAGAGAGAGAGAGAGAGAGAGAGAAAGATCGCACGTGCACACATAGGAGGTGGGGAACATTGGTGTTTCAACTGCAAGCCTGGACAGATGATGAGCTTGCCTGGTACCGAAATTGGAAATCTGAGATTAGGGTGGGTTGCGTGCGAGCCAAGTGAGAAAAGAAAATGAAGTAAGTGTTCTGGACTGCTAAATGCTCCAGGGATTCCATCTGAGCACAAGGAATCGCTCCCTGCGGGCAATCTTCACAATGGCTTCCCCTCACTCTCTGTTTTTCTGTTTTATCTTTTTGCTCTTTACTTAACCACTTCTCCCTTTAATTTTCATACTGTTTTAAAAAAAATTTCATACTGTTTTGATTGTGTTGTATACTGGCCTCCATTTAAAAAGATTATTTTGACAACTCTAACAGTATTTTTTACTTTTTCAAAAATATTTATTAGTCATTTTAATCAGTGATTTTAATTTGTTTTATGTTGTTTCTGAATGCATATTTCATATTCTGTTTTATGAGTGCTATTTCTTGATTTTCTTTTTGAGAATTCTGGAACAAAACTTCTTTTCCCCCCATTCTTTCATTTCTTTTTCTTTATCTGGATTGAATTTTTATTCTATACAGACAGGTTATCTGTGGGTACACACACATGCACAATGGTTAGCACCACAAATCAATGAAAAATGGTTATATTATAAAGAAAATGACTCTATGCAAAAAAATAAAATTTCATTCCCCCTAAATATGAGGGGGATCTCCATTTGAGTTAAACCTAATTGTGAAAGGTTAAACAATAATAGTTAATAGAAAAAAATACTCCCCTATATTATAGAGAAAAATATATTTTCAAAGTATAAACCATAAGGCAAAGAAGTTGATGAATTGAATTACACCTAAATAAAATATTTTGACTCAAAAAGGTATATCATGGACAAAGCTAATAGATGAGAAACAATGGGAGAAGTCTGCAATGTTTAAACCTACCAAGGTTTTAAGATTTCTTAGATATTGAAAATGAAATTGTGTCTTTAAATCAATTCTATGTATTTTACCAACTCTTTAAAACTGAATTTTCTTCTTTTACCATATGTGTATATTGTTTTATAAATTTTTAAAAATCATTATTGTCAGGTAGGGAACATAAATGTGTAATACAGTAAAGAAAATAAATATTGCATTTCTGAAGACGTGGTTCAAAAATGATCTCCTTCAGAACCTGGGTAATGGACAGTTTGAAATGCACAGTCCCCGTCCCATACCAGACCCATTTAAACATACTGTAGGACTGGGTTTTTTCCCCCCACGCTGTCGGGAGTGAAAACAGCTTTTTCTCCTTGTTATCTATATAGTGAGGAAGTAGGATTAGTTTCTTCTTAGCAACCCACATACTTTCACTAAAGGTTGATTCTACAATCTGTTCTCCAGAAATTCTTAATACCCTTTAGCTACTGGCATTTATTTACATGGTAATTTAATTGCAATTCTTTCTATGTGGGAAATGGAAATGGTTTAATCGAATTGTTTTCTTTGAATAGGTTGAATTTTGTAATTTTTATATGAATAGCTATATGTTTTAATCTCCATATTCTGAACTAGTTACTTCTTTTCTCACAATATGTCCTAGCATAAATGGTATTGGTAGTGGAAGGATGAGCAGAAAAGTAGGTAAAGAAAGGAGAAAAAAATTAGAAATTTTGGCGGATAAAGATGCTCATTTTCCCTCAATGAAGCTTCAGATCTTGGAGGTTGTGAGTTTCTGTTTCTTAGGGATAAATACCTTTTGACTATGTGGAAATTTCAAGATTTGAAAAGATCCTTAGAATTTAAGAAAAAAGCATTTTGTCTCATTGCCCTCATCTTGCTACTATCTTGGAAGCTGCCTCGATGATCACAATGATGGTGATTAACACAGGGGTGGGCAACAGTAGGTTTACAGTTGTAATGCAAATAAATAATATGATTATTAATAAATAGTAATACAAAATATACTCTCTTGCATACTCACAATTGTAAACCTACTTTTGCTAATCCCCGTATTAATTTTAAATGATTAATGAAAATTAGAGATATTCAAACTTTTTTATGTACGAGGCTAGAAAATAAGTATTTTGCATTTTGTTGGGCATACGCTCTCTGTTACAACTAATCCACTTTATCTTTGTGGTGTAAAAGCAGCCATAAACGGTCCAGTAACGGGGGGTATGGCTGTTTTCCAAGAGACCTTTACTTACAAGGACAGACTGTAGACTGGGCTCGCACGCAGTGGTTTTCAGAACTCTGGCGCTGAGATAAAGCACACTGTCTCAAATTTGTTGTGGTGTGTAGATCAGATGGGTTAATGTCTGTTCAGCTCAAGTATTAGGAGCTCTGCAAAGGGACTTGTTTTGGTCTTGGGATAGAATCTTATCTACACAAATAGGGTCAGAGCTTATTAAATGGAAATGTGTTTACAGTGACAAATTAATGCCCTCACAGCATTAAAAAAAGATAAACTAGTGGATTTCCTTTTCCATGGAGATTTTATGTAACACACAATAGTCTTTCACTTTGCCATTTTAAGTAATTACCATTAGCACCAAGGCTATTAATTCAATGTAACCAAGGAATGTAAAGGTCAGCTCACATTGCAGAGTATCTATCACTAAAATTTCCCTATATGTTCTCACATTTTATAATTGAGTTTTCTTGTCAGACTTTTCAATATTATCTTGAGATTTGGCTGTTCCTACCAAAATAAAATGAGATTATTAGAAAGAAATAGCATTCATTCTCATTAAAAATTCCATTTAATCTATTTTTCCTGTTACATTAGGCAGAAGAGACTTTCATTTATTTCCAATGAACCCTTGCTTGGTAAGGGTGAATGGAAGGGATGTTATTGATCTCAGTCAGATTTAATGAGCAGCAGCTACTTGTTAGCTCATGTCCTTTTGTTACCTTTCTTCCTCTCTTGCCCAGTGACCCAAACAACCATTAAAACAGACTTGCTTTGTACATTTGTCATGTCCTTACTGATTCATTGCATTTGCAAATGCATTTTGAGCTCACAACCCTTACTTGTGCATGTCAGCCTCTATGTAAAATGCCATGCTTAAAACATGATCGCTCCCCAGTTCCTTAACCAGTGAAATGCAATTGGAGATTATGTTTCCCATACATTTTATGGCACGCAACCAATTGAAAACTGAATGGAGAAAATACTTTTGACTTATTATAAAGTTCCAAATTTAAAAGGGTTTTCTAGAAATCTCAGTTTATCTCTATAAAGCATATGTTTAAAGCATCCCAGAAAAATAGGTACTAATTTTACAGAATTTCCTGGGGAGCAGGTGCCACAGTCTTTCTGCATTTTATGTGCCACTGTTCTCTGAGGAGCAGTGGACATAGGGAGTCATAGTGTACTGACTCTAGAAAATAGGAGATATTTTTCCAATAGTTGATTTAGCACCTACAGGTCATGTGATAACAGAAGCTTACCTAGCCTACTTCGCAGTCCTTATAAAGCTTTGCCATTCATCTCACAATCCCTACTCTCTCCTTTTCCCTGTCCACCTGCGTTGCTGGAGTTTAATCATTCATTGTGAGCCATCTTACTGGATTTGCCTGCTGACTAGCTATTATAACGTCGTCCTTGACTTCTGCAATTCTTCCTTCACGGGATTATCAAATCCACTTACTTGCAAAAATGGTTAAGTAACTTTTCTGTTCAAAATACTTCAAAGACTCTAAATTGTTTATAGGAAGAAAATTTGGAATCCTAAGTGTGATATCTTAGTCCACATTCACTGGAAAAAAGAACCTAAAACAAAGACCTTCATGCACACGGTTAATTTGGAAAGGGATTGCCTGGAGCTTGAACCTTCTTGGAGCAGGTGTGACTTCTGGTGTTTCTGGGCAGCAGCCTTTAACGGTTGGTGTTTCCACTATGTTCCTTTCCTGTTGCCATGGTGCCTGGTGACACATCAGATGACAGTCTGATGGTCAGAACCTTCACTGACCACTGAGTTTTTAAAGTTGTTAGTTATCGCCGTATATCTAACTGATGAATATCCCTACTGACACAGATGTCAGAAGAGATGCAAGCTTTACCTTTTTCTGTTTTGCCATCTGTTTTTATCCTCATGTTCATCATCACTATATTCTCACAGTGGCTGCTTGTGACTGCAGGGATCACTTCATCATTCAGAGCAGGAGAAAGCAGTAGATACGAGTGGCGTTAGGAGCCGCCTTCTTTACACCAGGAATGAAAAGGACCCGAGAGGCTTTTCAGAAGATGTCCTGTTATGTCTCCTTGGCCCAGAACATGGGGTTAAACGTCCTCCGCGAGTTGGGAGGGAAGTGTGGACATGGGCACAGTGCGACCCCAGTAGAAACTGGGAAGGAGTACAGAAATGCTGCTGAGCAGGCAACTGACAGCGCCTGCCATCACGGCATGGTCACCCCAGGAAAAGTTCCCTTTTCCCAATTAACAGGAAAACACTCAATACCATAACTAGGCCAAAATCCAGGGGGACTGACTCAAAAATCTCCATTTCAAGTCAATAATGAAGTACAGAAAACAACACTTGGAGTAATTCTCCACCTGACTGCATGCCCACCCACACATTTTATGAGCTAAGCCCCATTTCCCAGATTCTTATTAAATAGTTATATGGGCCCTGACTGGTGTAGCTCAGTGGATTGAGCGCAGGCCTGTGAACTCAAGGATCGTGGTTTGATTCCCAGTCAGGGCACATGCCTGGGTTGCAGGCCAGTTCCCGGCAGGGGACGCACAAGGGGCAACCACACATTGATATTTCTCTCCCTCTCTCCTTCCCTTCCCCTGTAAAGATAAACAAATAAAATGTTTAAAAGAAAAACTTTCTAAAAATAAATAAATAGTTATATGGGCTTTAGTTTAAAAAAAGCTGCCTGTGGCAAGATGGAATCAGTATTGTTACTTTTTCTCATAGACAAGGTACTTCATTTTGGTACAAAGGAGCATTAGATTGATCTCCTTGTGGTAATCAGTTTTCCATAAAATAAGCGTTAAAGGAAGCTACATATTTCTTTGAAGACAAGTAATTAAAATTCAGTTATTATAAAGCCTTATTGATCTTTTAGAGACTTAAATCTGACTGAGGGTATGTTCCAATATTCTAATTGATTGTAGGGTTGCTGAGTTTTATACCCACATTACTATCCTTTTACTTTCGTTTATGTTTTCCATTTCTGGGAAATCAGATGCACTGTCCTTATCTTACTTCTTCTTTTTAAAATAAATGTCTTTAAAATGGCATGTCCTTTTTTTTTTTTTTTTTTTTTTTTTTTTTTTTTTTTTTTTTTTTTTTTTTTTTTTTTTTTTTTTTTTTTTTTTTTTTTTTTTTTTTTTTTTTTTTTTTAAGAAGAGTTCCATTTTTAACCTGGACTTCTTGATGTACATTATACAAAATCAGTGTTGCTTTTTATATTTAAAAATCCTCTGTTGATCGTATAATGTGTTCAGCATATGTATGGGGGTGGTGGCTGAGAAGATAGACATTTCAGCAACAGTTTTTCTTAAACTTGAGGGCTGTCCTTTGATTTGGTTTCAAAATCTAGTCACTAGTCTTGTTTTAAGTTCCTTGAAGATCTTATGTGATAGAGAAATATCCTGAGCCTGTTAAGGTTTGTAGCTCTGCTTTCTCCTCTGGGGCGAACTGATCATGCAAATCATCTCCCCTGATGCTGATTCAGGAAATGTTGGGCTGGAACTGCTGTTTCCTTGCTTTGCTAGATCCTCAAGGTTATGATACTGGAAGGTGTGTTTACGGTTTCACTTCAACAAGGCATCCTGGAGAGGCTCCGTGTCCTGAGCAGCAGGCCTTCTGCTTTATCACGAAGGATCGAAAGGCATTGGTCACTTAGAACATGTGGCCAGAGACTGGGTCTATCAGTCTATGGGTTTCATGGACATGCGGTCTCTCTGTCCTTAGAGATTCTTAAAAAAGGAATTGGGGTAAAATGTTTGTGCTTGAATTATACTACAGTTGACATCGAAAGTAACAGAATAGCTTTTAAAAAAATACTTAAAAATTAAAGACTCATTACCTTGTTTAATGCCACGATCAAGATGAAATTTAACTTAAAAAAGGGATTATAGTTTTTGTGAGAATAGCTTACTTGCTTATTGTGCAATAAAAGATTAACTTTGCCCCCAAAATAGTTTGGCCTTTAACTGGCATCTGAGAGAACTTCTAAGCCCTTGGAATGTCCTGCATGATAAAAGTGCCTTTGTTTCCAGAGGGTCTTGGGCCACATCAGATACTCTGTGTCTGCAGTGTGATTTACGATGGGGGCTTTGGGCCACGTGGTATCAGCTTGAGGATCCAGAGACTAAGGTCAATTATGTTTATGAGGCCAGTTGTCAATAGAACCTTGAACAACAAGGTTCAGGTGAGTTTTCCTGCTCGGAAATACCAAAAAAAAAAAAAAAAAAAAAAAAAAAAAAAAAAAAAAAAAAAAAAAAAGCGGGGGAGGGAGTTTGGTTGCCTGCTGCCATTAAAAGCCAAAATCGTGAGGCAGATGCTGGTGAAAAAGGAAAGAGGTTTTGCTCAGGTGCTGTGCAAGCTGACAGAACGGTGGACTCCTATCCCAAAGAACATCTTATCTTTCTGTCATGCGAAACGTCCAATCATGTCCTCAGCAAGGCCAAGACAAAAGCCAATGTCCAGAGTTCCTGCTCCACTTTAAAGTACAGTCTTTGGAGCCTGCAGGTGGCTGCTAAGTGGCATTAGTCCCCATCCATGTGGGTTATCTTGTTCCCGGCTGCTGTCCACTTCAGGCTCCCTCCTGGGGCCTGTGTGTGGAGCCTGCATGGCCATGGGCCATGTGGCTACTGGGGCCACATGGTCATGTGCTCCGGGGTGAGAGAGCACCTGTGGACACATGGGCAAGAGCATTACCAGGGGGGCAATACAGAGAGGCCCCTTCCTGAAGGCCATGGAGCACGTGGAGAGAATAAGTGAGTGCACCATGCCAGTGCAGGTCACGAGCTAGAGATCTTTGTTCTCCTGGGATTACATTAGTGTGGGTATAGAATGGACCAGGTATTTTCTCAAAGTGACCAAACGACTTCCCACACTTTTGAGTGCTTTGGGTGGGTCCACCTCCCAACCAATGTCTTCTTTCCCCAGGTGAGACTGACAGGCCTCTTTGGTTCAGCACCTTCTGCTGTGCCATTTTGACTTCATGGTACATGTGCCTGCCTTTCTCTCTTCCATCCCTAATCAGATACCAGAGGGGCGGGGGGAAGAGCTTTCTTTTTTTTCTATCCAATTATCCTGCTAGCTTTTTGTGCATTCAGCATAAGGATTTCCCTGACTGTCATCTTGGCTGATGGGATAGACTCCCTGGTGCTCCAACTGACTGTTTTAGGGTTATATTGCCATGCATTATTGCTGGGAAGAAATAAGTGTTGTCTGCATGACTCTGCCAGGGAAGACAACTGGAAGCTCCATACCCAGTCTCTTTGGTACCCTGCTCTTTGGGTTTCTTCCATTTGCTGATTTTAATGAGCATCTTTTCACAGTATTAAACTGTAGCCATGCATATAATGGCTTTCGGAGTTCTGTGCATCCTCCCAGTGAAGAACTGGGCCATGAAGGTGATCTTGGGGACTTCCTGAATTACATTCAGACTGACATCCTTTGCTACAGGATATTTGTTCAAGGTGTAAAAACATTTGTAAACAATTCCCATCCTTTTCTTCCCCAAGTCCACCCACAATGAAGTCTTCTTTTTCAGACTCAGAAATATTGCAATTGGATGTTTCAAGTGGTTGTTACACCTGCTTCACTGCTCCCCCTCGCCCCAGGGGAGGTGGTGGCTAGTTTCTGACATAAGTGTCCCTTTCCTCCGTTGCTATGTGACCCTCAGCTTTCTGTCTTTCACTGCTGCTTCTGTGCTCAGCCCCAGGCAGAATTAGGAAGAAGATTAAGAACGTTCCTACCCAGGTCCTCTCCTCCTTCCAACCTAACATCTGATTGCTTCCAATTCTGCTTTTCTAAATTTTTGAGCTGTATTCCCAAATTACTATCAACTAAAACCTGCTGGTATTAACTAAAATAGCTCAAAACACTTATTTTTTGGAACATTTTCTTTATGATAAAGGATATAGAAAATTGGCCTTTTGAAGGAGAGGTTGTAAAGGAGCTATTTAGGAACAAAAAATATTTTAGGGCCTGTTTACAGTGGTCCAGTGGGTCATGGGGAAGTAAGAAAGGTATTGTCTCTATTACAACCCAGTATTTCTCCTGAAAAGAGAGTGTTCAATTGAATTGGAAATAACCTCTCTTCATTTGGCCATTTGTAATGGTTCTCTTTGAGTCTGTATTGATGTAATAGCTTTCTTTCCACTCAGGGGAAAGAGCTGAAACACCTTATATATCCTGGAGCAGAAATTTTGGAACCTCTGAGAACCTCCCCAGAGTACCCGCTCCATAAGCTTCACGCACCACCTGCTATTAGTGAGGGTCTTTGCTTCTCCCCAGGCTTTGGCTGCTTTATCTAGCTGTTTGGAATTAACTTTTATTTTGATTCTCCATTTAGTTGTAGACTGAACTTTTTTTTCCACCTTGGATTTTGTTTTAAGTTCATGTATCTCTCTGTGTTTCATTACATTTCTTCCTCTCTAGGGTGAAAGAACTGTGTCTACAGGGTTCATCCTTGTGTTCTCAGCACTTGACATAGTTCCTGAAATACAGCTGTTGCTCAATAATCTTTTGTTGACTGAATAAATGAGTGAGAACTAAATTCACTTCACTCTCATGCTCAGGACTGTCTCTAGGAATGTCAGTTTAAATTAGAGATGTGGTACCTTTGGTTTCATGGACTGAGCGTTTTGAAAATTAAGGGATATGATAAAGTAGGTTTTTCGTTAGCTTGATGAATAAGAATATCAGTGAAAGTTTTTTTGTTCAAACAAGAAAATGGCAAAAGGTTAACAAATCCTGCAGGATATTTATTTAGAAATCAATACTGAACAGGAAGAAGGGAGGTAGCACAATTGCTGCATATACCAGGAAGTAAAAACTGGGTCACTAGAGGCAGGGGAGAGGGAAAGAGAGAGCCTCCTTTCAAGTTGTCATTCCCCAATTAAAGATTACATTCTATTTTGGTAGTGTCTCCACAGAGAGTGTTCCCACAGTTTTTAATAGTTCAGTCTCAGCTGTCAGGAACAGTTGTGTTAATTTTTCCTGTTCAGCACACATAGGAGCCGCTGTGCCCGTTTGCAGATAGCAAGTAGGCTTGCTAATAATGCAGCTGAAAACGTCCATCGAACATAGCTGTAAAAGTTCCTTTTGTTTTCTGAAAACCTGGGGATGTTTTAAGATTCTTCTTCTAGGATAATGAATCATCTTAAAAAGTAAATGTAACAACAGACTTATTAGATATTGTATTTCTTTTTCTGCATTAATAGGCTGATGAAAATAAAGAGAGTCTGTCCTGTGATTATCTGTTTTTTAAATGCTCATCAGAAGATGTCTTTTACTCATTTTAGAGAGAAAAGAAGTAGGGGAGATAGAGATAGAGAGAAAGATAGACAGACAGACACATTAATGTTAGAAACATTGATCTGTTGTCTTCTGTACTGTGCATCGAACCCTCAACCTTTTGGTGTACAAGACAATGCTTCACCCAAATGAGCTGCCCTGCCAGAACCCTAGTGATTATCTTTTTAAGCCTCATTATTATTAGTTTCATAAAGAGGGTGATGTGCATGACATTTTGACATTAACTACACATGATGGTAAGTCTAGGAAGAATCATGTAAAGAGTCCTCCTGCCACCTTTTAGTGAATTCAAATATTTCTTGTTTTTAACAATATTTTGAATCTTCTCCATGGAGCATTGTCCATTTGCTATTGCTGCCATAACAAATCATGACAAATTTAGCAGCAAACAGTATTTAAATGATAGTCGCTTGTTACCTCAGGGTCCTGCAGGTCGGAAGTCCAGATGCAATGTGGCCCAGCTAGTATTCTGATCTGGGTTTCACAAAAGCCAGAATCAAGGTGTTGGCCAGATCCATTCTTTCCATAGACTCCAGGGATGAGTCTCTTCCAAGTTCATTGGGATTGTTGGACTTGTTTAGTTCCAAGTTCACTGGGGTGGTTGGATTGTAGGACATGTTCAGTCCATGGGGTTATAGAACTGAGGTCCCATTTTGTTGCTGGTGTTTGTCTGGGAGTTCTCAGCTTCTTGGGGTTGCCAGCATTCCCTGGTTTATAGCCCCCCTTTTTTCATCTTTACTGCCAGTAGTGGAGAGTTAAGTCCATTTATACTTTGGCTCTCCCTAACCTGTCCTTCTGCCTCCCCTCTCCTCTGCTGACTCTCTCTCCTGACTCCAGTTGGAGAAATTTCTCTGTTTTAAAGGCTCAAGTACTGATATGGGACCACTTGGATAACCTAGGACAGTCTCCATATTTTATGATCAATATCCTAGTAATGACACTTGCAAAGTAGCTTCACGGCAGTAATTAGGTTAATGTTTGATTGAATAACCAGGTGCCAGGAATTTTGTGGGCAACATCTTTAGAATGGTATCTAACACAGGGCTGGCAAGTAGAGCCCATTGTGAATAGGCAGTGGATGAAGTTTCCCTGACACTGACTACATGTGTGATAATGTGTGAGTTAAGTCACCCCCAAACCACCATGCACTGAGGTCCTACTAAAGGGTTGGCACTTTGTGCATGTGACCTAATCCTCAAAATAAGTCAGAAAATGAGTGTATTATCATTTTAGTGATAGGAAATGCAGATCCACAGGTTAAAGGCATTAGGAAACTTTCCCACAATTATAGAATATAGTTTTCAAGCTGTAGAGCCACTCTCTGAGCCCAGCTCTGATTGGCTTGGTTGGATTATCTTGTGGATGAAAGGAGACAGTGGAGGCATAGATAGCATCCATAGCATCCAGCAGAGTGCTCGACCTATATTTTACAATAGCTGAGTGGCAGTTGAGGGGTTCTTTACAATTTTAATTTTTATTTCCCCTATTTGCCCCCAGCCCTATGCACCCTGGCCCATAATCACCTTCTTGTTATTGACTTCCTACTCTCAGTACTGTAAAAATAAAGGAAGTCCTATACTACCAAAAAGAAAGTAAAGAAGGAGGTAAGAAATTCTAGATATTAACAAGCTATCGTATGCCAAGGACAACGTTAGATATTTTTCATCCTTTTTTATTTATGTGCATCACATTTGAAGATGACTATAAGATAATGAAGCGATATTTTTAGAAGATGGAGTGGTGTATGGGGGAGGAAATAAAATTCAATGCCCTTTAGCTACTGTGCAAGCATTTTATAATTTTGTCAGTTAATCTTCCTAGTAATCTTAAAAATTAATTTTTGTTGTTTTCATTTTAGAGATAAAAACATCTCTAAAATGAAAATAAAATGGATGGGGAAACCACTTGATTAAGGATATAGCAATAATAAGGGAATCGATTCTCTGTTTAATTCTAAATACCATTCTAGAGCCTCTTCCAATACTGGCTCCCTTCAAAGTAGGCATTTTAGGCCTATGAACGCCACTGATCAATGCTGCCATTGTTCAATATTGTATTAATTTTTTTTAAAGAAGTTAAAGTGGATTAAATTAACTAATTAATTAATTCAATAAACTTTTTAAAAAGATTGTATTTATAGATTTTTAGAGAGAGGGGAAGGGAAAGAGAAAGAGGGAGAGAAACATCAATGTGTGGTTGCCTCTTGCATGCCCCAAATAGGGGACCTGGCCTGCAGCCCAGGCATGTGCCCTGACTGGGAATCGAACCAGTGACCCTTTAGTTTGCAGGCCAGCACTCAATCCACTGAGCCACACCAGCCAGGGCTAACTCAATAAACTTTTATTATTTAAATGCCTACTATAAGCCAGGTCCTGTACTAGATATACAATGATAAATGATGCATCTTTGTAAAAAACAAACAACTCCCCCAAAAAACTGTGCCTAAAATAGAAAAGACTTCTCAGAGTAGGATGAAATTGGAGTTGTAATGTAAAGATAATTGGAAATTTTAGAAGCTGAATAGATAAATGGATGGAGTCTTTTAGGCAATATGAACAGCATGTTCAAAGACATCAAGCAATAAAGTGTATGTTTTTCACATAATGTATCGGTGTGTGTAAATGCAACTAAAGTTAAAACATGGAAGAATTTTATTTTTCAATGAATATTCAACTTTGTCAAATATCTTTTCTACTGAGTAGCTGGTTTGCTATTATCTGTGATCCAAATCTTTAACTTTTCAATCATTTTTAGTTATTTAAAAGTCAGTCCCAATAATATCCCCACTCATTGCTGATTCACAGTTCCTCCTGAATGGCCTCTCCAGGCCAGTAGAGACCAGTGGCAGGTGGTGTGTCCCTTCCTCTTGTCTTCCTATTTGCTCCCACAGCTCATCCTTCCCCAGAAATCTTTAGACTCTGGAGATCTTTGTTTTCTGGTCTGTTCTTTTGGCTATCTTCACCTTTTGGAGGTAAGAATTATCTAAAGCTAATTTTGTAAATAATTGGTTCACTTGATAGTACCAGTCATCCTTATAACCCAGCTCAAATTCCATCTTACTCTGTGAAGTATTTTCCTATTTTAGGCACAGTTCTCTTCTTCTTTCTCTCAGAATTTTTCAGACATCTGTTACCAATTACTTGTTTAGATTTCTCTCCCCAAATAGAGAATAAACTTTCTGACAGAAAATGCAGCATTCATCACTGCATCCCTAGTACAAAGACCTGGCATATAGTAGGCATTTAAATATTAAATATCTTTTATATTAAGTAATTAGTTAATTTAATATAGTTGTGAATGCATTTTTAAACAATTAATACAATATTTAACAATGGCACTATTGACGACTTGAGTTCTAGACCCAGAATGCCTACTTTGAAGTAAAACTTGGTTGCAATTTTGGAATGGAGCTTAGAATTTAACATAGTAGGTCAATTCCCTTATTGTTGTTGTATCCTTGGGAGTAAACTCAATATATTTATTTTTTAGTTACTTTATTGTTGTTCAGTTACAGTCAACATATTTCTTTAAGAAGGAGAATAGACTTCATGCATATCTCATCAATTGACTTTGAAGGAAATGCTGAGGACTTATTTGAGCAATGGTGGCACCATTACTATAAATGTGTGAATTGCTATGGTGAACTACTTTGCATAAAAACACCAATTTAAATGTTTGATAAAAATACAGTTACATTACTATATTGTCGTACACTCTTCTCTTTCTGCTTCCCTCCTTCTGGGCTGACTGCCTGAACACGTGACCTGCGCAGTGAGTGGTTTAGGGACCTGTTCCCAGATATCCTCTTCTCTCCTCTTTGATTTAATGCTCTGCTGCCTCTATCTTAAAATTCCTCGTAATTTTGTCTTTGAACTTGCCATCTCTAGCTGACGTCTGATGGGATAATGAAGCCTGCGCATAGGCAGAGGGGCTTCTCCAGGCACAGGCTCGTGGGCAGGCTGAGCCGCTGGCCTGGCTGCGGAGCACGGGAACGTTTCTAGGTAGTGATGCCTGGGCACGAGGCTCTGAGAGGAGGAGTGTGGCTGGTCAGAGTCCGAGACCCCAGACAATATCCCTGTGGCAGCTTCAAAACATTAACTCTGTGGCTTCAGCACCAGGACAGCAACCTGTTGGCAATCAGGCAGTACAGTCTGTCAGCAAATTATTGCAAAAAAAAAAAAAAAAAAAAAAAAAAAAAAAAAAAAAAAAAGAAAGGTGTACATATATGTGGACACTTTGGTAAAACATGTAAGAGTTAGTTAGGATACCTCAGAGTTTGGAATCTGGATTTAGAAAGTGCTGCAGCATCATAAATCAGATATTCAGAAACTTACAAATTGAAATTAAATTTAAAGATTAATTCAATTAAAAAGAATAGCATTTTATATAATGCTTAAAACAAACCAACTATTAAGGAAGAACACAACTTTAACACTATCTTTGTCCCTGTTACTCAAAATACATCAATAAAGTGCATAAATAGTGTTGTGAACTCTATGCAAATTACGAACACACTTTTTTTGCACTCCCTCTATAAATTGCAAAAAAGAATGTTTAGAAACATGAAAATGGTGTTGTAAACATTTACAATTAAAATTAATTCATGAAACTATTTCATGTACATGAAATAGAAGAATTGAATATTTTAGGAAAGTATTCTGCAAAAGGCATCACACACCAAAATTATATCTTAAATAATTTATTAGAAATTTAACCCATTTTGTCACAGCCTGTAAAATGCTCTCAACAGCTCCAGTAACAGTTGCATCTGCAGAAAGATCTTTTTCAGAACTAAAAGTTATTTTAAAAAATTTGCAATCTTGCATTTTCTAAGAGTGACAGATACCACTTTAGAACATGTCAATTAAAAATGAAGTTGTTAAAAATATAAATGACCTAATAAAATGGATGTATTGGAAAGAGAGCTGGTAGAAAGCTCAGATGCACAGTTAGGATATCATATGAACAAATAATTACTTGTTACATCACATAAAATCATGACAAAAGGAATATGTACTTTTTACCATTTGTATGTTTAGGTTTTACACATGTATCATTAATACCCTTATTACATTTTATAAGTAATAAAATATTTTTAAAGAGCTAAGATTCATGTTTTAGTACCTTTATTCTTTTCCTTGTGCCTTTTGAATGAGGTGCCTCACATTTTTATTTTGCACTGGGCCCTGTAAATTATGTAGCTGGTCCTGCTTTCTTTTAACTTTGAAGCAACCCCCGTTTACTCCCCTCCTTCATCCTGCCTGCAACATTTATTATACCTTTTTAGGTGTGGATTTTTTAAGCCAGCTCTTAGGCTGTTCTGTATGATACATAATCTGCCTGCCACTGTGGGCAGCTGGTGGACAGTGGCGATGGCTCCACATTGAACAGCCAGGCGTGTGACTGTCACATCACACTTCTTTCTAAATCAAATATATTTTAAATAGGGGGTAACGGGGGAAAGAAGGGGAAGGGTCATCAAGGAATGTGTGTAAAGGACCCATGGGCAAGGCCAAAGCAGGGAAGAGTTGAGGGTGGGAGTTGTGGGGGGTGAGGCGGGGAAAAGTAGTGGCGGGAAAGTGGAGCCAATTGTACTTGAACAACAATAAATAAATAAATAAATAGATAGATAAAGTAAAAAAGACACATATTGCATTTCATAAAAAGTTAGAAAGAATAAATATCCATCACACTATTAACTTAAAATTTTTCTTGTCACTCAATTTACCTTCTTATTCAAGGAATAAAACTCCTGTTTTTTTTGTGTGTGTGTTGCCCACTTTTTACTTTCAAACTTCTGAAACTTTCAGAACTGTAAGTTATATTGACTGATCGGTAAGTATGCCTGTGACTGGCTTCTGTTCTGCCAAGGAAAATTTCACATATGGCCCTTGTGTGCCTTTATTCTATAAGTCTTCGTATTCTTATTTTTCTCTGTTAGAAAAATTAAGCTTATAGACATGTTACTCCACATGAAGAGCATGATTCTATCTTAGTATACAACTAGTGAAGTTACTCTGAAATTTAAATTTCATATTATTACTTTACAAACACTCTTGAATCAGGTAACTGCTTTCCAATACTAACTTCACTCTGTGTTAGCTATATGACCTTGGGCAAGCCAGTCAATTCTCCAAAAATGGAACTATGCATAGCTATTCATAGGGTTTGAAAACCAAGAGATAATTAGACTCTTTTTTTTGAAAGGATAGTTCATTCACCTTATTTTTCCTGTTGGTTATATATATATTTTTTATTTTTAACTTTTTTAACATTTTATTTTTCACCCTGGCTGGCATGGCATGGATTGAGTGCCGGTCTGTGAACCAAAGGGTCACTGGTTGATTCCCAGTCAGAGCACATGCCTGGGTTGTGGGCCAGGTCACTGGCGGGGGGTGCAAGAGGCAACCACACATTGATGTTTCTCTCCCTCTCTTTCCCTTCTCTCTCTAAAAATAAATGAAATTTAAAAAATTATTTTTTTCAATTATAGTTTACATTCAATATAACTTTGTATTAGTTTTAGGTTTACAGCATAGACTTAGATAAGCATTTATTTGCTGCCCACCACTCCCTTCTAAAAGCTAAAGAACTTGGTGCCCTCTCTTTTGTCGGGTGTGCTGGTGGTTAAGTTAAGGCTGAATCATTTTTGTGTTCTCATATTGGAAATATGCTTACAATATGAGAACAAACAAAGAAACACTTTCTTTGTTTCAAGAAAGTAATTTAATTGTGCTTTGTTTAGTTTTATAGATTGTAGCAAAATATGTGCCTTCTTAATAAATACTTTTGGCAAAAAAAAAAAAGTGGAGCCAAAGAATAAATTATCAGTTTTATAATTTATATTACTGATTCTCTGATGAAAATAATGCAGGATTTATAATATTAAATCTTAGATGTATTGGGGATAATTTCATGACTTTATTTTTTATATGTTCATTGACATGTTTGCTTTGAAAGCCATTTAGTTTTATTTTTTTCAGTTTTAAATACATGTCTTTATACCTGGTAGTGCTAACACCTTTCATTATCTTTCTTTTTCAGATTTTTAGTGGCTATTCTTTCTTGTTTACTTTGTATATATGAAATTTCATAATCATCTTGTTTCAAAAATATTCTTCTATTATTTATGTTGACATATAGTTAAATTTATTGTTAATTTTGATAAAAATTAACATCTTTATCATGTTAAATGTTCTTACCTAATAAAAATGGCATGCCTTCACATTTGATCAAGGCATCTTTTGTATTTTTCAGCAATTTAAAAGGGTTTTCACGTAGGTCTTGTAAATTTTTGGTCAGCTTTATTCTAGAAACGTAATATTCTAGGTCGCTGTTATAAATTGTGTTTTTGCTCCCATTATATCCTTTGCTTGGTTGACTTTTGCATTTATGGAAGCTTAGAAAATGTCCTGAGTATGAACGACCCCCATAGACAGTGAGGTGGGGATAGACTGTGGGAGTAGGGGATGGGGTGGGACGGAGGAGGGCAAAGGGGAAGCTATGGGGACAATTGTAATAAGAATAAACAAGAATAAAATAAAATAAATGAAGTCAACAGAAAAAAAGAAAAAAGCAAGAATTACTAAAGAATAATAATAGACAAACTCACAACAAAACAACTGTCAACAAACAATCCTCTGCCAAGTACCCAGAATTGTCAGTTTTTTATTGAGACTGGAATGAATTTCCTAAAGAAAACTGACACTGCAATCCCTTGTACTAACCACATTTGCTTTGAAGCATGTTTCTTAGTTGGTCTGAATGTTGGGTTTCTGACATGCTCCCTCACTTGTCATCACACTAATGTGAATGTGTGTTTTCTGGTTTTATTTTATTTTATTTTATTATTTTTGACACTGGGTTCAGATAAAAAAACAAGAAATCACTGCATGACTAATTCACAGTTAAGGAGTAATATTTATTTTATTCTACTCAAAGTAGATTCATCTCTTCTATGTCATTCTGTCCAAAACCATGAAATTACTAGATGGTAATAATACTATCAAATAGCTCAGTTTAGATTTTGATTAAGTTTTATTTGATAGGTTCTTTTTTTGAGTGAACTTTTTAAAAAAAAAGCCAGCTATGTATGGTTGCAAGCTGTTGAAAGACCTAAATGAAGCCTTTGGGAAATATTATCAAGTCAAACCATGGAGCAATTGTGTTCGTTTTGCACTCTCATGAAATGTGATTAGCTGTCTTTCAATATGCATATGGACCCCCTGCTCTAAAGCAGAGACAGACGTGGGACCAACAGAACAATGGCCATGAGGCACTCAGTCACACAGTGGACAACATGGCGCTTTGGCCAAATACAAGGCTTCTGCCTACCATGGCTACAACAAACTGAATGTTTATGTCCTCCCCAAGTTCACAGGTTAAAACCCATTCCCCCCATGAAGGTCTTAGGAGGTGTTTTGGTCATGATGGTGGAGCCTTCCCAAGTGGAATTAATGCCCTTACAGAGATATTCCTTCTGTATATTCCCACCGTGAAGTTACAGTGAAAGATGGCCGTGTAGGAAGGCAGCTATGTAGAGCCAGACTCCAAGGAGGCCAGTGCCGTGATCTCAGACTCCCCAACGTCCAGAAATGTGGCAGATGCATGCTGCTGTAAGTCACCCGGCCTGCTACAGCAGCCCAAGGGGACTAAGAAAATAGACCTATAAACTCAACTTTTTGTCTGTTTCTTTTTATTCCATGAGTTTTATGAAGAGGATTGAGTAAGGAAGATATTACAAAGAATATAGTAATAATATAAACATCACTTACTGAGAATTTGCTGTTTCAGGGGAATTCCACTATGAATCTTGTTTTAAGTTTTTTGTCAATTAGAATAAATGGAGTTGTAAAAATTATTATACAAAAATTTACCAGTAAGTCAGAATAATGGGTACTCAAGTTGGGTAAAAACTTAGGCCCATATTTTGGGTCCTATTATGCTGACTATTTCACAGGCTGTTGGAAACTAGCTAAAGCTCCTGCTACAATAGCTTAGATGAGGGAGGGAGGCTTGGTTGAACTGAGGTAAACTAAGGCGGAGAAAACAGATTCAGGGCCCAAATTAGATCTGCTAGTTTTTAGTCTTGTTTTATTTCACTTAACAGATTTTTTCAACTCTTAATGTATAGTTTAATTCTTCTGCCAAATCCATTCTTTCTATAAATTTTAACAAAACTGTTAGCACTTACAATATGATACTTGTTATTATTTGACTGACAAATGATATCAATATTGTTATCTTACAGGAAAATACGCATCTGGATATTTCAATTGAAGTATAAGATAATTGCATAATAGTAAGTTATTCATAATGTAGCACAGCTGACTTTGTAGCTGAAGAAATTATAAATGAGATTTCATCTCTTTGTGCCTCTCAGTAAACATGAAGGCCATTATTATTTCCAGATGCAAGTGCTTTAGATAAGTAATTTGAGGATAAAAATGCTAACAGTATTCTTATTTCAAATATGAAATTTTAAAATTAACTTGGCCTCAGTATATTGACTATAATATTCGCTATGAAGGCTTTATTTTTACTCATTTATAGAAAGATTGTAATCAAGTGTGTCTCTGAAGGACCGGGCAATGATTGACAGTCATGTGAGTAATAAGGGAGCTAAAATGTTCAACATGGTTTTGCAATATGTTATTCTGCACAAAAACAAGATAAGGTTTCTCTGTATAAAATTCTCTATAAGTATAAGACTAACATTTTGCCAATTCATTGGAGGTATGTTCCTTTTTGAAAGGCTGTCTTAAGAGTATGACATCTGGTTGATTTGATAATGTTTGATTGGGGTCCATGTGAGTTACTGCTGACTGAAGTAAAATTTCAAATTAATTAGGCAGCTATAAATAATCCCCAAGTCTCAATTAAGTCAGGTTAGGCAAGTGTTTAAAATTCACAGTCAGAATAGAGATAACGACATCCCACTATTTTATGGAAGGGATGGGAATATGATTCTGTTTTTTTGGTCTGCAGGACAAGTTGGTATTTTTTTTAATGTAAACATGCCATAAGAATTAAATTATATTAAAGGGTCGCCAGTTCAATTCCCAGTCAGGGCATATTCCTGGGTTGCAGGCCAGGTCCCCAGATGGGGGTGTGTGAGAGGCAACCACACATTGATGTTTCTCACCCTCTCTTTCTCCCTCCCTTCCACTCTATCTATATGAATAAATCAAATCTTTAAAAAATATAAAAAAATAAAATATTAAAAAATTAAATTATATTTACATAAAATCTCAGCTAACCAGCTGAACAGTAAAAAATGAAAAATTAACAATGTTTTAACTAGTTTTGCAATGGACTAGGCAGATAGTTTCCTCCACTAAATTAACATTAAAACAAGATCCTTTCAATAGAACGAATAAGCTACACTCTGGAAATATGGCACTTTAAGGTGCTCATTAACTCTTACAGAATTGACATTTTCCTTGGCATCATAAGGTTGACTGTCTGTTACGGATTGTAACTAAAAGTGAAGACAAGCACTTACAGTTTGAACACACTTTGCCACCGCATTTCCTAAACATCATAGCTATAGGGTATGTTGGGGAGTGTCTGTGTGTGTTTGGTGAGGTGAGGGGGATAAAGGAGAATGAGAGATTAAGAGGAAATTAAGGGCTGTAAAAGAGTGTGAGGAATGCTTAGGATCTCTGTTTGCAGATAAGAAATAGTTAAGTGAAAGAAAGGAAGAAAAAGATGTATGAAGAGCAGAATCAATTATTTAGGTAAGCAATTAGAAAATAGGTTCATTCAAAACCACTAACATGGTAAAAAGAAAAAAAAAACCACCACCACTGACAATGAGAAGCAACCACATTCAGTTAATCAAAACTTTATAGATTTGATCTCTTGAATTTTCTTTGCTCTCCTCTTTCCCCTCACGGCCATCGCCTTGGCCTTTTATGAGCCTTCCAATTTTCTCCTCTGAAGACAGCTTCCTGTCCTGGTGAGCCCGACTCCACAATTACAACAGAGTCAGTGGTTCAGAACACAAACTTCTTCTATCCTGTCTCTCTCTCCAAAGCCTTCCATGGCTCCCTGTGGCCCCGTAACAGAGATTGAGCCACTTACAGCCTTGAACTTTGGATTCTTTCCTGTCTCATTTGTCATTCATGGTGCCGTAGTTGCCGAGGTGCCACTCCAGTCAACGTGCCTTTAACATTTTGTCCTCTTTATTGTCTGTGACCTTTTGATTGATCTGTTGTTTTATTTAAAGTGCTCTTCTTAACCACCTTTAGAAATTTTACCAAACCTTTAATAACTTGCTCGTAATTCCTCGTGTTCTCTAGGCAGAGCCAGTTACTCCCTCCTCAGCTTTGACAGTGCTGCTGGGACCTCTATTAGTTCCTCAATTATATTGCACTTACGTATCTCTTGCTCTGCAAAGAGCAAAAGTTAAATGCAAAGACTCTTAGTCATTATCTCTGCCCTCCCCCACCTCTGCAGTGTCCACCTCTGCCTGCCTGTCCGGTGATTAAGATCACAGTGGTTATAAAAATATCTAAAGAGCTTTGAATATATCCAGGTTTGCAGAGGTTCCTCAGAAACTATGCTCAGGTGATCAAGATGAAACCTGTAGGACTAAAGGGAGCTGACAATTAGTTGATAATCATCACTAGAGGCATATCGTTTAGGTGAAACCATAAACATTAATTGATGATGCATTTTTGGGGGAGTGTCGCTAAAAAGTTACTTACATTGGCAACTTTCCTTCACTTTTTCTGTGGGAATATTCTGACTGCTAAAAAAACCCGCCGCATTTAAAATGAATAAGATAGCAGTTTTTTATATTCTGATCTCAAAATAACTCCACAGATGGTCTTCAAACTTTCCAAGAAAATAAACTTTGGAAAGAAATCAAACATGAGATTTTTCAACCCCAGTGTAGTTCTCGGTGTGAGGTAACTAGAGATGATATGATTTTGGTTATCATCTTCGTTGGTGCCAGTGTTGCCGTTTACTGGAAGGAGATAACATTGAATTCATGCTTTGAAAAATTAGACACCTGAGTTAGTACAATTATTCACACTTGTTGAAGATTGAACTTTTTAACTTTGTAATCAGCATTAAACAGCTGTATCATGAGCATCCCCATGATCATTGTTAGCAGTTCTGTCAGTTATTGAGGAAGTACTGTTTACCAAATGCGTAACCAGCTATTCTACGTATTTTTTCCCTTTTAATCTTTAGACATTCATAACAGTGGTATGGCAGATACTGAAGGAGACTCACTTAATATCTACTCTAATCCCCTTTCTCCCTTACAATCATATAGCACATGCTTAGTGAAATATCTGAATTCCCAACCTCTCCTCCAACTACTTGTGCCCATGTGATACAATTTTAACCAATGAGATATAAGTAGAAATTTCTGGGAAAGCATCTCTTCCCAAAATATTTCAAGGAAATTTTTGCCCTTTGCCTTTCCCCATGTTTACCTAAAACCTGCCACCATGCCTGTGCGTGTTGCACTTTTACAATATGAGGGAAAAGGATGGTAAGGAAAAGGGGAGAGGAAGAATCACTGGGAATAGTAGATAGGCTGTTAGGAATTAGTGTCATCCCAAAACAAACAACTTCCATGGTGAACAACAGCAATTAAGTTAATTTAATCAAATATCTATAGATTTGATCTTTTGAATGTTTCTCAGACCTTTGCCCTCCTTTCCTTCCCTACGTTCACTGACCTGGCCTTCCACATGCCTTCCCATTGCTCTTCTCCAAGTGAGCTTCTTCCTTGCACTGACTTCATGAAACTGGAATTTTACTCCGATTCTCAGCCTCTGTGTTTTCAGTTACGTGAGAGAAAGAAAGCCCTTATTTAGTTAGACAGCTGTGGTTGGGTTTCCTTCTACAGCTCAACGCGAGCGTAACTGGTTCAGACAGGCTCCACTCTTCCTACTTTACAGATGATGACGTGGAGGGTCGGGGAGGTTTTGTAACTTGCCCAAAGTTGCACAAGTTGAAAGGATTTTTAGCAACATTCAAATTCAGTCTTGTGGACTCTGAAGCTGGCCTTCACAGTATAGATTTATTTTATTTTTTAAAACATCTTATGTATTTATTTTTAGAGAGAGGGGAAGGGAGGTAGAATGAGGAGAGATAGATCGATGTGTGGTTGCCTCTCATATGCTCCCAACTGGGGACCGGGCCTGCAACCCAGGTGTGTGCCCTGATTAGGGATTGAACCAGCTACGCTTTGGTCTGCAGGCCGGCTTTCAGTCCACTGAGCCACACCACCCAGGGCTAGATTTATTTGTTTTACTATTAGGCTGAACTATTCAGAATTGTCAGTGGCAATTTCATATTATTCATCCTAATTTGTTAAGTAATATAATAATAATGGCCACAGAGACACACACTTACCCATTAGAATTTTTAAATTGCATCTATATGTTCCTGGTCAACTCATAACATTTAGATTTGATTATTCAGTTGACAAATAAGAAAATACTGTAATGACTAAATTATGTCCCAATCTGTTACTTTTTAGCGTATACCTCCAATGTTAGAATACCTGGCATTGTGTGGAACACTGATGTGGGCTGTAAAAATATTCACTGAATAAAGAGTATTTTAAATTTAGTAACCTCCTTTGCAGGTGACCTTTTTTTAAAGAAAAAAAAAAAACATTTTGAAGGAGGAAAGTTATTGCCTATAATGTAGTTACTGGTCTGAGATTCAGTTATGTTATCCCTTAGAAACAAGTTACTAGTTTTACTAAGGGCATTCTTTTGCACTCGATCTAACACACTGTTACTCTTATTTTAAAACATTGGCTCGTATCATTCACTTTGTGAAGTCTTCCTAATATCTATGTTCATATTACTCAGTACCCATACATATATCATCATTATTGCTTTAATTACAATCTCATGTTAATTTTCACTAATTTGTGAGCAACCAAAAGCAGAAAACTTATCTTCATCTTTATATTCCAAGGACTTAGATGGTGCTTATTAAATATTTGATGAGTGAAATTTATTACTATAATTCAAATTTAATGTCAACTGTACATCTCATAAAGACCAGTTTGTCTAACATCATTTGCTTTTAACTTTTTTAATGAGATTTAATGACAATTTTGGGGTGAATATAAGAAAAGTATTCATTTGAAAGACAAAGAAAGTTAAAGTTGAATTTAGAAGAAATAGCTGAATATTTGGCCATGTGTAAAATAATTCAAAGGAGGAAGAAATGGAGAAGTGGGTAGCAGCAGATGTTTTTGGCTATAAAAGCCACCCAGACAAAGCGCATCTGGGACTTCAATGACACTTCATCGCTTGTTATATGGAAGCAATGCAATTTGTATAAAAGGCAGCTGCACTTGAGCAAGAATAAAGGGAAGACTCTGGTGAAATTTTGATCTTCTTTAGAAAGTTCTCCTTTGTTGCAGTGTTTTTTAGCATGAGGTCATCATCAGCAGAATCAGGATCCAGGTCTAAGATCATGTAACCTTCTGTGTGATAAAAATATTAGACTTATGGTGTTGGACAAGGCGATCAGCTACAGGCCCCACACATCTTTCAAAATTCTTGCTGAATGTTACAGACCTTCAGGCATATCCATGTGATACTGAGCCATCTTTGTAGCTAGTCACATAGGCAGCAAAGTAGGTCAAGGTAAACAGCATGCTTCCACATAACTGGTTGCTCCCCCAGGAGAGAGGTATTGGCTTGTTTGCTGATTGCTACAATGTTTGCTGCTCACTGAGAAGTTGCTGGGGTGCTTGGCCTCTTCTGTGATGCAACCCCCTGCGTGTGGAGGTAGCATCCAGCCCTTCACATTACCGTTTGAGAACTGCAGCAAATATGCTGAAGCTCATGTCATTTGCTGTGCTGTGAGCAATGAAGTCCCTTGTCTTTGCCCTAGGAATCCCTATCTGCTGGTATCATGACATTTCTTATCACGTAATGATATGGCAAGCTGAATTGTTAGCTTGCAAGTGGAGTAGAAACTCAGATCCTTCCCAGTTCTTGAAATGTGATGTCTCCTTCATAAAAGCTGTGCACAAAGGGTTAATCAAATTTTACGTAAAGGTTGAGTGGTATCCAAGGGATTATCTGAATTTAGGGATGTAATTACTAGTTTATAAAAATGGTGGCTTACTTAGAGAATATTATGACATCTTGAGGGAAAGTGACTCCTGTATTCTGATCAATCTAAATTTCATTCTTTTGCCACAATGAATGAACATGTTCTTACACATACGTTAAAGAGATTTTTGAGCTAAGTGCAGGGTAGGGCAAAAATAGGTTTATGGTGAGTACGTGAAGCACAGTTTATTCTTGTATAATTATTTATTAATTACTGTATTATTTTCCATACAAACAACTGTAACCCTACTGTTGCACCACTCTGCACTTCATTTAAAGCACTGGATTTCAGAAGGTGATTTGATGAGTGTGATAGGTGAAAGGTATAGCTGAAACCACAGAAAGGCTGAGCATCTGCTGGAATATTCAGGAAATTTTTCTTGTACATATATAAAAGCCAGCAAGTACATAGTTCTATTGAAAAACAACAGTGTGTTCAAGGTACACCAGTGAGTAATGCCATAAAAGTAAGATGCTCTTATAGACACTGGGGGACGTGGATATATCTTTAAGAGAAACAGTAAACCGTTCTGTTCAAGCTCTCACCCTGTATTCAAGGGCAGTCAAGTGGATAACGACATAACAGTAAGAAGTTTCTGTAGCACGGTGAGACATGGTTAGTTGTATCGTAATCATTGCTGACTTGCGAGTTTTTTAATCCCTTCAAATGTTGCAGCAAATATTCTGGTATAAAAAATGTATATGGACAAATGCTAATTTTGGGAACTGTCAGCAACAACAACAAAACGAGCACTGGGAATGACAGAGCAAGAGAAACACTAAAGAATTCCTGACTGAAGCTTGCTAGCATAGGTGAAAAGACATGCCATAAAAAGTGCTCATTAATTCAGAAACTTTCATGGCTGTGAGAGGAGAGATTCCAAAGTGGGCAGATCTATTTATAAACATTTAATAATCTAGAAGCAATAACTATCCAGGGAGGTAGAATTTTAATTAAATGCCTAGAGGCAATCTAAAATGATGTAAGTGAAGTTAAAATTTAAAAGGAAGTAATCAGTTATAATTACAAATATAGTTATAGATAATTAGACTGAATTTATATAGTGACATAATTAAATGAATGACATGTTCTTTGGTCTCTGGTTCATTTGTTCAATAATTGAGCTGCTCTAATACACCATTCATGTTCCTGTCTTTAAGGAGTTCATATTCTAGTGGGGAAGAAAGTATATAAATGGATGCCTACAACATGCTAGATTTAGTCAACTACTTTAATAAAGGTGCAAAGATGTTCTGGGACTAATTTCTGACTGAAGCAATCACAGAGGGCTTCATGGAGCAAGTAGCATTACTTCTCATCAAGATTTGAAGATTCAATAGAGTTTTTTTAGACAAAGGAACTGGAAAGGGCACAATCTAAGACACCGGGACGTGTGAAAGAGCTGGACAGGTTCAGGAAGGCTGAGCGGTTGGGAATGTCAGCGGGGTCCTGGATTTTGTTCATGAGTCAATCTTAAATCTTTTCTCTTCACCTTTAAAAAATGAGTTAGGGCCATTTGTTTTTACTGACATGATAAATATTTGGCTTCTGTGCTGCCATGTAATTTTTTATGTTAATATGACTAGTTTTTTTGTTGGTGATTTACTTACTCATGCTCTTTTTTGGGGTATATCTTTTTATATTTTAGGAAGGTTTGCATTTTTTCCTAATAATTAATTACCTTTGTACTAAAATCGTATAATACCCTATTCTCTTATTCCCTACCTCTCTCCCTCTCCCCTTGGTTTCTTTCCTTTGCTATTATCCGAAGGTTACTTACTATGAGCAATACTGTTTAAAGTTATCTAGTAAATCCTCTTTTATCCTGCAATTCTCTTCCTCCTCTATATCTTACTAGAGGTAATATTCTCTAACTCCCTGCTGATATCCTTTTAATATTCTAATTAGGAATAGAATACCTAGAGTACCTATATTTTTAGAGCACATAGATATTATGTATTATAAGTGCCCATTTGCAATCATTATTCAGTAACAATTCTAAAGGTAAATACGTTCTTAATGTTCTTCAGCACTGAAATTTCTCTTTGATATTCCTTACAGAAACAATATTTTCTAAGTTATTTTATGTTTCTAACACTTCATCTCTAGCCTTTATACTTGGAAGCTAGTTAGACCAGATACAAAAACATAAGCTCACATTTTCATTTCATGACTAAATATGTTTTATATTCCTTTTTAGCCTAAAAAATTGCTGTTAAAATGCTAAATGATAAACTAGCTTATTCCCTCTTCAAAGCTCAACATGCTTCCTAAAACAGGAATTCTCAAATCCGGTCTCAGCAATTCCTTGAAGCTTTAATAATTATTGAGCATCCCAATGACTTTTATTTGTGGGATTTCTATCTAATGATATTTACTTTAATAAAATTAAAACCAACACTAAAGAGTTACTTATTAATTCATTTAAAGTAATAATATACTCATATATTAACAAACATAATATATTAAATAAAACTAATATATTTTCCTACATAAAAACCTAGTGAGAATAACTCATTCTTGTCAGAAAAGAGTCTGGAGTTCCAACCCAGTGTGTCAGGGTTGGCAGATGGCCCTGTGGTGTCCTGGGTAGTCACAGGACCCAGAAACAGGCCCTTTGTATCAAAAGTCCTGATAGTTGAGCTTTCACTAATGGGCATGAAGGGGAGAAGAATTTGCCACCCCAAAATGTGCGTCTTTGACATGAGGATTGCTTGGGGTTGATTATTTCGAGAAACTGAGACAAAGGTGAAGCTGTGAAACCTAGAAGGAGTCACCCTTTTATAAGGACATCTATATGGGAAACCGCTGTTCGTAAGGGTGTCTCCCTCTCTGTGCCAGGAAGGGGAGCAGATGACTAAATCTCTAGACTCTTATCAAGAAAGAAGTCAATGACCTAAACCTGTCCGATAACCTTACCCTTGTTTTCTAGGCTTCTTTCCCCCTGCATACCCTCTCAAAATTTGCTCCCCCACCACCCAAACTCTCCTTTTGTTTTCAAATTCAGCTGCAGATGGTATTGTAGGTGGTGGCTTGGGCCTTGTAGGGGGAGTTAGTTTTTCTGAGTCTCTCCCGAGTGTTCAGGAGGTATACATGTTATTAAACTCCCTTTCGTTTAATGATTTTTGTTTATATTGTGGGGGTGGACGGACATGAGGTGGTCTTTGGTAAGAACCTAGAAGGGCGTAGGAAAAAAAATTTTCGTTTCTGCAGGCATAAAACAAAACCTCAAACCAGTCAAAAAAGACAGAATTGAGACACTTAATAAATGAATCTGAAAAAGTTGATACATCTCTGTTGAAAAGAACTACAGAACTTCTCTCCATCACTTTGGAGAGCACACAACTTCTTTATCCTGTTGGGTGGGGAAAACTATTTCCTGTAAAAAAGAAAAACTCCAAGTCAACCCTGAACAAGGGATTGCATCTGAATTAATAAAACACAGTGGTGAAGAACTGTCTGATCTAAGATATTAAAATAAAACTGATGCTAGCTTGGTGGTAATATTCCTGAAGCTCAAAACAGTAGCAAACAGAAACCTTGCCATAGGGATCTTGCTAGAAGTAAGGTTATGTAAGATTTTTAGTAGGTAGAGACATGCCTTTCAGAAACAAAACTCTCCCTCCCCCTTTCTTTTTGTTTCTCCTCCCTGCATCCCACTGCTCTCTCTCACACATACACCGCACATACAAATACTATAAACCCATACCATGATGTGAGTATAACTCAGCTCAAATGCCAGTCCATAGACAAAACTTGGAAATTATAAACTTGAGACTTTGAACAAAAAGAAAGACACAATTAAAAGACTATAGGTGCCCCTTGCTTAACATTAGTCATCTGAAAATCCTGAAAAGAAGACAACTGTAAGAATTAATAACTGGAAACTTATTTTTTCATTATTTCAAATGAGAAACTGTAAGATGTTCTAAGTCACTCTCAGACTCCCAATACATTTTCTTAAACATAGATAAGGTAATATAAACTCCATACATGTAAGTAAAAATGTCCTTTAATGTTAGCATATAAAATACTTAAAAAAACATTATTTCATGATTATAAAACAATTGGTTAATAGTTGCTCTGCGTGCAGTAATACAGTAGGTGTGCATGCTGTGACATAAACATGGTATTTTCATATGATACAGCTAAAACAGAGGCCAATAAATGTTAGAAAAATGCAAACACTATATATACACTTTCCAGTAATTAATTATTGTTACTCAATGAGAGGAGTGAAAACTTGAACTTGACTAGAGGATGGAGGAGAAGACCATTGAAGTCATCACTGCAACCAGCTGCAAAAGTCGAGAGAGCATGCAAAGTGGGTGATAAAACAGTCCTTTCAGGCAAAATATCAGGCTAAGAGGATTAGTGTGAATTCCTCATCACCTGGAGCTGCTGTGAAGACTCCTGAGCTGGAAGGCTTTGAGGAAGTGAACCGTGATAGAATGGGGGCTTTAGGATAAACCTCTCATACACTGGAGCTCTGCTTCCTCACCCATGTTGGCAAACACTGGGCTTCTCCTAGAGCCAGCAATGCCAAAGATATATGTTCCTCTCATTAACGCTCAGCATGATTTTTCAAAACATCTAACTTTGATTTTTAACATTTTACTAATTATATTTTAATGATAGCTTGAGACTTTTCTCCAAATGCTTTGTTTAAAAATGTTGTATTGAGCCCTGGCTGGTGTGGCTCAGTGGTTGAGTGGTTAGTGTTGGTCTCTGAACCAAAGGGTTGCTGGTTCGATTCCCCATCTAGAGCATGTGCCAGGATTGCGGGCCAGGTCCCCAGTGGGGGGTATGCAAGAGGCAAACACACAGGGATGTTTCTGTCCCTCTCTTTCTGCTCCCCTTCCCTTCTCTAAAAAATAAATAAAATCTTAAAAAAATGTTTTATTGACTTTTGGGAAATAGAAACATACATTTTCTACATAGACATCAGCCAAAAAATTGCATTGAGACATATGTATAGTCTATAAATTTTCAATATAAAAAGCATAATTGATATTACCAGGAAAATGCTGACAAGAGAGTTTTCTATGCAGGAATGTCCATATGTTTAATTAAATAGATAAAAGGAATATACCTCTTAAGGGAAGAACACAGTATCAAAAATAAATAACATGAAACAAAAAAGATTATAAACATGATTAAACGTGATTTTTAAATAAGAAAAAGATCGAATTAGAATTTCTAGAAATACAATCTAAGGCATTGAAGTAAACACTTTAATGGATGGGTTAAAACAAATATTAGAACTAGAAGAGAGAATTAGTGAACAAAAAACTACATCTTATGAAATTGTCAAAATGCATGAGGCCAAAGAGTCAATTAGATGAAAAGTATTAACAAAAAACGAATTAGAAATTTCAAGATAGGAATTCTGGAATGGGAGAATTGAGAGAATTAAGAAGGCAATAATCACATGCATTGGCTGACAATCTGATGTGTTGACTGACAATTTCTCAGATTTAGTAAATGATGTGAACCACCTGATAATGGAGAAAATAAAATGAAATAGGCATTGCTAAGAGAGTCACTTAAATGCAGTTGGAAGGTGATTGAGGAGGTGGGGCGAAACTGCAAACATCCTGGATTAATGACTGTTACATGAACATGTACGGACTATACTTTCTTCTCACCATGGTGACAACGCCATCTGCGTTTTTCACCTTGAAAGGAACTAATTTGCTTAGAGAACCAGCACCCTCCATTTGTATAATGGCCTTAACCTAGCAACTGACCTAGCCAACCTCTTTCATTTGTCAATACATGGAGGAAGTTAATGAGAAAAGCTGTTGTGGTTTTGATAAACTCTGCCTTTCTTTGTTCCTTTTGGAGCATAATTCAGGTTGTTGCCTGAATCTGTACCTTCTGGATTACAATCCTCCCTTTGCTCAAATAAATGTCTTTTATTCCTTACTACAGCTTAAACCTTTTTGAGAGGGGGAAGTTAGCACACCAGTCTGAAAATGCCCAATAAGCCCCAATTCAGATAACATTAAGTCCTCACCTAGACTCATCATTGACCCACTGCAAAGCATCAAAAGGAAACAGAAAAACTTTAAACATTTTAAAAAATAAAGATAATTAATGTACAAAACAACGACTATTATACTAACAGTAAGCTTTAAACAACAGAGATCAGATAATAAAGCAATGTCTTCGAAAAGTAGAGAGGAAATAGCTACTAAATTATAGTTCTTTACCAGCTAAAAAAATTCAAGAGTGATGATAAAATAAAAAGTTTTTATCTAAGAATAAAGAAATAGCTACTTTATTAATAAGAAAACCAAGCTTAGACAAAAAGTGATAAAGGAATTTGGTAAATATTCAGGGAACTTTAAATATTTTTGTAAGCACCATATAATTGATTTTTAAATAAGAGCAAATACACTAAAATGTTGTGAAAATTAAACAAGGCCAACCATAAAGAGCCAAACATTTAGTGGGAGATATTGAGTAAATATTAATGCACTTATCCTTTCTTTGTGTTCTGTAAAAATTTTTACCTATTTAATGATGATCATTTAATTTACTAACACATTAATGCATTTACTGTATTGTATAAGCTTAACTATACAACTTGTGGATGCTGTTTGTATAAATAATAGAAGTTATTCAGTAGTATTTATGTTAATTTAATTATGTCAAATAAATGGCTACCAGGTCAAATAAAATAATTTTTACTTGATTAATTGCTAATTATGGTTATATGCATGCTACATTTATGATTGTTTCAGCATGAACTCCTTACACTTCTATATGTAATTTTAGGTTTTCACAAGAGGATAATCAGCATCACTTTCATCTCTGTCATTGTCGTGTTTCCAATGGGAGCCACTGAATGAGTTCAGAGGTATTTGTTTCAAGGAAAAACTCAGAGCATCCTGAGATAAGCCACTTTCTCTCACCGTAAACTTATTGCCTATAATTTCTATCCAAGATGTCAGTGCTATAGCATTATCACTGTTGATCTTAGATTTTTGAATAGTTCTTTAATGGTGCCAAGTTTCTTCATAACTACGCATAACCATCATTTTTATGGGCATTATTTCTTTTCCCCAGCCTGTAAGGGCAGGATTGCATTTCAAATTCAATTTACTGAATTACTGCCTAAGACTCCGACTAGCAAAAGATTTTTAGTATGAGAAAACAAAACAGTTATCATATACCCAAACTCAAAAGGAACCAATGTTTACTAACTGGTTTATATTTGCTGTGAAACGCCGCGTATGCAAATGAAATTGATGCAGAAACCACAAAAGCCTGAAATCAGAATGTTTAAAAGTATTTTATGTTAAGTTGAATTTAGGCTTTATAGCTTTAGATGATTGGGTGATGATGTTGGTGTTGAATTCTCCAACTTAAAGAAATCAGATGGATGTTTGAGGAGTACTGATAACTCTACAAACCACATATTTCCATTAAATTTATTGGGGTGACATCAGTGAATAAAATTAGATCGCTTTCAAGTGTACAATTCTACGATACATCATCTGTATGTTGCATTTTGTGCCCACCACTCAAAATCAAATCTTCTTTTGCCATCATATATTTGACCTCCTTTATCTTCTATTATCCTTCTCCCCTTTTGCTTTATTGGTGGTCTCTGCTAGGCACCACCCACTGGAGCTGCTAGAGGGATACGGTGAAGCTCAAACAGGAGGGAGAGATGTAATACAATGCAAAGTACTAAGGCAGGTTGGTAAAATGAAGGGTATGTGTCATAATTAAGGGCCTCTGTTGTTTATTTTATTTTGTTTGAACATTGGTCACACTAAACATTTTTACAGGGCTTATTCGGCCCAACACCTCAGATCTGTGATCTCTGTTAAAGGAAGGAACCGTGCTATTAGGCACCCTAAAGCCCTGCTCTGAGAGACCTCCTTCAAAGAGCTGACAGTGCGATGAGGAAGAGCCTCCTTATGGCTCCAAGAGGGAGAAGAGCTCCAGAGGTCAGCTGTCAGAAAATCCTCAGCAGCAGGGGCCACCGGTCAGCTGGGGCAACAATGGAAGGAAGGTAAAAGTGGATATGGAGCTTTAGAGATACTTCTCACAGCTCTAACTAACGCTAATAATCATTTCTTTCCATCTCTCCATCCCCCACAGAACATGAAGAGAAAAATTAGGGTGCTTCTGGAAAGATATTAGATTTCCTTCTAATCAAATCCGATGTTCTTAAAGCATGAAGACTTCAGATGTTGTAAATATGACAGAGTTGAATTCATCATTGGGAAAAGCTCCATAATTTTAAGCAATTTTTGTTTAAAGTAAAGTAAATGCTAGAATATTAACAAATGAATATATCCCACCATCCAGTTAATGGCTATTTTTGAATATGTTAAATTTTCTTATAAAGGCTAGTTACTACTTCACTAAATATGGGGAAAATATTTGAGCCAATTTGTAAATGACATGATAAAGGGACATGTGTTCATAAACAGTAATTTTGGTATATGCACTTATTGCAATACCCACTGAAAATTATTATTAGGACTACTGTTAGAAATGGTTGATGACAGATGATTGATAGAAAAGAGAGGGAAAGTAGTTAAAAATCAATAATCAACAGACTATACATCTATACAGAGACCAATCACATCAGGAAATGTTAACTGAGATCAGGGTTAACTAATCTCTTGCCTGTATGTCTGGTGTTAACAAACATATTTAAGATGCCTGAAGGAAATTTTACATAAAAGGACCATATGTGATTTTTTAAAATGAAAATCCTGTCTTATCTTCATATCCTCAATGTAATTATCATTATATTAACAAGCTGTCAAAGCTGTTGGGTTATAACCTATTTAAATTAGATTGAATACACTAGATCTTTGAGGTATCTGTCCCTCTATTCAATTATTTTAATGTGTAATGCAAAGGGGGAGTAGACATTGCTTAGGGGGAATCAATTAACCTATTAAACTTTTTAAACTTGTGGTAGGAAGGAATTGTTGGAGATTTGGGAGGATGGAGTAGGAGATGGAGCAGTTAGAAATGAAAGGGAGAGACTCAGAGGAAAAAGAAAAAAGACAGGCATGCCAGAGAATAAATGCAATGCAGAAATATCTTGGCGATGAAAAATTGTTAAGTGTAACTTTAAACATTTTTATAGGGAATGTGAATAAGTGAAGAAAATAAATATTTTTTGATATTTTGTTGTTCTTGAAGTGCCATTTCAATTTTAGAATATTTGTAAGATATTGAATAAATTCCATTTTAAACACAACCTTTTAGGATAAATCTAGATGGCTATTATTTTGTGAAATATTTTAATGTTGCATTCTAGCTTTACTATTCAGATTTGATTTAATATCTGTTCTTTAGCAACATAATCATCTCATCATATCAACAACTGGGAATATTATTTTTCTCTCAGTTTTCGTTTGCAAATTTCATTATAGCATGATATGGTTACCATCTGGTGTTTCTTATATAATATTATACTCAGGCTTTTCAGCTTTGAAATAATAATATATTTCAAAGCAAGTGGAAATCCTTTCTGAGAATATGACTTTATGTAAGTAACATATTTATAAAACATACAATGTAATTTAAGATTATGCTTATTATACATATTAGAATTATGCAGATGAATTATAAAGCCATATTGAATTTTAGGCCATATTGGTTTTAGTAGTTTATTATGCAACTTAACTTCTTTAGATTAGCGTTTTTTGCTTAATATTACATTGTCATTTTAGCTGTCTTAAAGTCTTGAAAGCTCTGTAACTTTTTTAAATAAATGGATTAAAATTTGTCATTTCATAAGTATTCTTTAAGCATCTCTACTGAATAGTTACTTTGTAAACTTGTAAAGTAGGTTTTCTAAATGAATTAGCATGTGAGTTTTCCTTCCTTCCTTCCTTCCTTCCTTCCTTCCTTCCTTCCTTCCTTCTTTCCTTCCTTCTTTTTCTCTTTTCTTTTCCTCCCTGCTCTCTTAGTTTTATCTATACCAGCTTTCTTAATTCTCTGTATGATTTTGTCTTTGGATTCTACAATAATTTTGATAATACATTTTCACTTTTCAAATTACAGCTGTGGCTGTGTTTCAGTTATAAACATAATTTTATCGATTTAGCAGAAAGCATATATATAATGAAATTAATTTGTATTTGATTCACTTTTAAGGTGACTTGGGTCCAGTGGCAAGCACAGTGCTAGCCCCATGACAGGTGTCAATAAATGTTTGTTAAACTGCGCTCAATCTGCATCACTTGATTAATGGGCCCCCTTAACATTTCTGTTCTATGTGTATAATGAATTCCCATCTTTAAAATGCTCTGAATAGCTAGAAACGGCCTTACACAAATTTGGCCAGTTGAGTTTTTGGTGCATATTGACTTCTTCAACACTCATTTAGTAACTGATAGGAACTCCAAAACATAATTCCTATACTTTCTAAGTAAATTTAGAAGATATATCATAAAAAATTGAGTGTATGTAGTAGTCAGACTTCAAAGATAGTTTTTTTATATAGCATGGTCTTCTTCAATGAACTGTTCCTATTGTAATAGAGATTCATGCCCTCGTATAGTTTCTTTCCTTTGAATAAGGAGGGCCCTTTAACTCACTTGTAACGAACAGAACACAGCAAAGGTGGCGCTGTATAACCTATAAGGCTAGGTCGGAAAAAGTCTTGTACCTCTGCCTTAGTCTCTTGAATTCTCACTTACTATGAAGGGAGCAGCTGTCGAGTAGGAAATCCAAACACTCTGAGACGACCATTTAATGAGGAAGCCGAAGTTAGCTACCTAGTGCCACTGCGTGGAGAGGTTCTACTATTCTCGCAACCGTGGCCAAGTATGTGACCCAAGAAGCCAAAAGATGACTCCAACTTCAATCACTGGGAGACTCAACCATGTGAGGGAGCTATGCAAGAACTACCCAGTCAAGCCGCTAAGCTCTGGGGCTGTTTGTCAAGCGGCAACAGATGATTTAACAGCACAACACAATGTGACAAGTATAGAATGGAAGTGGCCTTCTGAAGTGGGGGAGGTGGTGGCAGTGAGAGAGAGTAAAAGAAAGGAAGGCACAGAGAACGTGAACAGTTTGCAACATCCGGTAGCAAGGCAGTAGATAACGCTTATTTCAAGGAAGAAATCCATTTGAACTGCAAAGGTGTTTTCTAATCACCACTTCTGTCAAAGACAGGAGTCTGAGCTCACCAGCCTTTTTAGGGAGCCAGAAAGTAGTTTGTTTGTTTGATTGTTTGTTTGTTTGTTTGTTTGTTTGTAGAAGTTTTGCTGAACTGCTGCTACAAGATCCAATGCTCTGGGCCACATGTGAGCAACAGATAAGGAAGCTGAGCCGGGAGTAACCTTTGCATTTCAATGACCAACGTGGTGAATGGAAGGAGAAAAATGAGACAGTATCTGAGGTAGAGGCAGAGGAGGAGAGATATTTTTAAAATGGAGAAAAATGGAACAGATTTGTAAGAAAGAAGGAAGCTGATTATAAAAGGGAGATAGTTCAAGGGATAAGTTTGGAAAATAAAGATCAGAGGCCTAAGATGGAAAAAGCAGCAGCACTTTTTCCTGTGAAGTAGGCAGAAATTAAAGTGCAAGGAGAGGAAAAGATAACTGTTTCTAAGGGAGGAAAAATTTGTAGCAGATGGCATCCATTGTCCCACTTGAGCAGAGGGTGAACTAATTCGATGAATGAAACGGATGTGGTGTTGCAAAGGAGGCCCAGCTGAGGTTGAAAACTATAAATTTGTACTGTAGCCAATCACCATGGTAATGTCGGTTTCTTCTTCAAGGTGGTTCCTGAAGCAGAAGGAATGGAAGTGGATGGCTGCATCCAATTTAGAAGGAGGAATTTGGAATGTATTTTCAACACTTACTTAGCAAGCAATATTGAGTATGAAAAACTCAATATGAAAATATTAAGAACTATGCCTATTATGAAATATTATACACCATTTTGAGTTTGAGCTCTTGATGCTTTAAATTTCTAGAAGACCTTGGGAAGATCATCTAGTAGCCACTTGACATTTTTCCTCACACATAAAATGGGAATATTGACCTGCCAGGTTACTTATGAGAATAAAAGGAGAAAATTTAAGTAAAGTGGTTTATATACTTAAATGTATGATTTTAGTGTATGATATTGTTTCTGGGGTAATAAAATGTTTGATAAACATTTGACAAGGTTCATTTCATGAATGGTTTCTGTTTCATCTTGTCTATTGCCATATGCTAATCTCTCTCTTCATCTGCATCTGTAGAAAACTATGTCTCCCATCAGTTATTTTATTCCTCATAGATACATTTGTTTCTGTCTTTTTATTTAAGTTGTTTTATCTCTTTGTCCTAGCAGACCACAAAGAATATTTGATGCTTTTTTTTCAGCTTGAATTCCAATTTACTATAATTTCATTTTGTTTTCTTTTCTATGGAAGCCTCAATTCTACTCTGTTGCTATCTTTTCTCTTAGTTGCCCAGTAAATTAACATCATAGGGATACTTTTAGTTCTCAACCTGATTGATCCAAGGACAAAAAATGCCTGGCAATTCTACTGTTTGTTCAATTTCTTGGATGATATTTTTATAGTTAGAATTTTACCGCAAACCTTTATTCACAGAATTGCTTATTATTGGTACAATTTTCATGTTACCCATTTACTCATGATATCTGTTGGTACCATCAGTTGTGAGACATAGTCTCCACACAAGATGTGACTGTGTTTGTTTGATTTCTTTCTGCGAGGTGTCAGTAAAATCCTGAGATGGATGAGTTTGTTTCTTATTTAAACAGCCCTTTAGGATTTTCTGTTTTATATTCTTTACGTTCCTATGAAAAAGTCAGCATTTCTAATTTTCAAGTGCCAATAGCAGATTGAGTAGGTAAGCTGTGAATTAAAAGACTCTTTGGCTTCATTTGATCGTGGTGACAGTTTTCAGTTCATTCAAGGGCGAGTGCTGCATAGAGAAAGGCTTTGCAGATAGCATCTCACCAGAAATAGCACGGTTCTGAACGCTGGAGTAAAGGAGTTTGGAGAAAGGCAGTATGGCATCTAGTTGGATGACTGAGATGGCACACACAGGATACAGTTAAAGGGCTCTGAAAGCACTAAAAAGAAAGGAAATTCCATTGTTCTTTAAGTATTTATCTGAATCCAAGCATAACAGGTATAAAGCACTATTTGTGGGAATTAACAACCCAACTCTACATTTTTAACCAAAGAGTCCAGCAATAATGAGAAATCCAATTCCAAAGACCTGGGTATAATCTCCTAGAATTGCAGTGTTCTTGCAGCTTCAGAGCAGGAATCGTTTGCCTATGGCTTGTGAATGACAGTCAAGATTACTGGACGTGGTCAGAAAAGGGAAGCTTTGGAACCAAAGGGGCTCTGCTCACCTAGCAGTGGCTCGGCTGGCACAGATGTGCCCTGGAGAGGTCTGCTCTGTTTTGGGTAGGGTAGGTTACTCAGGCTTCCCATGGCTTAAAGGAAATAAGTCTGGAGATTATTTACCAAACTATGCTCTGGTTCTAGAATCATCAGGTCACATTCTCATCCAAATTTACTTTTCAAGGTAAAGGAAAAGGTGTCCTGATTAAGATATTTGAGCAGATTGTTGACTCAAAGAGAATGTCTCCTTGCAGAAATGAATGAATTGACGTCCTGGCTTATACCATTATGAATTTGGTTCTCATGAGTCAGTTCACCTGAGTCACCAGTCTAAGTCTAATTTCTGGTCCTGTGGGAATGAGAACCAATGATTTAAGACAGCAGTTCTCAAAGCATAGTAAGCTGACCTCTGGGGTCCCTGGGACTTTTTGAGTGGGGCCACAACATCAAAATTACTTTTGTAATAACATTAAGATATTATTTGCCTTATTTAGATGTCTGATATTTGTACTGAGGTACAAAACAGCAAAAGTGGCTAAAATTGGTTTCTTAGTAAGAATCAAGGCAGTACTGCCCTGGATTCTGCTCTTTTATACACTTGTAAAAAAATAAAGGTTTATTTAAGGATGCTCCTGATGAAAGAGTAGAATTATTAATCTTATTAAGTCTTTGAGTGACAAAATGGGAACTATGCATGCATAAAGCAAATGCATAAATCAAGCCTGCAGAATATTGAAGTATGGAGGAAAATCCACTTGGGCAACTGGTTGAGTTGTGAACCAAACTAGCTGCTTTTTTCATGAAACACCATTTTTACTTGATAAGAAACTTAGAGGTGAATGTGGTTAAGTGAACTTGGGTGTTTGCAGATACACTTTGGAAAATGAACAAAATGGTACTATTATTTCAAGGAAAACAGCTCAGAGTACTTGCTTAATGCCACTGATAGATTTAAATGATCTGAAAAGGCTACTAAAGGGTGTCTCCCTTTTCTACCTACATGTCTATGTGATGGCAGATTTTCTGAAAACTCATCAAATAAAACATCTATTGAGCAGATTGTGTGAAGGTGCGGATATGAGTTCTTCTCTTAAACCAGATATTTAAGAGACTTACAAAAGCAGAAAATAATGAGACTCTACTTGCTATTCTTTTTTGTTTTGGAAAATGGTTTTATAATTTTTATAAAATATGTTATTTATTATAAGAGGCAATGGATGTCATAAAATTTTTCTGTTTTTTTAAACTTTACTTTTTAAAAATTATTTTATTGTTGTTCAAGTACAGTTGTCCGAATTTACCCCCCCACTGCCCCCCACCCCAGTCATCCCTCCCTCCCTCCCTCCCCTGATTCCACCCCCCTTGGGTTTGTACATGAGTACTTGATAGTTGTTCCTGAAAGCCGGTTCCCTGTTCCCCCCATTATCCCCTCCCACCTTCCCTCTGGTTACTGTCAGGTTTGAAATTAAAAACAATCTGTCAGTTTTAAATTCCAATGTGGTAAATTACCAATAGACACAACCTACAGAAACAAAACTCTTTGGGATATGCTATACTTCTGAAGATTATAATGGAGTCTGGGGACACAAAGTGTTAAGTACTTAGCTCTGGTCCATTCTCTCAAATGCTAACTTTCATAGAGGCCAAGCAGAGAACGGGAAGGCCAAGCAGACAGGAGCAGCTACAAAGAAAAGTAGAGATGGAGGCAGAGGAGAGAGCACAGATATAACGTAAAGAAAGTAGTTGCCAGTCAGCTCCCAATGGTTTTGCCCTGTGGGAATGCAGACTCATTGTTATCAGATCTGCTCCTTTGTCTGAAGAAGTGGAGAATCTGTAATATTGTATGAAATGTCCCATTACTTCAATGTTGGCAACCAATGAGATTACAACCATGAGAAATCAACATACCGTGCAGGCCAAATAAAACACCTCTGGAGGCAGTCTGGGACTACGGACCATTCATTCATTTGCAAACATGCCCACAGGATCAACGTGGGCTGTGGTCAATTCATGAAGGTGATGCTACTTGATAAGACTGTTGCCAGTGAGCCTTTCTTAGTGATCATAATTCATTGTCTCAATCAAACCATAAGATTGCTTCAGAAGCATATTATGTATGGGGCCTGATATTTGTGCTATAATACAAAAGTAAAGAAGAGCATCATTTATGTGTAAAGGATCTGAATCATTACCCTGCTGAGAATTCCACGGTAGTATGTGGGTTGGCATAACAAGCCTTCAACTCTTCCTTGCCCATTGTCAGTATGTCACAGGGTAGAACGCCTCTTGCTTCCTTTGTGGTATTTCAAACAATTCACACTTGGTGATATAAATTACTTCTATAGAGAACTGTATTGACACAACAGTCTATGACCCTATTGATTGTCTTATTTATATACTAAAGAGTTACTGTGATTCAGAAAATGGATTTCAAAATGAGAAGAGAAAAAATAAATAACCACAAATATGAATTGTCTTTATACCAAAAATTTGTACACTAGTAGTGATTTCACATATAAATCTTACCCAAATCTAGCTTTTTAACTAAAATGTTATTTTCCTGGCCTATTTTCAGACTGAATCCTTATTTCTATAAGCCTACCATTCAAGCAAAGGCAATGGATGATATGAATTATAAGCCATCTTTGTAAGGCTATACAGTTTACATTAGAAACTGTTAAAAAGTGATTATACATGCTTTCTCTAGTTCATCAAGATGGTTGTTGTGGTCTGAATATCTGTGTCCCCACAATTTATACGTTGATATGCTAACCTGCAAAGATAATAGTGAAAGGAAGTGAGAGGCCTTCAGAAGGTGCTGAGGTCATGAGAGCACAACTCTCAGGAATGGGAGAAGTGCCTCACCAGACAGGCTCTGGAGAGACCTTTTGCTTTTTCTAACATGCAAAGCACACAGTGAGAAGGTTCTAGCTATGACCAAGAAGAGGTCTTTTGTATGACCATGCTAGGGCCTTGATTTTGTGTTTTCCAGTCTCCAGAACTGTTAGAGACAAATGTACGTTGTTCATAAGCTATGTAGTCAGTCATATTTTCTGAGAGCAGCTTGAAAAGATTAAGACACTGGGTAATGGTAAAATGTCACGATAAAGCCAGCAGAAAAATACTATGCCTATCCATATATGTAAGGCATAGTAATAGAAATAGAAACGCTGATAAACATAACTTCCTCTTTTTATTTTCCTTTTTCCCATCATATGCATTGTAGATGGTATGGTATGTGCTTTCCATTTGACAAGTACCCATATTCTTAAAAACAAGCAGAATAAGAACAGAACAGAGGATACAGGGAGCATGGAATGGCTACTTAGGATCAGCTTGGCTTTGCTCTGGATTTTAGCGCAGAATGCTAAAAGCTATGAACTGGGTTTCAACAGTTTTTATGTGTTTCAATTTACTTCACCAAGAGTGGAGAAATGATAGAATATAGAACAGCACCCCCAGGGGGGATGGGGTATTGTGCAGGCCACCAGATTTCATAGCTGGGGTGCTAACTTTTAAAAAACCAGGAGATTTCAAGTAAAAATTCAAATTTGCATGTTTCTTGAAAGAAAAGGACAGTCCAGCAGCTCTGGGCAATAGGTCCCTGATGGGAAGTAACTAATGATGCTGAAGAGCTGCTGCGTCATCCATTGTAGGCACGCTCTCTCTACTTACACACATCACTCACTTGGCCCGCCTCGCTCAACTGATTTATATGCCTGGTCCTTGTAAACATGTAAGTGTGTCATTTCTGCTTGAAAATTTTAGCAATCAAAATTTTATTATGAGAACAGTATTTTCGTATTAAATGATTTTACCAACTCCCATGTAGTAATAGTTGTACTTTCAGTTATTCAGTTCACAGAAAATTCTAGAAGGAAATACAGATTTCAATACTATTTGTAATAACCTTTTAGTGCTTCTCTGATGCTCATTCATAGAACAAATATTTATTGGCCACTTTGTATGTGCCAAGCATTATTCTAAGAACTGTGACAAAAACTAACCATATCTCTGCCTTTTAGGACCCTACACTGCAGTGGGAGAATACAGATCATTGGTAAGATAAATGAATAAAGTGTATTAAAACAAATTCCAATAAGGTCTACAATGAATAACAAAGAGAAGAATGAGAGCATTCATTGCTGAGGGGTGAGTGGAGAGGAAGGGCAAAGGAGATAAGAAATTTTAGACAGTGAAGTCAAAGGGGGCTTCATTGAGAAGGACACCTTGAATGAAGGTCAGGAGAGTATTTCAGGAAGCACCATGCACAAAGGTCCTAAGGTGGGAAGAAACCTCGTGCATCCCAGAAACATGCAGGAGATCGATTGGCCTAGGGAAGGTTTAAAAAGGAATTTTCAAGACTTCAGTGGGAAATAAACTAAGGAGACAAATAGGTCTATATTCAGGCCTAGAAGTCCTTAGATCAGACTTGAGTTTGGGAGAGGATGGAAATGCCATAGTTAAAAAAATGTTGCAGTGTTTAGAAGAAGGAGAAGTCACCTCCTTAATTACTTGGAGAGAGTAGGAAATGAGATTGATATTTTGGAACCATTATTTGCATGTAAATTGCTTTTCTTCATCAAAACATGAGTCTTAATTTGTCATGATATAGAGATGAGGTTATAACTTCCTCTCAGGCAAGTAGAGGAATGAGGCTAACATAGTTATAATATTAATTTACAGAGTTTTAGAGAATAAAGAAGTATTTTAATTATTTTCCCATCTTTATTTCTGTTCTCTAATCATGTCTTTTTCTGTCCCAGTTGCTCTCCTACAGCTCTCACATATAGAAAAATAATGAGAGAACCAAAAACAGTCATTATAGAAATGTGCTAGTTATGGCACATTCAGTAAAAAAGAAGTAGAATCATTTTTATGTTCTTTTTTTCATTTGAACAGGGTCTTTCACTTTAAAAGGTATGCTCAAATACCCTCTGGTCATATCTATTCATAGATGAGTTACAACAAGGATCTTAGTTATCCAAAGTATGTTGGTAGTAACAGTAATTTGTATTAATCAGAAAAAATGCTAGCATTCCTGTGGGAAAGATAATTCAGTTATTTTGCTCCAATTTTTATAACGATAAAATTTGCATTAGTAATTTTTATAGACCATTGCATCAGTCTCAAATTTTAGGCTAACCATTGGGTTAAAATATGTATTCTTTTGTCTCTATTAGAAGCATTATTCAGAACATCAAATGAAAATAGATAATGGTGTAAAATGAGGTAGTGAGAGAATAAAAATGCGAAGAGAATAATTGGAACTTAGCATACATTGGAAGAAAAAATTATGTTTTCTAAAGAAGGTTTTTTCATTAAATCAGAGCAATGTGGTAATCAAATCTCTTTGCCCTTAAATTGTTTATACTGAAGGACTACTTTGAACTTCATAGGTATATTAACTGGAACTTGGAACATTATAATCCTTTCAAAATTCAATGTGGATTGTGGCTTAAAATGAAGAAAGAACATAGAAAAATATTTCCCCAAAGTTACTAATAAATTCATTTATTAGTTGGGTTTTGTTTTTGATTGTTTAAACTTCCATTTTTTATTCTAGAAAAGAATAGTTTTCCTTTAAAATTTAGCTTTTTGATGCTAAATATTATAGATAGAAATAGAACTTGACTAAAACACCATAAACACCATATATCTAATTGATGTGTGTATATATATTTATTTACAATGATAACATTTTTAAAACATTTTTATTTATCTATCTTTAGAGGGGTAGGGAAGGAGAGAGGGAGAGAAATATCAATGTGTGGTTGCCTCTCATGCGTCCCTTGCTGGGAACTGGCCTGCAACCCAGGCATGTGCCCTGACTGAGAATCCAACTGTGATCCTTTGGTTCACAGGCCTGTGCTCAACACACTGAGCTACACCAGCCAGGTCATGATAACATTTTTTAAAGTAAGGAAAATGGTTATGTGATAAGATAAAGTTATTGTGATGTAAAAAGGAATGCAAATATCTAATCTATTATAGGTGAACATTGAGAACATTGATTTTAATAAAGTTATATGGGAAACTGTTGGGGGGCTCCACCCACAGGGCCCCCCTAGCCACCACAGATGAGAATGCGTCTATAAACACATGATGTGCTTGGGAAGGAAAGGTGGCTGATCTCTCAAAGAAGGGCCAAGAGCCTTGTCCTCAATGTGCTTTTGTTGGGTTCATTTTTCACAGGAATACAGGTAAAGCGCATTAATCATTGTCAGGCAGTAAGGATCAAACAACACATAACATACAAAGAACTACTAAGGCTTATTCTGAGTCAGGGTCTATTAGCTAAAGGGTTACAAAACTTTGGGAAACAAACTCATTTTCTGCTTGAACGCTTATCATTTAATTGAGAGCATTCTTAGCAAAGCAGGTTTCACAGGATTTTATGTATCCTTTCTTAGGCCTGATCTCCCTGGGGAACCCGTACTTTCCAGCACAGGGCTGCACCCCCTCTGTCATCGTTTCAGGCTTAAGTCAGGCAGGGGAAGTAAGGCAGCTAAGAGATTAGGAGACTAGACTTCTTGCAGACAGAATAAGGACTCAGGCTTGTGAAAGCCGAGGAGCGAGGGTCTATCACCCCCTTTTGCTAGAGCGCCCCCCAAGTCCTTCCCTGGGGCCTTCCCATGATCGTGTCTGTCTTAGGTCATTCCCCCTAACCGATTGACTAACCGATCAAGCATTGGGGGCCAGCTATGGATGAAATAAAAGGAGCAGAAGCAGCGCTCCTGCCAGGGAGATAAGCGTTGTTTCCTTAATAGTTTATGGTCCGAAGGTCGCTCACTCAGCCTTAGCCATGGGGAGGTTACAGCTCCTGAAACCAGGCAGGGTGGTTCCTAACAGGAAACATTTGCTCTTCTTTTAAAAGAGTTTTTTTTTTCTCACTCAACACTTTGTGTAAGTTAAACATTTGTTGATGATGTCACAGAAATATGTGAAGATAAGTTTCCTATTACCTCCATTTCAAAATATGCTTTCAACAGGACTGCTTAAAATACATTGTTAAAATATAATTTTAAAAATGTTAAAAACATAGTAAAGATGAACACATCAAAGATTTTATTCAACTCATTTATTCAAAGGAGAATTTGGAGAATATGTACCCATTCTTCTGGAATGCTGTGTACATGTACATGCATGTTAGGCTAGTTCATATGAACCTATAGAGCAATATGTACTGCTTGGGCTCATCTTTTCTATTGCATGTGAATCAATTGTATCTCTATAAGAAAAACATGAATTTGTATTTCTATGGATGTGACTCATCTGCATGAACACCAGTTTTCTGTAATATAACTTCTGTCTCCATGGAGTTCCAGAATTGCCGTGTCAATAGAAAACTATCAATGGAGAATACTCCATGCAGCCAGGAAATTCCTGCAGGGACCACTAGACAACCTTTCACTGAAGCATTTCACAGGAAAAAAACATCAAGTAATTTTTGCCCATTTCCAAGTTTTGAACAGATTTTTCCTAACAACTCCAATCAGACAATGGCATATGCTGTTTGTACTCAGCTAACTTTCATCATCTGTTCCAATTTGTTACCTGGGATCTTTCTGTGCTTCATGATTGATGTAAAACTGATTGAAGTTCCCCAAGTTTTCTTTGAATTATCATGGAAATTTTTACTTATTCAGGGTTACCTATGGCTCTCAGTTTTTGTTTCCACTGAATTCATTCAATGTATGGATTGCTTCACATCCTTAGAGATATCATCCATGGGAAACTATCCCTCAGGTTAAGCAAAGCATCTTATTTGTTTCCTGCAGTTGCCTCCAATACTTCTGCATTAAACATAATTTCAAATCAAACATCAACACTGTAGATTTTTAAAGACATTATGACATTTCACTGCTAGTGTATCTTCAATGGCCACTTTATCCCATATAGATCTTAAAAACTGAGCATCCCTATAGAAATCTAACCAACTTCAGATGATCTGGGACCAGCATTCCTAAATTTTATCTCTCTCTAAGCCTTAGATATATGATTTGCTGTTATAACTTTGGCCTGCAGGAAGTGAAATTTGTAATCTTCCTATAAATTAACAACAGAGTTCTATATAAGGTGACAATGGGGACCTTAACAACATGACTGTCTTGGAAGGAAGATGGACCACCGAGTCTAGTCTAGGCAACGGGTCCTTTTGGGAATCACATTTGGTTCTATACTAAACTAAAAGAATCATTGCTCCTTAAAATACAAATAAAAATATCAGGGCTTAATTTTAGAATTTTACAATTAACTTCATGTTAATTATCGCATTTAGTTTTTTAAAATTTATCTTAGGAACTGATTAATGCATTTTGTGGGAAACATGAGAACTACCCCTGTTCATTGATGGAAAACTTAATAGCTTTTGATGAAACAGAAATATCTTTCTCTCTGCTTCCTACTATCCTACCTGCTAACCTTCTTTCTCTTCCTTCTTACCATGTGTATTTATTTAGCACCTACTAAGTGACAGCCGCTGTGCTAAGCTGGGTATTTAGTTGTAAACAAAAGAAAAGTCTGTTGTGTACTTTAAGTTTGTGGGAAGAAATACAATTAAAAAATGCAAATATAGTAAAGTTTTATGATAGAGGAAATACTGGTACCTGTAAGATGATATAACAAGGGCATTCTAATAGTTATCTGATGCTCTATAACAAATTATCTCAAATTTTAATGGATTAAAACAGCAAGCATTTATGATCTCAGATTCTATGTGTCAGAAATAAGGGAACAACTTAGCTGTGTGATTCTGGCTCAGAATCTCTCGTAAAAGTACAAGCAAAATATTGGACATGGTTGGTCTGGAGGCCCCACATCAAAGATGGGTTATTCACATGACTGGCAAGCTGCTGGTGGCTACTGGCAAGAGGCCTCTGAGTCTTCTCACGATACAGTAGTGGTTGGCATCTCTCAGAGTAACTGATATACGAGAGAGCAAAGAGGAAGCACTGATGCCTTTTATAACTCACCCCTGAAAGTCACACACCAGCAGTTGCTAAAATATCTTCTTGGTTACATAGGTCAGCCTTATTCAGTGTGTGCAGGGCGCAAGCCTGGTTCAAAGGGGAAGAAGCAGGAGGTGAGGCTCACTGGTGGCCATCAGGGAAGCTGTCTACTTCAGACACCCAGGCTTGTCTGGGTGGAGAGTGAGAGTGAGTCAAAAAGTCTTGAAAATGAGATTCAGGTCAGAGAAGATAAACACACACTAGGAAATATAACATCAGTTATTTTTATAACATTGGTTATTTTAATAAGCTTATTCAAATTGATTATATAGACACCTGTACATATTCTGGAATATAGTATTTGAAATGACCAAAAATCTTTGCTTAGAAAGAGTTGAGTAAAGGCTGAGTAGAGAAACCTTGTGCTTTGTGAGTCATGATGCCTAGCAACTGCAAGTTATCAGTATTAAAATATTCAAGAGAACTAGCAGTGACTCTTTACTTGTTGGCTTCCAATTATACTAAATCTAAATTGGTTCTGTGTTTTTTCTTCCTCTTGTGAAAACGTGTTCCACCCCTTTCCTTTTACATTCTTCCCACTGTATTTTCCTGAAATTATTTCCCTTTTATTTTAAATGTCATAGGTAGTACCTTCTAGGAGTCAACACTTGAAAAGATTACAGTTTTTATTCCAAGAAAAGAATCAGACAAAAATATGCCCTATTACTACTACATTTAATATTGAACAACAATGTCTAGATAGTACAGTAAAAAAGAAAGAAGATATAAAAGATACAATGATGAAAGAGAAAGAATGAAACTATCATTTTTTATTTACAGGTAACATAATTATATATAAAGAAAGTAAAAAACAAATTGTATAACTACTGAGTGAGTTTAGCAATGTTTCTGGACAGAAGATCATTGTATAAAAATGAATTGTGTTTATGAAATGTATCAGGAATACAAAATACTGAAGAATAAATCTAATATAAGACATCTCTACAGAAGACAATAAAACTACTTTATAGAAATGAAAAAGATTCAAATAATTGGAGTGATTGTGCATGAATTGGAAAAACTCAGTATTTTAAGGCTATTTCTTCTATTAATAAATGATTTCATTGCAAAACTCATTAAATCCTAAAAGTTTAAAGAATAGAATTGACAAGCCAATTGCAAAACATACATGGATATGTAAAATGTCAAGAATAGCCTAGGTGATCCTGAGGAAGAACAAAATATTAGGGCTTGCTCCATATGATATCAAGAGTTATAAACCACTGTAATTAAGACAAGGGGATATTAATACAAGGTAGACAAATTAGATTGCAGAAAGGAATGGAAAAGCAAACTCATGTGAACACTAAAAGTTCAGCGAATGTCAAAGCAATAAGGTCTTTTTTTATAGTGGCTTTGAGCTACTGTACATTTTTTTTTTTTTTAAATAAAGAAACTACCCTGTACCTACCCTAATTCACACCACATATAAACATTATTTCCAAGTTAATTGTAACTGTGTCAAAAGAAAAGTATTAAAGGTTTTAGAAAAACTATCCTGTCCTATTGTGAGTGATTGAAATTCAACTCAAACGAACCCAAGCAATCAGCCTTTATTAGGGAACGTCACTGGAAAATCCGATCTGGGCCTCGGATGTCCTGAACAGGACGGGGGGCCTCCCTCCGTCTCTGCTCCGCGAGCTCACGCTCGGTTTTGGTCAGGGCACAGGTTCTCTGCTCCAGGTGAACCAGACGGCCTCAGCGGTGCGGGAATCAAATCCCGTGACGGCGACAGCCCCGCCAAGGAGAGCTGGTCTTTCCAGGTGCGAACTAGTTGCCTGTTTCACATATGCACAGTGAACGCAGTGCAATTCCATGAGGAGAGGATCTCGACAGGCTCGGCCTAACCGTCCTCCCACGGGAGGCGGGACTTGACCTTGCTGCACAGGGAAGACTAAGAGAGAGAGTTGCAGGTCTGTTTTGTCTTTTTAAGAGGAAGTGAGGATGGCCGTTCAAGTTTTTTTTTAAAATAGCAAAAATAAATTTTCAGTTCAAAACTTATAAATTATGTATCAGAATAATGTAACATAATGATGTCAATGAACTATTTTGCCCAATTTTTAAAATACTGCATATTTATCTTTCCATGAACATAAAGACATATATTGTGTACACTGAGCATCTAACTATTGCTTTTCAATGTATCAAGATACATCTCAATAGAAGGTTTGTTGGCTCAAATAGCAGTGTTAATAACTCTCATAATCAGCAAAGTTCACTAAGTAGCTTCTTGTGGAATAAAACTGGACATTGATTTTAAAAAATTAAGCCTTACATGTAATTTTTAGTTCAAAGAAGACCGTTTTCACATCTTAAATGTAGAGTTAGATTGCACATAAAATAGTGGTAACCAGGAGTAAAGACAGAAATATTAAAAGCAGCATACATTTTGTTCCCTGTGACTAACACAAAATTATTTACAGGTTTGGTTGCTGTGGTGATGGTCTCATATGTTCATCTTCATCCAGACACCCAACAGAGATTTGCTAGCAGTAGAAATAAATTCCAAATTAAGCATTTCATTTTAAGATATCATTTAATTTTCATGAATAAAGAGAACATAAAATTATATATAAGTTTTTACACTGCCACTCCATTATTGGAATAGTAAATTAAGGGATGTTTTTAAATCTGTGGCCTTCAAATATTATATTTGGGAGAAGGGATTCTATTTTTTTTTACTGGTATTCACTTGGCTTCTTATATTCCTAAAATGATATAGCTTTACTCCCTTAAGCCTGGAAGATTTGTAAGCTTTCACAGATCAGAGAGCACAGTTGCAACTGGGAAGTTCTCAGTTTAAATTTTTACTACAGTCTCAATATAAAGAAATGAATTGGAGAGGTAAGATTTCAGAAAGGCAGTCAATACAAAAAAAAAAAAAAAAAAGACAAACCAGAACTTTAAGTTAAATGAATTTTGGCTATGATGTTAGCTCTGTCTTTGTGTGAAGTGTTCAGTCTTTGGGAGGAATAGTGTTTTTTCTGCATGTTAAGCTTCCTTCCTTATAGGGACTGCCTTTCTATTTTCGTTCCATATGGATATTTGATGTAGAACCTTCTTATTCACCTTTGAAACTTCATGGTATTTAAAATCCAAGGCTGCTGTCAGGTAACTTCTCTTTTTTTGCCAATGGCGTACTTTCCTTGCACTGATTTCAAGAGCTGGATCATTTAAATGTGCCATCTGTATCCAGCTGGATGAATGATTGACTATCTTCATTTCTTTTTCTGTTTCTGGGTGTTTGGATTAATCTATACACAGTATTCATTTATTTTGACAGATGGTAATTCATTTTGTTTTCTTTTTCCCATACCAACTATTTAATTGCCATTACTTTTGTCAAGCTTAACATTTTCTTGTCCAAGGTTGCCATCAGTATCTGAAAATGTTGAATGGATCAGTTTATGTAGCCATGAGCATGTCACAATCTAGTAACACATTATGTAGTAATGAATTCCAAACGGTTGTGATGGATAGTTTAATTAATTGAGGTGTGAAACACTTCTAAGCATGTGCGAACTCAGCCTTTATTTCTGCAAAGGTGAATTACCATGACAGTGGTCTATGTAATGCCTTACTAAGTAATAATATTCATGAAATTACAGCATTTATGTGCTGGCTGTGTTTTTATAATACCAAGTAAAAATAATTTATAAAAGTACAAAATTGTCATTTCCACAAAAAATGTTCTGTGTGCCATCAGTGGTATGTCAATGGCGTGTTGGGGCCTTACTGCTTAAAAGAGAAACCCCACACCCCCAGATTAGACTCTTTATAATCTCATTCCAGGTCATTTGTGTCCTATCTTTAGTTTTTCCCTATTATGTACACATTATCCATGATTTTCTTTGTGCCGTTTCTTCTAAAAGGAACTTTTCCCTTCAACTTCTTCATGTAGAAAAGTTTCACGACACCATCTTCTACCCACTTCTCTTGGAGCAGCTGTTACGTTATATTTTATGCTGTCGCTTGTTAATATGTGTTACTTTTCACAGACTGGCCTTCTTGAAGAATATCTGTCCCCTGGGTTTCTTGAAACCAAGCCTTAAGGGCTTACTATTCACTATGAATATTTCCAACTATCATTGATTTTTGAGTTTTTATATCTATTTAAGTAAACATAAGCAAATCCTTTTCTTTTTTTTTTTTTATTTCATTCCTTGACAGTAAAATTATGTCATTCTCATCAGGAAAAATTGTTAGAAATTCCTTTCTGCTACGGTGGCTTAGAATCTGGGGTCACTTTAATGTTGTGTAATTACATGTTTTTGTAAGTTAGGTTTGTGAGTTTGTTTACAATACAATTTCTTTAAAAATGTAGAACATCTGGTCTATTTGATTCTTGTCAGTTATGTGTAAAAGCGACCAAAGCCAGGCATCTTGTCTGATTATAGTTAGTAAGACTGGAGAATCTCTTCTCTGTTTCCTGTTTCCTGATCTCTATGCTCGGTCTATCACTCCTTCAGCAATTAAGATGAAATAATTTAGCACTGGTTCGTTAGAAGCTTAGCTTTCACTGCCTGATCTGAGATGAATAAGAAAGGTCACCCAGAAGCCTTATCTTCTTTTATTTGTTATAGATGCAGTTGACATTTCTAATCTTCCGAAGGCCCAGGTTGCTGGACTCTGTCAGTATCGATTGCAGTTCATTCTCAAAAAGCTGCTCTTAGCAGAGCTGCTCCATCTCGGCTTGAGAGCTGGGGAATTCTTGTTGGGTTTCATCCCGTCTCTTCTGTACCTTGCAAGAAGCAACACCAAGTAGCCAGCATAAATGCATTCTCTGAAATTCTCTAACAGTTTTTCCTAGACTTTGAGGCTCAGAAAATACATTACCAACTTTTCCTTATCAGCTAGGATGTAACTAATTGGTAGGATTAAAGGAGAAAAGTTTATTTTGCTCTCTTGTCACAATATGGAGGTAGGTTAGGTTCTGAAGGAAATTGTCTTTCAGGTAAGTGAGTACTTTGTACAGGAACCACATGTTAATCCATCAATTTTGAACAGCCAATGAGATGACTAAACTTTTAACCTTCCTTTGAAGGAAAATAGATGAGAATTTGTATTGATTACAGTGGTGTTGAATAAGCAACACAATAAGATTATCCTCTTAGATGTAAAGGCCAAACTAAATTGATCTATGGTTATTCATGTAGCTAGTTTGTGAGCTTCTTTAGAAGAGATAGAACTTTAAAAATATAAACAGTCAGCTCCCTTTATACTCATGCTGACATTAAAGAGAAACCAAGTAAACCCAAGTGAGAAAACAACCCATCTAAGATCGAATGATTAATCAAATGATGTAGAATTTTATTAATAATTTAAGTAAACATTTTATTTTGAATAATTAAAATGTAACTCAGAAGGAAATTTTATATTCTCCTTATATTTCATTGAAGTTGTGACTTTCCCTTCTCTGCACTTTGAAAGGCTGCATTATTAAACATTACAGTTGTATGTTGGTTGCCTTAAGTGTCGAGTGAATTATTTAGAGAAGTAATCTGAGACCTTCAATGAATCATGTATATCTCCTCCCAGTAAATTAATTTTTTAATGTGCAATAGAAATAACACATATTTTGATATGAAATGGGAAACAAAGAGGGAAATAAAGTAATATATTTTGCACATCACTTCATTTTTAAAGTAAAGCTTATTTTTAAGGGCAGTTTTTGATTTGCAGAAAATTGAGAATATAGTACAGAAGTTTCCCAGAAACAGACCCAAGAAGTTGTTCTTATTATTAACATCTTGTGTTAGTTTGATGCATTATCACAAGTTGTGGACCAATTTTGCTACAGTATTGTTAACCAGAGTTCTTTATTGATTCACATGTCCTTAGTTTTTGCCCACTACCCTTTTCTGTTCCAGGATCAGATCTAGGATACCACCACATGGCATTTAGTAGTTATGACTCTTTATGTTCTGCTTGGCTGTGAGAGTTTCTGACACTTCTTGTTTTTGATGTTCTCAAAAGTTTTGAGGCTTGGTCAGGCGTATTGTAGGATGTCCCTCACTTACAATTTGTGGGTATTTTCCTCACGATTAGACTGGGGTTGTGAGTTTGAGGGAGAGCAAGGGTCCACACTACCCACACGGTTTGTGCATGTTGGTGTTGACCTCCATTACGTGTCAGAGTCTAGCAAGTTTCTCCTGTAAATCCTGTGCTGCCCCTGGCTCTCCTGAAATCTTTCCAAGAAATTCCCTAACCACAGTCAACACTTAATGAGTGTGGAGTTACACTTCCTATTCTGGAGGACGGAGCAGCTACGCAAATCATTTGGAATTTTTCTTCATGGAAGATTTGTCTCTTATCCCTCCTTTATGAATATATTCACTCATTTATTTACATCAGTGTAGTCCCATGACTATATATACTTTGAGTTTCACTTTTTTAGTGTTTTCAAATAACACAGGAAGTGGAGTAAAAAATGCATTTGATGGAGTGACCCAGCGTACATGCAACCTATACACATGCATGTAAGATCAAGTTTGCCTTTTCTATAAAAGCAATTCTATATAAAATATTTCATTGATATCTGATAGCTCATGAGAAGGATCCTTAAACAACCTCCTTACAAATTAGAAAATATTTAATTCAATGTGAGAAGCATTTCTGACTGTCCAGAACACACAACAAAAAAGCTATGTACATCATTTATGCTGGTTGAGGGTTTCTTTTTTTTAATTTCTCTGTCTCAGTCAAGGATGACAATTCTGGTTCAATTAAGTAAGCTGTAAATATTACCAATTTTTACTGCTTTACAATACAAAATATTCTTTAATATTAGTCCAAAATTACAATAAATGCAATATCTGACAATTATTGTTCAGTGTAAACTAAAAACCAAATTGTAATAATTGTAATGAACTATAATAAAATGAATTATGGTAATTTATTCATTTTAAGCATGAGTTTAACTCAACTATTGATGCAGGGTTTTGAATAGCAAATCGATCTACTAATGGTTTTTCTATTTTCTTCAATAGAATAATAATTAAAAGTTTGAGACAAAAATAAGATATGAATGTATTTCTAGTTTTATTTAATTCAAATTCCTTTTGTTATTTATGCCCTCTTCAATGTGATGCAACCTGTTTTGGGGACATGTGGGAGACAAGGTGAGGATTTGAGTCTTGTTTGCAATAGTAATACTACTTTTGGAAACCTTTCCATATGTTAGGCTGTCCATAAGGAATGCTTAAAATACCAGTTAAATACTACAGCATTTTTATTACCAAAATACCACATAGAAAATCTTGGCCAACTGTGGTTAATTGACATTTAGAAAAACATAAAATTAACTTTAAGTTCATAGTCTGTCAAGAATTGTGAGGTTTCTGAGATTTTGCCCTTCTCTTAGCTAACAAGTTAGCCTGCCGTCATTTCAGAAGATGTGAGATTCTTGTGACAAAGGTGAAGGGCTTTATCATTCACGGCAAACAAGATGGTGCCAGCTTCCCCAGTCCCGGGGGAGTGACAGGGAGGCCGCCTTGGTCAGTGCTGCACCAGTAGTGAATGAGCGTCACAGATAAGAAAGTCAAGTTCAGAAAAATCTAATCTTTTTTCTTTAGAAAAACCTAATCTTTTAAAAGACTTCAAGTGAATATGTCAACCTTGACTCAAAGGGACACATTCTGTTTATTATTCTGGGCATCACACAAATCTACGTGTGTCTGTGAGGAGATGCTTTCTCTATTTAAACATTTCATGCTACATAGACATCTTGAAAAGATTATTTGGAACAAATGTATCAGTGGTTTCATTTGCAAAATATGTAGAAATGCAAGAGACGTGTGGTGAATTATCACCCCGCACAAGTAACCCCTCTTAGACTTTTTCTGGGACAACTAATACATTTTAGAATGTTATAACAAGTTTAATTAATTTTATACAAAATACTTTGTTTTGGGGTTTCTTTGGATAAATTCCCAGAAGTAGAATTGCTGGTTCATAGGCAGTTCCATTTTTAATTTTTTTGAGATGACTATACTGTATTCCGCAGTGGCTGCCTCATTCCCACCAGCAGGACACTGAGATTTTCTTTTTTCACATCCTTGCCAGCACTTGTTGTTTGTTGATTTATTGATGATCACTAATCTGAAGGAATATATGCACCCCTATGTTCATTGCAGCATGATTTACAATAGCCAAGATTTGGAAGCAACCCACGTGTCCATCAGGATAAAAAAAGCAGTAGTATATTTACATAATGGAATACCACTAGTCTATGAAAAAGAAGGAAATCTTACCCTTTGCAACAGCATAAATGGACCTAGACAGTATTATGCTAAGTGAAATAAGCCAGTCAGAGAAAGACAAGTACCACATGATCTCACTCATATGTGGAATGTAACAAACCAAATGAACTAACAAGCGAAATAGTGACAGACTCATAGAGAGAGAGCAGGCTGACAGCTATCCAGGGAATGGAGAGTGGAGGAGAGATTAAACAACGAGAGAGAGAGAGAGAGAGAGAGAGAGAGAGAGAGAGAGAGAGAGAGAGAGAGAGAGAAAACAGGGAAACAGACGACAGTGTGGTAATTGCCATGAAGACGGGTGGAGGGAGGTGCGAGAGGGTGTGAGGGGGGTGTATGGAGATGGATGGAGACCCCACTTGGGGTGGTGAGCACACAGTGCAGTGTACAGATGGTGTGTTGTGGAAATGTGCACCTGAAAGCGGTATAATTATGTTAGCCAGTGTCACCCCAATAAATTCAATAAAAAGGAAAAAATACTGAATATTGTATACCACTAAGAAATATAGCTTTGAATTTTCAGTTGATTTATCATTTAAAAAGTAATACATTCTCTGGAAAGTTGTATAAGCCCTTTTAATTTATACTTTGCCCTAAGTTATGAAGTAGAGTAAAAATATATTTTTATTAGCAGTTATAGAAAATTAGGAAATTATTTAAGTTAATATTTTCTTTGATTATATTTTGAGGATATTTTAATTAGTCAGTGTGCTGTATTTTCAGTGATTTTTCAGTTTTGAAGTTTTAAATGTTTCTTCTACAGGGATATCACTAAAATTAACATTGAAATTTGTTATTTTCACTGAGGTTTGCACATTTAATAAAATTGTGTTCCAACTCTGTCATCAAGTGTTGTATTTTTTTTAGCACATGGTTCAAATGAAAAGAGAAGCTTGCTGATTACAGAGGTCATTTGTTTCAAATATTGTCTCTATTTACACTTTAAGTTCCAGCAATAGGTCTTAAACATGCCATGTAATTTTCACATTATTGTCTTCTAATATAACAAAGAAATCCCTTTTATGGGCAATTTGTTTCAACTCAATTAAAATATTACTGTTACTACCAACTAAGAAACTGTGATACCACTGATAGCCTTTCAGAAAGTACATAGGAAGTTGGTAAAAAAAACCTATTTGGAATACAGAGTTTTGTCAGTAGTAGGTAAAACATACTTGGTCCGACTCACAACCCCCTGTGAGTTATGTTGATTAAAGTTGAATTGTGAAATCTTAATGCCTCAGTTATAATGACAGACAAAATCGTATACCACAAAGTCAAGAAATAAGATCAAGTCTTCTTTTCCCAGCAATATGTGCTTCCAGCCCCTTCCTTCCATGTCCCGTTTCCACAGCTGCAATGCTTGCTTGCAATGCATTGCGGTTCCTGCTCAGGACTTGGGAGTTGTACTTTATTTATTTTTCCATGTTTCTTTTTTTCTTACAGTGGTGTGCAGTCATACATGCTATGCTATGCTACCTTCAATGCCCGATCCACCCTTCCATTCCATTCCAGGCCATCTGCTCTGTTAACAAGTAGTGGTCACAACTCAGTTTATTTCATTACTCGTTAATGGATTTTTGCTCTGTAGTTAAAAAAAAAACATACACCCTCTGTACTAAAACAATTCCAGTTGTTTCCAAATATGAGAGTAAGAGCTGTGTAGTTACTCCTAGTAAAGGTCATGTTTTAGTATTAAAATGGTGAAGCAGAGAAATACCATACAAGTATTGGAAAGGGCTCCAGTATTTGTTCCATAAAAATCACCTTTATTTTACTCCAATAGGTGTGTTTTGCTTCATAACACATTCTTTGATCCACAAATCCACCAGTCTTCGAAATTTTAGCAGAGGTAGCAAGACACTGTCATTATACTGCCCTCGACAATTCTTGTATTGATTGGACAAATCATATCACAGTACGTTTTTGTGTCTAGATTATTAATTAATAATAATTAATAATTATGCAAATACCAGCTGACTAGCCCCTCTCTCTGCATATGCTCTTGAAAGGATATCATGTACAATTAAAAGAAAAAAACTCTTGCTGTGTGCTCTGAAAGTAGTTCTAGAAAATAGATGTCAGTAATGTGTAAGAAAGATGATGTTGCTAATCGAATTATCAAATACATCTGCTAAAATTTCTCTGATGATTTATTTACAGGATAATATGATAAATGCCAAGTGAAGAGATAGGATCTGTTCATCCATGCATTGAGGATTTTGGAATCCAAGAAACTGGTTTCATTAAGTGATTTTTTAAAGCATATTTTAGTATGTGGAAAAGATAGTATAGAATAATGAAACAAAAAGGTCAAGTAGGAGAGTACTGTTAGAGAATTTGTCAAATGTCCATTGATTGTACATTTTAGAAATTATTAGTTAATTAGTCTATTTTTAAAATTAAATAAAAAGATCTCACTGTTATGCATAGATATTTTTCCACGGGGCAGTTATTAACTCCTGTGAACAGCTAAAGGTAGAAGAAAGGCTTTTATTTACACATTTTCATCCATTTATTCTTTCTTTTATTTTTTTCTGATGGCTTGTGATAAAGGTGGTATTATTGGATGTGAAGAAATTTCATTTTTCTTTAACTTTAAGATAAAGGCCCATTGAAAGGGGTTTCTTGTATAGTTACCATAGCAACTGTAACTGTCTTTTATTTTCACATGTACCATTAAGAATTAGTTGACAATAATAATTATAGACTAGTTTAAAATAAAACATTTGCCGTACAGCAAAGACATGTATAAACACATGGTTTCGGGAAAATTGTCCTAGTTTAGATAAACATGAAGTTACTTTTTAAGGAAGATTTGATTGTCTTATTTGATAGATAACTGAAATTCTATCTATATATCCCCGTGAATTATTTAGGTGATTTGTGATACAAGTCAAGAAACATTTTTCCTCCAATAATTAAAAGTCGTATTTGTTATCCTAAATTTCTCTCCCTCTTCACCTCTGTATGTTTTCACATCAGTGTATGCATGTACCAAACTTGGAGAAACATCTTTAATTAGTATTTATTGGGAAATAATTTGGTCGAACAATAGAATAATGTGGAAAATGCACACATTACCATTATCTTCTTCTATAGAACCCCTGAGACTACCGACCTTCTAAAGAAGGTAACATAAGGTTTCATATAGCTGGAAGAAATGTAGCTCAACTTAGAACATGTCAAGGATATCCAAAAGTTATCTTATTTCCTGTTATTTCAAATTTCATTTCATCACATTGTTGAAAGCGAAATGTGTTTGTCTATAGTGGTTGTGCATAAGTTAATATGTAAACATAAAAGTATTTTTAGAGTCATTGGATTATTAATAGTGCCCATTAAAACACATCATACTGAGTGTGATGTTAGCAGTTCAGAGAAGAATAAAATGGGATTTACATTGTTTTGAAACATCCTCCTGGAATACCATTTTGTGAACGCCATGTTTTTTGTTCCAGGATAATAGGAAGTAGTGTGGAAATGACAATTCTGCATAGCATACCTGATTCTGGTGCAGCGCAGCACACGGCAATGATAACAGTGTTTTCCAGGATATGAAACTCTCTCTGAGGCTGACACAAGCAGACTGGAATTTTCTCTCTGAGTCTTTTAGGGTGCTCTGCCGTGATGGGGTGCTGTGGGTAGCAGAGGAGGGAGAAATGACTACTGGCTGCTGTTCTGAGACCAGCTGCAGCAATGAGCACTCTAGTCCGTTCTTTTTCTAAGTCTTCCCTTGGAGTGGGGTCCGTGAGATCCATGGCTACTTCTAAACATGCTTAGAAAAGCACACTAGTGCCGTTCCAGGGCTGACCACCATGGCCATCTAAATGCAGAGCTAGGTCTCCTCCGGTGGGTAGCAGGACTTCCGACAGCCGGAGCTGTTGCCTTCTGAGGTATTCATGCTCCCATTTCTAAAAGAGGTGGGGTTTTTTAACAGAGTGCTTTTGCTCAAAGCTCTCCATTAACCTGGCTGAAATTTTCTTAGGACTGGGCTGCCATCAGAGACTGTTCTTACCCAGCCCTCCTCTTTCCCTCTTCTTCATGTGTGTCAGATCGGCCTCATTGTCTGAAGGTTCATTCTTTCCCCTAGATTCCCCCTCTTTATCCTCCACAAGCTTTCCCTCCCAGTAAATGTCTTCCACAAAATTAATATTACAATAATCATCTGCTCAACCTCCTCTCAGAGCACTTGTACTAACGTGGAGTTTGGGGGAAATCGTAATTTAGTATTGGATGTGTTAAACATGAGATATGTATTGGACACCCAGGTGTAGATACTGCATAGGCAGTCACATACACAAGTCTGAAGATGTAGGGAATGAGAGGAGAGGTCTAGTCTTCAGGCAGGAATTTGGAAGTTAACCAAGTCTCACTGGCATTTAAGCCATGAAACAGGATGATTTTGTCAAGGAAACAATGTACGTAGAGAAGAGATGAGGACTAGGATAGACTGACCACTTCAACTCGGAAAGATGAATGAGCAGTAGGGGAAGGGGAGAATCAGGGAGTGTGATGGGCTAGAAGTCAAGTGAAGAAAGGGTTTTAAGGTAGAGCCTGGAATTAACCTTGTAACTGCTGTCGATGAATCCAGCAATATACAGTGTCAGAGTTGATGGTTGGGTTTAGCAGTGATGGGATAATTGCTGACCTGGAATGGCTTTTCAAGAAAGAATAGGAAAAAAAGTGAATATAGAAATAAAGAGAGTGAGTATAGAAAATGCTGTCAAGGAGTTTTGCTATGATGCAGAGCAGGGAACCGGGTGTTGCCTGGAGGGTGAAGTAGTTCCAAAGATTTTTTTTTTGCTTGTTTTCATTTTTTAAGTATATTTTATTGATTATGCTATTATAGTTTTCCCATTTTCCCCCTTTATCCCCCCTCCATCCTGCACCCCCAACCCTGCAGCTTTTCCCCTTAGTTCATGTCCATGGGCTGTACATATAAGTTCTAGTTCTCTGTTTCCTATACCATTTTTACCTCTCTCCATCAATTTTATGCCTACTAATTATGCTTCTTCTTCCTTGTACATTGCCGCCCCATTCCTCCCTTCCCCTTCCCCACTGAAATCCTTCCATGTGATGTCCATTTCTCTGATTCTGTCCCTATTCTAGTTATTTGCTTAGTTTTTGTTTTCATTGTTTTCCTTTTTAAGATGAGAAAAATTATATTTTTTATGCTGCTAGGAATGGTCCAGTAGGAAAAGTGAGGGTAGTGTAGGGAGAGGGGAACAGCTTTCTGAAGCAATGTTCCAGCATTGCACAGCAGGGACAGGATGGGCAGTTCAACCCCAGTAACAGGAGGAAAGGCAGAGAGAACAGGTACAGGTGGATAAACATGGATAAACGTGGGTGCTGGTCCTTGTAGGAAATCTCTTCCAAATGATTGTATTTTCTGGGTGAAAGTGGAATCACAGGGAGGTGCGAGAGGTTGACATTTACCTAGACACAGTGGATATATTCAGGAAGTGCAGTATGATTGTCAACAGCATTAAGAACCCATTTGGAGTTGTAGGTATGAATGTGAAGCGAGAGCAGTAGCATATGTTGTCTTTTCTGTTATCATGACCAGCTCTTCAGGAACAGGGACAAGTAGGCACCAATCTGGATTGAACTAAGGTTTGACTTTTACCCAGCTGTATAGCAGGAAGGACCTCAGAGGCCATGGAAATGAAGAGGGGAATAAGGGAATGATTTTAATAAAAGGCAAGTAAAGACATGAAGATGCCGAGCATCCAGGTTATCCCTTTACCACTGAAGATGTGCCATGTAAGCCATTGCCAGTGGAGTCTATGATTAAAACTCTCCTTACATGACAGTTTAATGCTACACATCAGCATGGCTTGGAGAGAGGTTTATGAGGGGTATGCTTTGCAAAAGGAATTAAAAAGGGGAGCATCAGACCTCATCACTTGTCAACCAATATCTTCTTGGACCTGAATTGAAAGATTTATAAGAAAGAGATATTAATGGCTAATGTTTCAAAAGAGTAGGCTTTTCATGTTATCAAAATGTATCAGTGGAAATATCTGTCAAAAACAGTAAGCTTACCAATGGTGATGTTTGCTTACACAACTTGGGCCAGCATATATATTTTCTGCAAGGGCTAGTCAAAAGATTTTAATGACAGTAAGAATGCCATTTTAATGACATTGAAGTGCAACACTGGGATTTCTACTTCAGTTAACTTCTTTGTGAGTCTAAGACATGGTACTTAATACTAATTTGCATGAAAACAACAAATGCGACAATTTCTTCCATTTGTAGAAAAAAATAAAACATGAACATGATGACATTTCTACCAGAGATAGCTCTGTAATGTCTTACCCTTGCGCTTTGAGGTACTCAAGAATTCCCTCTGTTCACGTGAATGTTTTTAAATAGTATTCTCTGAGCTTGCATAAGGCCAATAATTCCATTATTTATATTTACAAAAAATTAAATACCCTTATAGCAATAATTCTTAGACTTTAATAATACTGTCAAATGTTTTTTAACGCTGGAATGTAAAACTAACAAGTTCCTCCTTTGATTTGTTATCTAAATTAACTTTGGTTTGCTTACATGTACTTTGTTGACTAACTATACTGGTATTTTATTTAACAGCAAAGTTGACTAAGCGGTGATATTTGAAAAATTTCTTTTGAAACATCCACATCATGACAAAATTCATACAACCGACATACCACATTTGTGGAGATCATGTTTGGAATCTTCTGTGGTATGAAAAAAGAACATATATATTATATATAGTTTTTTAATTTTTAATTTTCCAACTGTTAATTATTCTAAAGATGATATTTTCTTATTTAATAATGACTCTAAGGTGTGAGAGCAACTGTTCCTCAGGGCACCAACCCACCTCTGAGAATGAGCTGGTATTTTTCTTAAGGCATATTACACCTGCGCACCCCCAAGAAACTGGCTTGTCTGCCTGTGATGTAAATCTGCCCATACAGGTGCCTGTGAATAATGGAGCCTGTGAGGTGAGCTTTAGGAGTGTTTCCTGCAGATTGGGGTTTACTCGTGGCTCTGCCAGCCGCGTATGGGCTCTATGAATGTGGATGTCACTTCATTTCCTTATGCCTCACCTTTGCCATCTGTATTCCCCTCAAACCCTCAGATAGAATATTGCATACAAGAGAATAGTACTTGGTGTGGTTTAACAAAGAATCTCTAGGGCCAGCACACAACTGGGTTCCAAACAAGTATTCACTGAATGAATAAGTGTATAAACTATATACTTAGAAGACAGGAGTAGTATTGTATAGTAAGGATAATATGCGATGAGTACAGAACATAGTCCTAGATTAAAGTAACTGTTCTTATTGGACGGAGTTCTAGAGAGGCCAGCATCAGTTTGCCTTCTGGGTCCAACTTCTATTTCCCTTAAGAATGACTGGCTGGGATTGAACTAGTGGCCCTATGCTGTGCTTCAGGAATTGTGTAAGAGGAAAATCATTTTGTTACTACTCGTAGATAATCTTTCACAATATTTGGGAGAAGTGGAAACAAGCCAAGTGGATTAAAGTATTTTAGCATATAATCTAAAAGTTGTATCATCAGTAAAAATGTTTTTAGAGCTTAAAAATGCATATCAGAAAACCGGAGGAAGTAGATATGATTTTCATTGATCTTAAGATGCATGCTTTAAATTTTTATATATCCAAAGCCTGGATGTATTTTATACTTAATGGCATCTTACGATTGATTAGTTTCTCATTTTAACTCTTTTATTTCTTTTTTCTTTTCTTTGTAGTTCATAATATAATAAAATGTCTTCAGTAACATTGATAAAATATGATATAGTCATATATTAAAGCAGTATTTCTACATGTTTATTTTTTATTACCACTCAACTCTGAAAAGGAGCCTCTTAGGAATTTTTTTCCTAATTTCTACCCTATTACATTTTAACACCAGAGATGTTTATGGATTGTGCATGTATATATGTTTTATGAATAAAAAGAGTAAGATATTTTTGTTCCCCAAGAACAAATTTTCATCCCATTGTGGACAATATTACATCCACTGAAAATGCGGGTATTAAAGTGATAGTCCATATTATCAGTTTTAAAAACCTCATTCATTAGAATATTGGGAAACAACTAATTATTAGGTTTGGAGCTTTTGGTTTTAATTATATAGCAGAATGTCTAGGAATTTTATTATCATGAATGTCCAAGTGTGGTCACAATGCATGAAAAGTCTGAACATTAGTTATTTACCTCGACAGTCAGAAAGTTATCCATATATTTTTAACAAATAAAAGATCTTCAAGTTCATCCAGTGATATCATTCAACATATTCCGATTTTATAAAATAAGACTCATGAATAATTTCAGTGTGTAAGTTTAAACGGTTCACTTCACCTTTACATGTTCATGATTTTAAAAACATAACTTGAACACTACATCAATAAAGAGATATTTAAAGACCATCTAATTTCCACGAAGCACTAAGAGAGACCTGCTTTCTACTTTGCATATAGCCCACAGTGGGGAGGCCAAAGTTCTGTACTTCTCGAAGCCTTTCTGCATTAGTGATGGTGGGATACAGAGGTCAGTCCGACTGTGAGCCAGGTTTGCACCAGAGGGGAGACAACTAACAACTCAGGATATTTTTCTTGCAGAGGTGATTGTTATATTTAACAGCTTTAATGGATGGGTAAAGTTTTTTATTTCCTTGGGGAATATCTTTAAATAGCAAAGTTGTTTATTGTATTTTTAAATGTTCACTTATCTTTTCTATGGGCTATGTAATTTAACATTATTTTTTAAATTAGTGGTGCAAAAGACTTTTAAAATTAGTGATACATAAAGTGTTCCACTTTGTTGTATGTACTACAATATTTTATATTTGGCAATTCTGACATGTGCATACTGGCCTCGCTTATTGGGTTGTGTTCAATGGTTATTTTTGAGACTCAAGTCTATCAAAGCACTGTGCAGGGGTTTGGGGGGATATCAACTATTCTAGTGGACCAAGCAATGTGTCAGCAAAAACAAACACAGGGAGAACTCAAAAGAGACTCCTCAGCAGTACACAGACAACCATATCAAGGCTTTACCGACTGAGCCAGTTTTTCGCAAGTTCTGTAAATAAACTGAAAATGCATTCAAAACCAGAAATCGTCTCCTCCACTGCTCCTGGTACTTGCTCTTTCTCTGCCTTTTAGTCGAAGCATCTCCATGATGCTCCGGGCATAGACATCTCTCAAGTTTACACTGATGTATGAGTCAGTGGCTATATTCTTGGTGAGCTTCTTCAGAGCTTCGCGCTGTCTAACAGCTGCTTCCTTAAGCTTTAAGGTAAAATAGCAAGCAGAGAAGCGGTCATTAATAATAGCAATAGGCAAAGCCAAGACAAGGATTCCCGATAATATACACATGAAGGCCACGATTTTGCCTGTAGTGGTGTCTGGTCTAATGTCCCCGTAGCCCACCGTAGTCATGGATGTTGTGGCCCACCACCAAGCACAAGGGACGCTTGTGAAGGTTGTGTCAGGAATGCTTTGCTCAGCAAAATATTCCATGGTGGAGAATATAGAAATTCCCACAGACAGGAATAGGAGCAGTAGGCCGACTTCTTCATAACACTGGGTGATTGTCATCCCAAGTGAGCGTAACCCTGTAACAGAACATCTGCTGTCAGTCACTGGCACCCCTCTCCTCCTCCTCCCTGCTCCCAACCTCCCCTCCTTCCCTTCATATCCACCCACAAACATGCATTTCTAATCTAATATTGATACGTCTCCAGCAGTGGGCAATGTTCTGGGGTGTATAGATGATAAATTTCTAATCTAATATTGATACGTCTCCAGCAGTGGGCAATGTTCTGGGGTGTATAGATGATAAATCACAATCTTGGTCTTCAGGAAACTCATAGTTTAGTGGATGGGGCTGGATCAAGGAGGATAGGAAGAAATACAGTTAGATGTACTCACCCACTAATGTATTTATGAAACACCTACTACTTATACAGAAGAAGGTGAGGGGCGACATGAAAAAGCAGTTAGGGGTAGATGATAGGAATGTGTGCGTGAGAGGCCTGTGTGGTGGGAGGCCTTTGCAGTGTTGCATGTGGGGGGCTCACTCGGTCAGAATTGCATGGCAGTGCATCACTTCGGCACACTTTTCTAATGCCAGTGTAATGCTGTCCCCTTATATGTTGTCTTTTTCCTCACCTTCCCAATAAAGTTTAACACAATGACATATCAGTATCTGAAAGCCAGATGCAGGGAAGGACATACACTGTGAGAATGAAATGAAACAGCTGAAGCAAGTCAGGCCTCAGTGACAAAATTGACATGGGAACATCATACGACACATTGAGAAGACAAAGTTAGAGTTCTGGCAGGAGAAGTTCTTGAACTCCTGTGACACCCATTGAGATTCTCCACCTTAATACCAAAACTCTAGGAAAATATCTCCTTTGAGTGCATAAAATCTCTGCATTCTTCTAGGGAAGTGGACCTGGATTTAGAAAATTCCTCCATTGCAAAAACGAATGGAGGACTGGATCCACTAGGAAATTCCCCCACTGTGAGGCATTGGTGAATCCCTACCACTGTTCTGAGGATTCCTGGCCACCCTGGGAGTCAGACCCAAGAGAGCCCATTCCCATCTCTGAAGAGATTAAGCCTTAAGAAGAGTAAGATGCAACCATAATGGGCCCATTACTTGAATAAGGTATCTCCTCTAACGTTAGAGAGACACTACTAATGTGAATCCAAATTTGGAAGTCATATCAACCTGATGTCACAATGATATTGTGTCTGAAGTCCAAAGCAATACCTCTTAGAATGATGTGTCTGCGCTGAATTGCATTTCTGGAATAAACTGACAGCATATGAAAATAAAGCATAGTTTGGGGGAGACTGCTTTCATTTCAAGATAAAATCTAAACAATTTTGTAAAGAAATATAAAATGCTCTGAATTTCTTCATGTTACATCTATCAACTCAGATAATTCTCAAAAAATCAATATGGGATTGATGTTGTAACTATTATTCTTTTTTACAGATGAGAAGCCTGAGGCATAGACAGAGAGTGTCTCTAGTACAAAGCTACAGAGCCAGGATTTAAACCCGGGCTCTCAGTCTGCCATTGTTCTAACTTATTGCATAATACCTCTCAATTTATATTCATAGTGATTACACAGGGAAATGTGTCATCTATGTCTATATTTTGCTAAATGTAATGTTTGAAATAAAATTGTCTAATATTTGTACATGTTCCTCTTTCCACTCATTAATGCTTTATTAATACTTTGTAGTGTTTTAGAACTGAAACAAACCTTTGAAAAGGTGACATTGTGGAAATTACTGTTATTTTCTTTTTCCCTTCTTTTGGGGAAAAATGTGGTCTTTACTGGGTGTTTTAAAATTGAATCCTGTGAAGCGAGCTACAAATACTAAAAGAAAGCATCCCATTATGTATGTCAGGAAACAAAGAATTGTGCTTCTAAAAGTTGTTGGAAACCCCATGATCAAATCCCTGGGATGTGAGACTAGCTAGGAAAACACACTACCGCAATTATATCAGGTTAATTCACTTTAGTAATGTGAAAAATGTCTGAGGTGAATTTCTCCCTACATTAATAGGGAGAGACAACCACCTTTAACTTCTTCTAGGTTACTAGTCAGGCACCTATCCAGGGTGATAGGACTCTCTAGTCATTATGTGTAGTCTTATGTATTCCATCAGTATGTATGATATTTATTAATATGGCATCCTACTCCAGTGGTTCTACAGTGGGGTTCAAGAACCACGTACATCAAAATTACTTGTGAGCTTGTTAAAATGTGTGCTCCTGGACCCAACCCCAAATACTGGAATCTGACTCTCTAAAGATTGGGGCTCAGAATTTGCATTTTAACAAGATTTTCATGGGATTCCTCTTTACATTAAAGGTTAACGTAAGGTAACACATACGTAGCCCCAGACACCCACAACTACAGAGCTGGCTTCTGAGGATTACTGCCCTCAGGAGGCCAGGCTTGTCCTTAATTGCTTCCCTGACATTGACTATAATTTTCAAGTACAACTGTGTTGTGTGGAGATTTTTCTAGGGAGGATGTCTGTTAGATTATCTAGGCTTTATTGTACACATGAAAAGCTAAGGAATTGTTGTTATCATCTCTTTCCTGCATCCCAAGTCATGGACAAGAAAATTCTCAGATGCTAGGTGAATCCTTGATTAGTGTCTTCTGACTTCCTCCAAAGCAAATATGTTCATTGTTTCTTCAAAACTTAGGAGAAGGCCACTAGAGCCTGGTCATCTCTCTGGATAACCAGAGAATAATCTCAGTGGGAGAGAATTTCTCTTCTGCCAAGGAACATGTGTGGCAAGCTCTTTCTTGGACACAGAAGAGAAACTGGCTTATTTTCCCTAAATATCATGTATAATTTATGCATATATTTTATGTGCTGCTCATGCATATTTTATTTAGAGCCTTCTAGAGGCACAGTGTTTTTATTTTTTGTACATCTTCTGGGCACTGTGTTAAAACAAACTGAGGTTAACAAGTGGTCTTATTATTTCTCGAATTTTTTACAGAGAGAAAGATTCTGAGAAGCATTGTTTCCTTTATACCTGTGATAACAACTTCAAGTTTTTGCTTCCTAATAACTTTTTGGAGATTATGGTTGGGTAACATATGAGAGTTGGTATTTTGAGTATCAATTCAGAGTTGCTTGCCTTGGTCTGTGGGTCAAATCCCTAATGCTTGAAAACAGGAGCAAATTAAAAGATAGGAATACCTGTGGAATGTCTGCCCAGCTTGAGCATGCGCAGAGCCCTGAGCAGCCTCAGGACCTGGACGATGCGGCCCACATTTTCCAGCTCCTGTGTGGTCTCACTCCCACTCAGGCTCTCCACCAGGAGAGTGATGTAGAAGGGCAAGATGGCAAGCAGGTCTATGATGTTCGGCACCTTCCGGAGGAAGCAGCACCTGTCCCGCACACACAGGAGGCGCAGGACGAACTCCCCAGTGAACCAGCTAATGCAGAAGTACTCCAGGATTTCCAGCAGCTGCAGGTCCAGCCAGCTCAGCTCAGCGGACATCAGGGCCATGTTGACGATGGACACCACCACGAAGATGATGGAGATGACCCCAAAGATGCGGGCAGCTGTGGAAGACCCGGGTTTCTCCAGGATGTCCCAGAGCTTCTGGCGGACAGTGGGACAAGGTCCTTGTGAGAAGTCCTGTTCACTCCCTTGTTGACTTTCCTGGTCTTCTGCGTCCTTCTTAAAGTCTAAGGTTTCACTCAGTTCTTTTCTTCGGAAGTATCTTTTAGAGAAGGCAACTTGGTGATTAGTCAACTTTGTAAAAAATGTGGAGTTAAAATGAGATTTGAACTTAGCAGCGAGGTTATGCTTATTTTAGCAAAATGCAGAAAATGTTCACTCGTGTCTTACCCAGGCTGTCTCTTGCCCACAGTATTCTAACTTTATCATTCAGGCTTATTATTTTTAAAACTTTTGCAGTAGAAGTTTGTACAAAAGGATACATAACAAAGCTACTGTAATATATTTTTCAATCCATTTTCTTTAGCAAAAACAGAAATTGGCCATGTGGAACTCTGTGTGTGTGTGTGTGTGTGTGTGTGTGTGTGTGTGTGTAATGGAAAGATATTCATGAAGATATGATAGTAATATAAAAATACCAGCAAAGATACCATGATAGTCAAGGAATCAAGTTTCTATCTTCTGTATTTAAAGCATGTCTCCAAGTTTTGAAAGTGAGTGTCCTAGGTTTGATAAATGATAATACTCCATACTGAGACCTACATCCCTATATATACCACTTTTGGATCATAGCTTTTGTGATTCATGTGTTCAATCACAAATATTTATTGCATGTCTGACCTCCCTTGCCTTGTAAGTGAATTGGCATACATTCACTCAAAAAAAAAAAAAGGTTCAAAAAGTTCCAACCAAAAGTTGGCTTTGACGCTTTCCAGCCCCCACTGCAACATTCAGCTAAGAAGTGGCCAAATATTCATAGGCCTGGGTTTGAGCGAGGCTTGTGTAAAGCTCCAAATCTGTACCTCTGCGGCCCTCCCACCAGTGCTCCCGCTGTCCCGCCCAGCCACCGAGCCTATCGCGGTACCTGTCCCTGCAGCAGGAGTCGATGCTGAGCTCGTCGATGCCCCAGTATTGGATCTCCTGAAGGAAGGAGAGCGCGCACAGTTGCTCCATGACGTGCAGGCGGCCGGTGCGGTAGTAGTGCAGGACGTAGCGGAACGCCTGAGAGCTGCGATCGAAGAAGTACTCGTTGTCCACAGGATTGGCATCATCGCAGAACTCCAGGGGGCTGGGCGCGGCGGCCAGGGCTCCTGGGCGTCTGTACGAAGCCACCACCACGGCCAGCTTGCCCAAGCGCGTGTGTGGGAAGCAGGACAGCGCCTGCTGCGAAAGCACAAAGCGGCTGCCGCCCACATTGACCGTGAAACTGTCCCCGAGCGCCAGGGGCTCCCCTTCACCCTCGCTGCAGAAGACGCTGGACTCCAGCGAGGCCAGGGAGACGCTGTCCAGCGGCGAGTCTGGCGGTGTCCGGCCGTGGGGAGACAGCTCCATCCCGACCGCTGCTGCTTGGGGGTTCCACAAAGTTGAGGCGGTGGCACGGCCCCTGGTGGCGGCCGGGATTTCCCGGGCTGCCGAGGGGGGTGCCCCCCACCCGCGCACCCCTACTCTCTCCACGGCTGCGCTGGTGCTCCCTCTCGCCGCTAGGGAGCTGCGAGTGCGCGGTAGCGTCGCGCCGAAGTGCCGGAGCTTGGAGGCTGGGAGGAGAGGGGTCGTGTCCCAAGAAATGTTCGGGTGTGGTTTAAGCTCAGGACCGCGCCGGGGCACACTACCTGTTTCTGTGGCCTCCCCAGACTTTTGCTCCCGCTTCCCGACTTTGTAACGGCAGTGTAGGTGTAGGGATTGGAAGTCTGGCTACGGGGGGGCGGGGGTGGGTGGGTGGTGTTCCACCGGATGGGGAGGGAGTGTAGGGCGGTCTAGAGTGAAGGAGGAGGACAAGATGATGACTCTTAGCAGGCAGAACACAAGCAAGGGGATAACGAACGAGACACACTGCTGCACGCAGGGCACCAAAACGAAAAGTTCACAAAGCAGAGGCAGTGGAAACCCGGTCTGAGTTTCTTCCAACTTGAAGATTTATGTTCCGTCCTCTTGTCTTACTGAGGCGGATTCCTCGGCCTCCCTGGGAGCGTTCACCTGGGGTGGGGTGGGGGGTGGGGCGAGTGCACGTGGGGAGGTGCCCTGGGCGAGGGGGCCGCATCATTTGCTTCCATTCATTCTCATTCTGGTTTGTCACTCTCTATTTTCTTCTCCCGCCTCTCTCAGGTTTGGCCTTCTGGTTGAAAAATAAGGAGAATTAATGACGGCTTTTTATTGAAGCCTCAGTGCGTTAGTTAGAACCAGGGACCCCAGTGCCAACTGCCGCCGAGGGTAGAGGCACTTTCAGTTGGGCCATTTCTGTCCCGACAAGTTTCCCAGAGAGCAGGTGTTCCGGGCGCGCTCCCAGGCACGCAGCAGAACTCTCACTTATGGAGCAGGACAGGCAAAAGCCAGGGAACAGAACAGGCGTGGGCTGGGTCAGGTGTTTAAATAGTAACGACGCCTGGGTGCAGGGAGAAGCCGAGCAGCGTGCCCAGGTGAGACGAGAAGCACACCCTCGCCTCCCTGGGAGCGGCGTTCTGGCCAACCTGTTGGACCCCGAGTGGAGTGGGGAGGAGGGCAGGGCGACTCACCTGCGGATCCTGGCACATCTGGGCTGAGCCCAGTGGGCGCCGCTGGTTTGATCCTCCTGTTCACAGGTGAGGTCTGACTTGCCAGGTCCAGGAGGAACACTGTGCTCGCAGCTGAGCGCTGCGGAGCTTGTTGCCTCGTCTCGCCTTCTCTCCACCCGCCCCGCCGCTCTGTCCCCTCGGCTAACGGCAGCGAGGCGAATGTCCGCCCCCGCCCTCGCTGGCTCGGAGCCAGTGAGCCAGTCTCGGTCCCCAGCACCAGCTGTGGGGAATGCAGGGAGCGGAGGGAAGTGAGACAGGAGGAGGAAGTGAGGCGCTTAGTGACTGCATGTTATATTCATCCTGAAGACACCGCTAGGGTTACCGTATTAGATTCTCGTTTCCTTAAATCTGTATGCTCCCCAATTCAGGAACAAAACCCAAAATTTTCTAGTTGCATAAGTCTGCTAAATTCGGGGTTGGGGCAGTCATATTAACTTCTTTGTGTGGAATGGTTCAAGGTTTTCTCATTCCCAGCGAGCATTTGGGAATAATGCATTTTTCAAGTCTTTGCAAGAGAGAGCGAAAACACGCTCATCCTCTCCCCCCCCTTGCGTGTAGTTTTAGAAAGTATACTCGTGTTTCAAAAAGAGATGAGAGGGCAGCTTGAAACAATACGGAGAACTTTTTCATAGATTGCTATGACATGTGGCTATTTAGTTCTGGCGTGGCTGGGAGACCTCCAGGGGTGTTTACTTCAAGGGCCCGGATCTTTTCCTCAGTGAATTTTCAGATTTTAATAAAAATACCCAGCATTTATGGAGCACTTATTTTATGCCAGGAAATTTCAGGGCATTTACTCATTCAGTACTACTTTTTATCATAATAACAATACTATGAGGTAGAAGTATGTATACCCATTTTACAGAAGGGTACACTGAGACACAGAGACATTAAGTGGTTTACACTTTATTGGGTGGGTCACAAGTCCAGATTCAAACCCAGGATGAATCATCAGAAGCTGCCCTCGTAAACACAATGCTTGGGACAAATCATTTTTGTATGATTTTTTAAATAACATCGAAACATGGCTTTATTTATTTATTTTTCAGGTTTCTAAACAAGGGTAGGAGTTTAAAGGTGTGTTTTCCCAGATCTTTCAACAAATGTTTTCTGAGCTTCTGTTACATACAAGGCACGATTCTAGGTGCTCCAGATAGGTCCATGAAGAAAACAGACAAGTGCCCAGTCCTTGTGGAATTCACATTTTTTTTTTTTTCCCATGAGAAATAAAGGGACTTCGGTGAAAGTTAGAGAACAGCACAGCATTTATAGTTTATGAGTTTTTTGACAGTTACCCATTTGGTTAACTGCTGCCTCCATAAAGCACTCTTGCCTACAGGAGATATGGAGGAGTTGTGCTTATCCTGGTGATGGGTCCTCGTTATGTTCAAGCGCTATGCTGTTAACTGGTTTTTAAGGTAGCGGAGCTTTCCTTTACGCAGGGAGAAAAGTCCTCCCAACATCTCAATCACAGATTCCGTGGACATTGACAAAAGCAAGAGTCCACAGTTCTGTTTAGCCTTATTCTTGCCCTCGTGTGAATAACTTTAATAAGTGACTAGCAATAAAGTCTACCCTCGCTTTACAGATTGCAGTGAGGTAGGAGGAAAACTCGCAGAGGAGAATAGAAGCTTTAGGTGAGAAGGGAGATCGCGGACAGGTAACCCGAGGAAGCGGAAGATATCTGAGGCCTGCAGTTCTCCTGCACCGCCACCAGGACCCTGGTCTTCCACTGTCATGAGCGGTGTCCTGGGGAAGTCATTATGGTATTAAACACTCTTTAAGCATAAGGCCCAAGTTAAGCATCTGTTCATCGAAATGATCCCAGGAGGTAGGTGCTGTCGCCCTTAGTTACAGATTTCAACTTAGGAAGCTCACAGGCACCACGGGACTTTCCCAGTTACGCAGTGAACAGGTGGAGGAGTGTATGAAGGAAATGAAACCAGGGCCTTTCTGATTCGAGATTGTACTTCAACTGCTAGGATCCTAAGAAATGTCACTTGAGCTTTAATTACGATTAAAACAATTTCCACTAACGAAAACAATCATAACAAGAAAGATACTGACTAGTTAACGGGGAATATATAAGGACAAATGACCCATTTTAACATATAGTCTCTTGGGTGCTAGAAATCCCTGCCTTCTTCCCTGTCCAGTTCCATTTATTGTCCTTCTACTCCTTCATTGGGTGTCTAGGTTTGAGTCAGAGAGCCTCATGAAGAGGATGGGATAAAGGGGCCGGGGTTGGGGATTAAGTCTACTCAGGATATCCTTCCTGGTGTCTGATCTTGGCCTGAGATATACTCTAAAGTATATCAAGAAGTGAAAGGAGAATTGCTGATAAGTAGTTGGGGGTGATGAGGTCTTGCTTTTGATTTAATTCCTACACAATATGGGAGGCATGTGATTGTCATGTCAAAGGCAGCACAGCATGGAGATATGAAAACTCCACAATCTAATGGCTTTGGGTATGTTTCCTTAGTCATCTGATGTTATATTCAGGTGATTTTCCATTAACAGTCCTGTTATGAAATGCTTTACTGGTATTTGTTGGCTTTGTCTATCAAATCATTGAAATGTTACATTATATATTAAAATTTAAGGTACAACTAGTATTTTTAATTCCTCCAATTTTTATGAATGTTTCTAAATTTATTAATGAACAACACCCATTCTTAAGAGTCACATTTTAAATGGGATTAAAATGAAAATCACAGCATATTTTAAATGCCTGGCTCTCTTGATGATAGTTATAAAAGTTGAAAGCCATTTAAGTATATTAGAAATTCCTATTATTAAAAATCTAGAGCATTTTGTATTTGAAAAAATGAGAATGTATTTATAGTACTATTATATTCTCCTTTTCTTTGATTTACTTATTTAAAAATGATTATGCAGATATGATCATAAATCTTTGAAACATTTTAAGGAAAATATACATACTTTATTATATTCAAAATAAACTTTACAGTTATTTAAAATATTAAATAAAAGGAAATATAATGAGGGAATAATTTTGAATAAGGGCTTTATAGAATTCAACTTGAGTGAACTCTACCTTTTCATTTTCAATGCTCTCGCTGTACACTCAGACATTTACACTCAAATCCCTTTAATTTTATCATTCACTAACAATGTGAATATTTCTTGTGAAGTATGAATGCCTCTCTCTTCGTTTGATTCCCCAGAGACTGACAACCAGATGAACTCATTCTGATGCTCTTTCAACATGCCTTTAGGTATTATGGACAAGTGACTTTGTCTCCATTCCCTTCATCGCCCTGGGATGTGTTCAAAGGTAACGAGCAATCTCACAAGTCTATCTATTCATCTTCCCTGTGCCTTCTAGGTGCTTGGAATAAATCCTTCCAACTGTGTAACAGCCTACTCTAATGCAGAATTTAGTTTAATGTGGGCTTGTTCTGGATTCCTTCCAAGGGGAGGCAATTATTTTCAGAACCGCCCCGAAACTCATTTTTTTTTAGCCTAGTCTGCTAAAGAGATCATGGGATGAGTTGATAGTGACAATGAGGTTAAGATTATGATAACACTGGCTGCTGCCTTCACCTAGCCAGCACCAGCTCTGTCTTTTATTAGCTGTGTGACATTCACAAGTTTCTTAAGCCTTCTGTTTCTTCTTCTTTATCTGTAAAATAGGGATAACAATAGTACTTACCTTATGTTATTGTTTTATAATTAAATGAGATAATCTATGTAAGTGTTTTAGTGTGGTGTCATTATTCCTGTTGTTACTTTTATTACTACAATGTTTCAGGGGTGGTTTTTTTTTTTTTTTGATGTATCTCATTTTATTTATAATTCACATAATCCTATGAGGAGAGTATCATTATCACTCTTATTTTATAAATGAGAAACCAGGATCACAGTGTTTAAATAATGTTTCAAGTGGCATCTGATGATTGTTATAGACTTGAACACATTCATCTAACTCAAACCCTTTCAAGGTTTTTAGTATAAAAATAATGTGGTGATGAGAAATCACTATTAGAAATGCTGTTCTCTTTAAAAATTCTGTATGGAGAGAAAATTTCTATTCTATGATTCAAATAATTAAGAGGTCACATACTTTACAGGTCATAGCCTGTGATTTCACATTTCAATAAATTGGATCTTTCTTCTAACCATCCTAAAGGAGATAGTTGACTGGAAGGGGCATTGAAATGCTCTCACTATGCCCATATGGTATGCAAAATTCACAGTCAAATTTTTCCTGAGTTACCAAGAAAAAGTGTAGAATCAGGCACTTATCGTTCACTAGATTAACTCCTGTAATTACACTGAAATTCAACGTTTATAAACACGATTTAGAAGCAGTGGAGCAAAAGCAGGGCAAATGCTGTGCTCATCATGTCTGTGAGCTGTTAAGTGAACCCAGTACTGAATTTGAAAATTCCAATTAAATACTTTTTACCCAGCTCTATTGAATTCCCTTCTGTTAATGGAGAGGTTGAGTCATACGGAACCATTAAAAACTGCTTCTCATCAAATATACATGATTTATTAATATTAGGAGTAAAAATGCATTTAGACTCATTTTTATTCTATTCAGTACTTTATTATCAAGGAACTATAAATGTGAATTCATTTCTGTAGCTGGGAGACAGGTCATCTTTGCACTCTATATGTATTACAAGATTTTTAGGTTGTATTTCTGTGACTTTCCTGAAATCAACTCAAAAATGAAAAGCTTTTATCAATCATTAAATATTTATAGAAATGTAATTTTGCAAGCTTTAGGGGCATGATTATATATATACAGATAAAGTATATGTCATCTATATCATATCATATATGTGAATACACACAACATAACACATGAAAAATAACAATATAGTAAGGTTTACAATGAGTCTCATGTCAGTGGATTACATTGTTATTCCTCTCTACAAGAAAAATAGTGAGTAATCAGAAGTACTATAGGGAAAATAGTAGAGATAAGTGAGGAGAAATAATTTTTCTTCTTGGTTGTATAGTGTAGTTCCTTTAAATAATACCTTCATGGCATTTAAAATGTGATCTAATTCAAGAGTATGAAGTGACTTTTTTAGGAAACATATGCTGAAATCCATGCCAAAGTACTTTTGTTAACTGGATCATAAACCTGAATAGAATACCTGTCATTGTAATCTGAGTTTAAGTGCATAGAACAACTTAAATAAATAGTTTATTTATTAAATTAATTGCACACAAATTGGATAAACCCAATTCTGTTTGAGGCCAAAATCATTGCTTTTTTACTTTTAACCATATGTTCCACTTACACTTTTTCACTGGTTCAGAAGCATAGAAATATGGATTTTCAGTTGGTACACATTAATTTGGCCGATTTGAAAAAGAGCCTTGGATCAGTGCATGCATTCCAGAGTAGATTTTCTCTGTACACCATAATTACATTGGTGAGAAGTGAACATAAAAACTTGTCTTTTTTTTTAACATAAAAAACAGCAGTGAGCCATATGGCTTCTCCTTTACACCATTGCATCTGATTGACAGCTCAGATAGAGACTCCGCCTCCCAGTTCTCCAACAAACAGATTTCCCAGTAATCAAAACAGAGGGAAGCCAAAGCATAGCAAATTTGTCCTGCTTTAATAAAAAATTCTACAAGGTTAAATTTATCCATTTCAGAAATTTGGAATGTTTTATTCTCATGCCAGCAGTGAGGAATATCCAGTTCAGTACCACTTACGGTATTTTAAGTAAAGATAAGTCTCAATTAAATAATTTGTGAAAGGAGAAATAAACAGGAATTTTTAAGGAAAATTGTTAATGTACTAATAGATTCAATATTTACAATGACTCTAGGCCCTGTGTGTTTTAATTTTGATGGCAGAAGCTTATGAAAAATTAAGAACAGAGAATCATTGACTATATGGAAATTTTGAGAATAACAAGCAGATTTACAGATAAGTATGTATTTATTTGTATGTGTATATAGAACAAGTATGTTAATTTGTGTCTTTAAAAAATCATTTCCTTATTTGAAGTTGTTCAATAAGTAGAAAATTATCGCAAATAATTTTCAACATAAATTTCAAAATTAATTAATTATTAAATGATCATAGAAATAATTTTTGACTGACTTCACTTTGTTCTGTTAATATTATTACCAACTACTAACAAACGCCTTTGCAAAATATTTACTGAGTGATTCAATGTAAATAAAAGGCAAGTTTGATGTCCTTGAATAAAATAAGGGGATTGGATAAGACCATGATAGAAGAGCACGTGACCTCTTTTAATGTTGTAAACAGGGGCAAACATCGCCTGCAGACAAGAGAAAGGGCGGTCTATTTCATGTCCTATTTGAATAACAGTTGTCCCTTGGACAGTCAGAGTCACAAAATGAATGGGTCTTCCTAGTGAATTGTTGGTCATTTTCTTATATAATAAGTGCTGGATAAGAGACACTATTAAAATATTTGTTCATAAGGTTCCAAGTTTTCAAATATGGCTATGACAGAAGGTGGCTGACCCACACTTCAGAGCAGCAGTCTCGGGACCACTTTACACTCTTAAAAATTACTGAGGACCCCACACACCTTTTGCTGATATGGATTGTATCTTTTGATGTTTATCATGTTAAAAATTAAAACAGAAAAATTTAAATATCTATTAAATAGTTTAAACATAACAGTGATAGCCCACTACATATTAAAAATAATATATGTTTTTGAAAATAAGACTATTTTTAATACAGCTTAATTCATGAGAAGAATGACGTGCTTTACAACTTTCCGTGTCTTTGGTGTAAGAGAAGGCAGCCATATTTCACTTCTGCTTCTTCATTGAAACTGTTGTAATATGGTAATTTTGTCAAAGTTATGAAGAAAATCTGGAAGCAAGCAGATAGGTAGTTGGAAAAATAGATGCATTTAATTACTTTTACACAAAATTTTGCATATTCTTTGTGCTACACCTGACCTTGACAGGTTAGTTCCCAAGTGGAATCTGAAACTGTACCCATGAGCTTTTCGCATTTAGTTCCATTAAAATCCATTGGTCTATCTTGCCCTTGGACTGGATGTTTTTTAATCTATGCATGATTTTATGTCATGCATTATTCATTTGGAAAATGTTGGTTCCTTGGTTATGCAGATCTTCAAAAGGTGACACATTGAATTAAACACTTCCCCTTTGTTAATATCACCACCAATTTCATCAGAAAGTTTTTAAGTATTAGGAAGTCATTAAACTTATGGTGATAGTAATGAGCTTTGTAAAATTCTAATTTTTACTTGGAAGTTCAAATTTTATCATCAGCAATAAATATTGTCAGTTTTTTGGGCAGTAACCAAATCCATTCATTCTTTTAAAAGACGTTATCAATAAAAACCTGTATAACCATAGTTTTTTTGTCAATCATGATTTCAGGTAAAAATGGTGGTGCATGGAAAAGAGAGGCTAGTTCAGCTTATAACAAAATAATCACACAAATGTTTGTCCTTGAGGCACCATGGTACTGGAGTATGCTGCAAAGCTTCAGTACATTTAGTCAAATAAATTTGACATGATTTAATAAAATTAATAACTTTTATTATTGTTCATCAAAAACTTTAAGTGGAATTAGCTTTGCTCCTTCCTGCAAATGTGTGAAGAATACGATGCCAACTAGTGCAGTTTGGTGCTGCTACTTTCAAGTGTGCTAAAAACACAAGAAATTTTAACCCCTCCCCCCAGCTCCTGCAGCAGTTGTACCATTAATGCAAATGTAGACTCAGTGGAAAATGAAAATAGTGTCTTGGTATTATGGAAACAATTTTTTAAGTCCAGAAGTCCTAAGAAGGCCTCAGAAAACTTCAGGGATGTATAGACCACATTTTAAAAGCTGTTGTTCTAAGGAATACATATATTTTGTCAACTTAAACACAGACTTTGTGTTTATATTATTTAAAAATTAGGAAAAAAGTGTAAGACTTTTACACTTGGCTTTGCAAGGTTTCATCAGTTTTTTCCTGTACCTAATATACACTGTATAGAGATAGGTATATATATATACCCTAAACATAGATTTTTTATACACACAATGAATGTACACAGATGGTCCTCAACTTAGAATGGTTCAACTGACAATTTTTGGACTTCACAGTGGTATGAAAGTGAAATACAGTAGTAAAAAGAGTACTTTAAATTTTGATATTTTCAGGGTTAGCAAGACAATAGTCTCTTGTGATGCTGTGCAGCAGAAGCCAGTGATCATGGTGAAGAACAACCAATACTTCACAGTGTAATATTAAATGCATTTGAACTTATGATATTTAAACTTCAAGAGGTTTATTGGGATGTAACACTATCATAATTCAAAGAGCATCTATAAATATTTTCAAGTATGCAGAGAAAATGTACTTAATTTTGGCTCCAATTGATCAGCTCTTTCTTACAAATTCCTTCACATTGGATATCAGGTAAACCCTATGTTTAAGTTCAATCAAGTACATATAATATGATGCTTTATCATTATTTTTCTTTCCTGGGCATAAAACACAAAGGTGTTACTGATATTCAGTGACTGCTATTTGCATGTTTGACTATAAAAAAGTGAAGTAGTAAATTCACAACCATGATTTTCCTCTGGAGAACATTGTAGACACAGAAGGCAGTCATTTTCCTCAAGATTCCAGCCCCTGTTAGAGTTATCTTCTTTTAAAATTGATCCTTAGGCACACAAAAGCCAGTCGGTCTCTGATTAACTGCACACCAGGCACCATTAACTGCTGTTCCATCGCAGTGTCCAGCCAGTCTTTTTTATTGCTTGAGACGGTGCTTCAGCACACCCTTAACAATATTTGTTCTCTTTTTCTTGCTTCGCCTTTTGATGGCTCTGCTTTAGCTCACCATAGATTTCACATGGCTGGGTATCCTGGCCTCACCCACCCTCCTCATATTTTTAACCCAATGGGATTTGAAGTTGGATCAGGGCTGCCAAACTTCTCATTTTAGCAATAGGCCATTTATTGAGCTGTAAAGTGTGTTTGCAAGAAGAGTCCTTCCTACCTGTTTTTGATGGTCAAGGGTATGAACGGATGCAGTTTTGGATAAGTCATTTCAATTATCATTTCCCAAGTCTCCTGGAACCCTTTCAGACTGTTAAGAGGTGTTTTGTAAAAATATGTTCTTTTGTCAAATACATTGCATTAAAAAATTAAAGAGCTCTTTTTTTCTCCCCCAATTTTTTTTTAATTCATTCACTCCTCTACTTCTTCACTGTTATTCTAGTCTATCAACTCTTGGTGTCTATTAAATGCTTCTTTGTTCCACTCTTGTTTTCTACTAAATTCCTATAGGCTATATCATGATATATAAAAATTTTAAATCATATAACCTTGTCCCATAATTAAAAGCCCTTGTTTTCTTTTTATTGCACATGGGAGGAAGTTTAAGTTCCTGTCCATGGATTTCAGGGCTTTGGGTCTCTCCATCCACTTATTGGTGATGACATGGGCTGTGCATTTGGATCTGTTACTACCTGTCTCCTGTCTCTTATTTAATATTAGTTACAAGATGAGGGAAGAAAACAGTCTTCTTGATACCTGATTTTCCCTCCCCTCTCTCCAGCATATCTACGTAAGCTTCAGGAGGGTAGTGGTCTTATCTGTATTGTTCACCACTGTATTTTCAAGGTTTATTACAAGTCGTGTCCTGTCACATAATTAGCACTAATAAATACAGATTGTGTACACAATGACTTATCAGAATTTTAATATGCTACTGAGCAATGTAGCAGTTCTTAAAACTCAGGTTTGGAAATATTTGTTTATATATGTATAGATAAATTTTCAATTCCCCCAAGCCAGAGCTGAGAATATTACCATTTTATGGGTAGATTGATTGTGGGACTTGTTTATTGTTCTCTCCTAGAAGGTTGTAAATATATGTCACTTCTTTCTGACAATGCTTCTTTTCTCCTGGTTTGGATAATCCCCAGAAGCCTTTAAACATAGCATCATAAAAAACTATATGCTCAAGTTCAATGTTCTTGAATACTTTTCAAATGCTTAGGAGTGCTGAGAAACATATTTACGGAGATTTGCCTAAAAAGCATCAGGTCCATTATTCTAGACACTCTACATTTTATTTGATGATTTAGTCAGATCATTATCAAGAAATTCATGGAGATCTTTCTAAAATGGTCTGGTATAGATGTTCTTAACTCAATTACATTTTGGTGTACTTTTGCTAGTCTGTGTTGGTGGGCTTTATAAGAAAGGGGCTTAAAGCAGCAGCTCATCTTTTGTTTACTGTAAAGATGCTTTTGAAGATGCTATCATTTCATTCATGGTATTCTCTCTAGGAGGATGTTTACGATAACATTCTCATCTTTTTGGGGTAGAAGAACAATTGTGGTCAATTGATTGTTTTGCTTATGAACATTAGAATGTAGATAATTTATTCATATATATATTTAAAGACATTACAATAATATTTATCAAATGTTTACTATGAGTTAATGAGTTAGTTAGCTTATAAATGCACTTTATATGAGGTATCCTATTTCATTTCAAAACAAACCTACTACATAGGTATTTTTACTAGTATTCCTATTTTACAGATGAAGAAACTGAGGCACAGAGAGGCTAGATTGTGCAAAGCCACACAACTAGAAAATACTGGAACCAAATTTTGAACACAGCCAAACTTAATCAGGCTGTCTCTCACATAGATCAAGCTTATTTTCCCAAATTTTATTTTTATTGTATATTATTTTTATCTGCTTAAGCAAGCTTACATTGTTGTAAAAAAGTGCAGCAAAATAAGAAAAAAAGTTAGACACCAAGATGCTTTTTCTTATGAGCATTATCTCACATCACAAAGCTTATAATATTTAGGAAACCAAGTAGGAAGTATTAGAAAATGCATCTGTATTAGAGTAAGCTATTTATTCTCTTCTAGATGTATTATTCAACTTGTACTGTGTTATAAATTAACTTCCATTTGGAATGTTTACTTTCCCTAACTAAACTCATAGGCAACCAACCTAACATGTTATGTTAGTGAAGATTAACTGTGTCTTACAGTGTTATATTTAGTCAATTATGAATGCTTAGTATTTCTATGAATGTCATCGAAAGTAACAATAACTAACAAGATGTTCTAAGAAATACTAATGATCTAATTATCTTTTCAACTTATATTTATAAGGGCTTATATGCAACATTTAAGACTTCTTGTTCCTCAGTTTTACAAATCATAGATTTTAATTATATGTTTTGTCTAAAAATCTAGCCATAACCCATTTTGGAATATGAAAATATTATATTAAATACATGAAAGATTGTGGTTTAATTTACCCAAGTTACTACCAAAAATCTTCCCTAATTTATCAATAAGACATTCACTATTTAAAAGTTTTAGAAGATTTATATGCACAGAAATTCCACTAAAAATTCTCAGTAACTACAGTATATTGAATATTCACTTTTAATGATAAAAATACCCAGTCAAAGAGTCATTAAAATATGTAATATTTGGCTAGATTGACTGACAACAACAAATTAATGAAAGGTATCATTGATCTCTCTTTATCCTACCATCTTGGTTTAAGCTGTCACATTTCTATTGGATTATTATAAAGGTCTCCTAATTGAGTGCCCTGCCTAAAATTTCACTCTTTGCCAGTTTCCAACCCGTTCTCCACTGAGCAGTCAGGCTGGTTTTCTGAATGCTGCATGAACTTATGTCATTCCCCTGCTTAAACCCTTCCAAGGATTCAGGACTCTTTCTAAATTCCTTATCAAAGCTCACAGACTGAGTTAGGATCCATAGATCTCTCCAGTTTCATTTCAACTTTTTTCTGTAGCCATCCTGAAATACCTCTACTTCTGAGAATGGGTCTGGTTCTGCCTTATATCTGGGCCTTTGTACTCCTTATGTAGAATACCTTCCCTCTTTCATTTTCATCTGCCTGATTCTTATATGGCTTTTGGGTTTCAGCCTAGGTATTTCCTCTGCTGAACGTGCCCCTCCCTTGTTGCCCTATGGCTTTATGGGTTTATCTCACCAGGGTTGTTGCCTATTTACCCACCTGTCCTTTTCCACGGGAGAGAGAAACCCACTCTAAAGAAAAGGGGTGTTTCCAGGTCACCATCTTGTTCTCTGCCTTTCCTCTAGAGATCAGCACTTAATAGGCCCACAATATTTGTTTTTTCAGTAAATGAATGGATTTTCTACATATCGTAAATATCACTTATATACTATCTTTAAATATTTCTTTTAAATCAATCAGGTTATTGGCATGACCCCCAGTTGTTCTGTCTCAACTTGAGTTCAAGTTCCAGTTTCCCTAATTACTAGTTGTGTGTCTTTAGGCAAATTAAAAAGTCTTAGAGTTCTCATTTTAAAAACATAAAAACACTTAACATGTTGCTTGAAGCATAGTAAATGCTTAGTCTTATATCAGGTTTGTTTGGTAGTTTGTTTTTTGGTGTGTTAGTAACTCTGGCTTTGGTGACAGAATGGTGTGGAGTCAAACCCTGGCATGGCTTCTTATGAGGTAGAATAAAGACAAACTCTTTGAACATGTTTTTTCCATGCAAATATGAAAATAATAGTAACGTCTGTCTTAAAAGGTTGTTGTGAGATTTAAGAAAGATAATGTAAATAAAACACTTAGCATACTACCTGGTACACAGTGGAGTCTTAATAAATGTTAGATATTATTATCAAATCTGTCTCACTCACTAGGACATTATTTCACTGATTTCACAGATTTTTTGATTCATTCATCTTTGAGTCCCTACCATCAGTGTTTTGTATTTGTACTTTGCAGGTTAATAATATGTCTACTTGTAAAATAAACCCTGAAAAGAGGAAAGCATTTATCTATTGTTGTCCACCTACAACTTAGTGTGACTTTCGTGCATAAATCAAGTTGAGGTATCTGGAGGTAGATGTCAGTTGTAGAGGTACCATTTTGGAATGTGGAGACATTTTTCCAGGGTAGACAAGCCTATCTGGTGATGTTATATTCAAAGAAAGGAACATCGGGCTGAAAAAAATATAGCAAGATTAATTGAGAAAACTTCAAAAAAATTAACCTAACTCTCAATTTTAGCTATGATTAGCCTTGGAGGTAGTTTCAGTGGTAATCCAAGAAAACAGAAAAAAAAAAAAGGAATTTTGTAAGTAGACCAGATTTGCATGGTATAATCCTTTGATGACAGGATTTCCATAGAATAAGATAATCTGGTAAGCAGGCCCACCTATATGCTTTTTAGAGCTGAGTTTTATTTGAATAGACTAGACAATATGCCCAGGAGGATCTGCATTAATTAGTAAGCTATCAGCGTTAAATTGCTGCTAACTGGGTCTTGTAATTGAAAGGAGCTAGAAGACTCCAAACGGTGTTGACAGCACTGAGAGGCAGAAGGACATTGGGAACCGCTCTTTCGTATCACATCTTCCCCGATAACAGACCAGGTTGTTTCGCTCCAGTGAATTACTGCTATTTGAACTTCTGTCACCCTTTAAAAAATTATAACTAAATATGGTAGAGAAGTAAGTGAGAATTTTCTTCAAAGTTCAGTTTTGAATACACCACATATTGCTGTGTAAAAGTGCTAAATATTTTCAAAAATTGCAGTCAAAAAGTGAAGTTTTTGTCAGTTTAACACTACTTATATAAAACACTTCTTAATATTAATTGTGAGTTTTCAGAGGAAAAAACCCAATCATTTAATATGAATATACAGTTGAAATATGAACCCTATAGTTATAATTCTTGACATATAATTAAACTGAAGGTAAGTTGCACTTCCAGAATGATAGTAGCAGAAGCTCTGTGGACTGTTTCCAAGGAAACGACCATAACGGGTGAAATTATTTTTAAAAATCAACAAATTAAAGGCTCTGGGAATTGCCCTAAGTGCATGGAGAAAATGGAGAAGGAATATTTATTCAAGACAATCTACTAAATCTCTGTAAGAAGAGTGAGAGTGTACGGCATTTGAGCCAAACGCCCTCCACCCCTCCATGTCCCACCCCCGCCGGGTGTGCATGGAAGCTCTACCCTGAGCAGATAGATGTGGTCAAGGAGAGGACATCTCCTGTTCCCAGCTCCTAGTCAAGGATCATGGTATCTCCCTAGGAAGGACAGGCCATTAGTATTTCCCATCCTTCCTGTTGCAGAAGGTAGATCACAGGTGAGTGTCTCCAAGTGTTCGAGAGCCCCCTTTCTCCATGTGGTCCCCACTTTCAGAAGGGAGGCTCTACTGAGCCCGGGTGCTGCTGTGCATTAGGCTGAGGACACTTGCCATGGCTCTCTCGCAGAGCGGAGGTTTCCTGCTGAGGATACAAGTCTAGAAGAACGAAAACTATCACCTCTATCCTGTGTCCTGCTCCTCAAGTTGGGGTCATGTTGAGAGAAGCTGGCTCAGAGACGCGGTCCCTAAAATAACTCCAAAGCGCCCCCCCGAAGGAAGTGACTTTGCAACAATGTGGGGGGAATCAGAGTCTAAGTGTGCCCCGACAAACAATGGAGATTTGGGTGGTAAGTGCTGAAGAGTAGGTTGGTCACTCGTGAGCACCAGCGAAAACTCATGCTGGCTAGTTTACCAAAGAACCAGGGGAAGAGAACTCGAAGCCCTCATACCTGCTGCTGGGAATGTAACATGGTGAAGTTATTTTGAAAAACAGTCTGGCCATTCCTCAGGGGGTTTAGCACAGAGCCACCCCATGACTCCGTGACTTCACTCTGAGTTATCTACGAAGGGAAAGGAGAACACAGTTTTTAACATGATTCCTCATGGCATTATTTAAAATAGACAAACATTGAAAACAACACTAGTATTCATCAATTGATGAATGGAGTTTATTTCAGGGGTGAAGAAAATGTTCTGAAATTGATTGTGGTGGTGGCTGCACAGCTCTGTGAACATACTAAAAACCACAGAGGTGCGTATATTTAAATGGTCAAACTAGAAATTATGTGAAATAGGTGAGTATGTATATAATTGTCAAAACTCATCAGATTCTGCACTTAAGATGGCTAAAGTTTATTTTATGTAAATTATACCCCCCCCCAAAAGTTGAATTTACTTCAAGGAAATCCTGTGGGAGAATAAATTAAGGACTTGCTTTGATATCTTTCTAGCATTTGCTAGCTGGTTTTACTGATGCTGGCCTCTTCAATATTTTTGCCTCTTTCTCTAAACATCCCTCATTAGTAGTCATTTCCTGTGACTGATTACCATTGCCCATTCCTTCAATATTGAGATTATTCAAGAATCTTAGGTTATTTTCTTAAGGCATTTTTCCTGGATAATCTCATCTTTTCTTCAATGTACTGACGTTGCCTGCTCTCAAATTCATAAAGTCATCCTGCTGACAATGAACAGTCTTTTGCATCCTATGTACCCTTATGAGTTTCATGGCATTCACTCACTAAGTACTCACAATAAGCCAAAAGTATGTCTGTCATTCATTTCCACTTTATGAGTCAAAAATTGTAAGCCCTAGAATTTTTATTTTTATATATTTTTTCTTTGTTATTGTTTTGCAAATACAATTGTCTCCATTTTCTCCTCTCTACTCCCCGCAACCCCTCCCATCCCCACCTCCCACCATTGACCCAACCCCCTTTGGCTTTATCCATGTGTCCTTTATACATGTTCCTTGGGGAAAATAGGGGAAGGGCCATCAAGGAACATGCATTTTTATATTTTTAATTGGATGTATTGGGGTGACATTGTTAATTAAATTATATAGGTTTCCAGTGTACAGGTCTATAACACATCATCTGTATGTTGTACTGTGTGTTCACCACCCCAAGTCAAGTCTCCTTCCATCACCATTCATCCCATTTGCCCTTTTCTACCTCCCCCTGCTCTCTGTAAAAAGGACTCATAGACACAGATAACAGTGTGGTTATTACCAGAAGACCTAGATTTTTGAACAATCCCTTAAAGTCATGCAGTAAAAAACTTACAAAGTCTTGATTTAAATTCATTTTTTTTTTTGCCAGCACCCATATATTTAACAACTGCCTCCCTTCTCCTTTCCTAGAATTTCAGTCTTTTTTTTATTGCCTTCAAGTATCTTTACCATGGTTATTATCATGGCTTATTTAAATTCAGCTAAATTAGTCAACTACAAAAACAGAAATTGCCTTAATATTTCCCAATGGCAGACTACATATTTTTCCAGTGGGGGGAAAAATTCTTTTTCAAAGGACAAGTTTATATAATTTCCATAGTAACATATTTTTTTAATTGAAGGGTAGAAATAACTATGAAACTGAGTTTTCGATCTAAGGTTATCCATCTTTTCATTTATTCATACAAATAGACTTAACAAATGCAACAATCATAACTGTAGAAACATCATTTACACTGGCTCCAGTTTTAGCCATTTTGCTTTTTCATTCAACAGATTAAAAAATTGTAACTGTTCTGACAAAGAGGGTTTTATGGAGTGTTACTAATTATTTGAGTTAAAAGTGTACAATGTACTAAAATTTCCAGTGAAATAAAACACAGACCCACTACTTAACATTTGTGCAACGCACTGCGAGCGCACCTTTCATTTCACTCGGAAACTGCATGCCACCTGGGCTGCAGTGTCGTGGTGCCATACGTCGAGATTTTGCAGTATGATGTAGTGATCACTTCAGGCCAAAAGAACTGGGGACAGACAAAGTCCTGGGCCCTGCCATTTCTTCACTCTTGGAAGTCTGAAAATTTCTAAACCTTTCTTAGCTTAGTGTCATGATGATTGACTAGGGACACTATCTTTCCTATTCTTTCAGTAGGGTCAAGATTAGGAGCAGATGACACTGGGCATGAAAACCTAAGGCTGCCACTAATTTAGGTATCAGAACCAATCCTCTGTTGTTATTTTAACTGAGAGTGAAACAGATGGAACTATAGTTTAATCCTATGATTTTTCAACCAGTGTGCCACAATAATTTTTCAAACATGCAATACCTGGCTAATTTAGTCAGGGGCACTGACTGCTTTTCTCTGTGAAATTAAAAAAATGACAACAGCCAACACAACAATAATCATCCAGTGTGAATGAATAAAAATTATACCTCTTTTTTTTGTTAGAATGGCAAAAATGCATTTTTTGATGTGCCAAAGAATTTTAGTAATTAGTTTTTATGTGCCATGATATGAAAAAGGTTGAAAATCTCTGGTTTAATCAATAAGGACAATGGGGGTATTTTTGTATATCATCAAAGTGAAAATTATTCAGACAACTAATATTATTATCTTTTCCTCTGCCTAACCCTTGTTGACTTGAATGTTTTGCATAAGCTCTTTCATTTATTCCTTCGCTACAGTTTGACGTCTAAGAGTGGTGATGTAGAGTGGTGTTCAGCATGTAGACTCTGGAGTCATTCTTCCTGATTTCCGACCCTGGGTCTGCTGTGTCTAGCTGTGCCACTTTATCAAATGCTTGTCTTTTTGTGTCTCAGACTCTTCATCTGTGAGATGGTAGTAATTATAAATTACAAATTTTTAATGAGAATTAAATGAGTTAATGCATTCAAAGTGCTTAGAGCAGTGCCTGGTATGCAGTACTCAGGAAAATCATCCTATTATTATTATTTATTAACTAATGAATACACTGTGTCACAGAGAACTAAAATGACTTTTCACTTTGTTAGTGATTGATTAAAACATATTTTAAATCCAAATTCACTGACTCCGAGTCTGTCTTATTTCTATGATCTCATAAGATAATTCATCACTGTTATTTTATGGTGGTATTTCCTATTCATAGTACAGTGCAGGGACAATGTAGAAATGGATGAGTTAGTCTTTGGCATTGTCCTTCTCCTGACCCCAAAGTATCTTCTAAAATGGTTAAAAGTATGGAAATATTTTATGAGTCAAAGCAGTTGGAAATGCTGTTCATCAAGGGAAATACCTACTGTGTATGAATGGGTGAATGACTTACTGACTTACATAAGATCTGAATCATGCACTGTAATGAAGAAATCCAATGTTAGTTTATTGTAGGTGCTCTACATTCAGGGTACATGTTTTTGAACATTGTGACTAAATTTAAAGCATATGAGAAACCCAGATGATTCGGTGACTGGGATTCCGGAACCCAGAGCAGTGGTGATTCATCCAGATTCTGCATCTCAGTACTTTCTCCTGAAACAATGTTTCACCCTCCACCAGGGGCCATGTAACCAGGGGATAATTCCAGGGGAATTATTTTCCTTAGCACATCACAGGCTTGACTGGAAGAAAGAATTACACAGGCCAAGAACCAACTATTTTTGAAGGTGTGAGTAGAAAATTATTATTGTGGCCTAAATGCTGAGGGCAGCAAGGAAGGATGAAGACAGGAAACCTCAATTATTAACAAAGATACTATCTTCTACAATTATATACCTCATGGTCCTCCTGGAGGAATACGGGCTTGGTAGGAAGAATAACAAAACATTCGCACAATAAATTCAATACCAAGGGATGGCTATGTGACATCCCGGAGAATTACACCCTGAATATTCTCAGAGCTGTTTCCAGGCAATGTGGATAGTGTGCAATGTAAGCACAGCTTCATTAGACCTGATGAAAATATTTAATTCCTTGCCACCTTTTCTATGAACAAGATCTATCTAGAAATAGATATCTAACTTTATCTCCATCCTCATCTCCATCTCCATCTCTATATTCAATTCTTTGCCACCAATTCTATGAATAATGTCTTGGATCTATGTCTTCTTCAGCATAGCATCTCAAATGACATTCTCTGCAGGAGGAGAAGTCAGCATTTAGCTGCTCATAGTAAGACTGAATGATGGTGCAAAGAAGGAAGTCCTCATAGGGTCGGCTAGTGGGTGTTAGAGTGTAGAAGAAAAGTCAACTAGGACAAGGTGACCCAGAAGAGGGACCGGGAACTGGGAAAGAGTTTTGTTTAGGTTACTTAGAAACCACCAAACTATTGGGTTTCAGTTAGGTAGTCATAATTTCTGCTTTGGCTTCTGTACACCCAGCTTCTGATAAGGACACCTCAAGGTTAGAGTTATTTTCGCATCAGCTTCTGTACCTCCTGCTTTTGCTATGTAGGATATGGCATCCAGAGAGCAATAAAAGCCCTGTCCAGCCAAGGTTCGGGGCCCAGAATTTGGAGACTGCCTCCTCTGGGTCCGCACATGTAATAAAGCCTCACTCCGTTACCCCAAATCGCGCCAGAGTCATTATTTTCCGAATTATTTTCCGTAACAAGAGGAGGTTGGAGTCTGCATATTTCAAGTGGCTTCAGGATAACATTTGTCCCTCATGGGCCCACTGAAATGTGTCTGATGAATGTGATTAGATGTGGTATTTAGATGTTTGTACATTTGGGAGATTTCAAACCAAATCAGCATATCCAGCCCCCAACCTGATTTTGGAGATTTCATCTTCAATAATGACACTCTAATGAAGGGCTGATGCTTCATACACACTTGGACAATTACATCATCAAAGCTAATGCTCATTTAAATATTTGACTTGCTGAATGTGTTGAACAGATTCTTTGAAGAATCATTAAATAATAATATGTTGGAATTTGGCTTGTGAGGGTCCTATTTCTCTAGTTATTGGTAATAATACACTCTCTGGCCTAAAAGTAGGAGGACTAAAACTGATAGAAACAATTGGCCAACTCAAAGTTTTAATTAGGGATGTGAGCACCGTTGATGTAATGATTAAAGCCACAGGCTATATTGCGGGTGCATGTGTTTAGTAAAATTTGAATCTGTGGTCAGCTATTATTCAGATTTGCTATATCACATTAGATATTTTCCTAGGCATTTTCAGAGGCTTTTGCTTAAGTATTTCTGTTTGGCTCACAATTTTTGCTATTGTCAATTTTCTGGAACTAACCATTATTAGCAGGTGGGTATGCTTCTTTCTAAACTTTGTTCTCTGGATAATCATACCTGCACATGCACACACATACGTGTGTGTACTCTCTTCTATTTACATATGTGAGCTCATGCTTTACACATTTTACTCTATTTGCCTTTCTCACTAATATATTTTTGTATATATTTCCATTTTAATGTGTGTAGTATTCTATTATACTACAGGGATATACACTTTAAAAACACTTTTAATAAGGTATAGTTGACATACAGTATTATATTCGGTTGAGGTGCACAACATAGTGATTTGACACTTGTATACCTTATGCTGTGATCACTTTGCTAAGTCTAGTGACCATGTGTCACCATGCAAAGTTATTACACTATTATTGATGATATCACCTTCACCTTCTTCACCTGTCTACCTGTCCCCCTCCCCGCTCTCATTTTCTTCTGTTTATATGAGTCTGTTTTTACTTTGTTTTGTTTGCTCATTTATTTTTAATAGAGGCCCTTTTGCTGTGTTAGAAAGATGTATTTTGAATCAACTTCTGCAAAAAAATCAATACCTTGTAACAAAACAATGCAGTCTCACATAATCCAGACCGGAAGTGGAGCTGTGGCTTTATGACGAAGTCGGATCCCACTGCTGGAGCGATAATACACACTGCCCTCTAACCACGACTCTTCTTTATCACCCCTCATCCCACCCCTTGTCCTGCTCACTTTGACTGCATCACTCACAGGGCAGAAAGTCCATACAATAATAGACCTCAAATATGTACATTGTAATTTCAGCTGCACGGACATGAACTTTTTATGTTCAGTTCTGATTCTAAATTCCCAGAGAAAGCTCCAGTTGGGGCCAAGTAGATCTACCCCTGGTCCAATCAACTTGAGGAGGGGGGTTGCAGCGCTGTGTATGGTGGCTGCTAGACTCCTCCTGATATTTACAGAGTAACAGATGGTTCCTTGAAGTGAACAGGTGGACAAACAACCTAGTAAAAAATTAGTATAACATTTATTTGTCCAATTCCCAATTGTTAAGCATTTAGGCTCAACTGCTTTATTATTTTAAATAATGCTACAATAAGTGTCTTCGTAAATATAACCGTGGACATGTATGTAAATCAATGTTTAGGATAAATTTCAGAAATTGACATCATAACTCAAAGAAATGTATATTTTCCAATTTCATGGTGACCAAATTTAGACAAGTTTAGATTCCCATCAATGCTGAATGAGTATAAATGAGGGTGTTTTTCTGCACAGTTACCAACACTGAAGATTATCTATTTTTTAAGTCTTTACCTATTTAACTGGTGAAGGTAATTGGTAAAGATAAAATGTATTTTCTATAATTTTATTAGCTATTAAGCATTATGAAGTTTATGTACTGCAGTGCTGAAATGAGGTCTCCCAGTATAAAAGTATGTAAAGGCAGTCCCCCATCTAGTCAGCTCTGCTGCTTCTATCGACTATCTATCTATCATCATCATCTATCTATCTATCCATCCTCTATCATCTATCTTCCATCATCATTTATCCTCCCTATACCCTCTTCCACCTTCCCCACAACCTTGATCCTCCTGGATTCTATTCTTCTTAAGACTGAATTTCCGGAGAAAATATTACTAACTCCTAATTTGAAAGTTTACACAGTAAACACACAATTAGTCTTTCTACTTGCATTACTCCTCCCTGCCCAGATTTGCTTACTCCCCTATATTTCTTGGATTATCCATCTTTCTTATTAAATTGTTTGCTCCTTTAATGACAAGAGGTGTTATATTTGTCTTTATAACTTTTTTGAACTCAGTGTCTAGCACGATGTCAACGTATATATTTGCTGTGTGAACTGATTGCCTGTGTGCCTCAGGCGGGTGGACTTGCAGGAGATCAGGCTGTCAGCCAGGCCACTGTGGCTAGCACCAGGGCAGGCAAGTGCTGTGACTTGGACCATAGTTTCCCCTACACAAACCATCATTCAATTCAACTAGATAATCATTAAAGCTTTTCTTTAAACCTAAAATTATATAATAATACTTTGCTCTTTTATTACATGTGAAAATGTCTGTATATATTACAAAACAGTAGAATTTATATATGTTGTCTAATTGCAAATTTCCACCAACAAATCTACAGAATTGAAATGTGGCATTGCTCACAAACGACTGTTTTAGTGAGTTGTCACCTCTCTGCAGTGTGTTAGCCCCATCTAGTGAATGATTAATGAATCCTCAAAAACCAGTAGCATGTGAACAATTTTAAAGCTACTGCTGAATCATATGGTTTCCAGTCTTCCAGTTGTTGCTATTCCAGATGAAGCCGAGGGGGAAAGAGAACTTTTTTCTGAGATTAGTTTGGGAAATGTTTAAATGCCTTTGCAGAATAAATTCACTTGAAGAGTGCAGCAGTATAAAGAGTTATCTATTTCTCAAATTGCACCCTTCTTCAGTTCTTTTTACCAAACATATTAATGCACACAGTTTAAAAAGTCATGCAATTGTATGAGAGATGGAGTTGGATAACTTCCCTTCCTTGCTCATCTTTAATCCCCAGCGCTCATCAAGTTCAGTCATTTGCTTGATATTCCATGTATTTGTCACTAATTCAGCTTCAAATTTGTCCCCCACTGAAAACAAAGGCTGTGGACACATCAGGTATTCTACTTATTCTGTGTTTCTGAACAGTCTCTTCCAAGGCCTTCTGATCTGCTCCAGCCTGGCTTGGTTTTCCCTCCTCACCTGGGATACAGCATTCTGGGATACAGCGGAGAGTGAGGCTCAGAGCCCCGGGGTCTTGTACGCACTGGATTAAGAACAGTGCGCCTCCCCTGAAAGATGCCATGCACTGCCTAAGCCACAGCACTCTCTCTTTTCCTATTGCAAAGAGAGAAACTTCAGTTTTTGAAACTCTGGGGGCAAGGATCTGGATATTTGACAGTTTCTTAAGCAGATTTACAATGAATCCTCTTTGTTAAATGTTCTTTTTTCAGCCTAGCTTCCAGAAGGGCTGCAGGCTGACCACCCCACTGCATTTCCATGACTGCAAGGTAAAGTGGGCTGCTTATTGGAGTTCCTCACTGTAGCCTGACACTTTACTTTCTCAAGTGCACGTACTTTTCGCCTTCCAAAAATGTATTGCTGTTTTGTCCCCTCTTTTGTTCTCTTCTATCTTGTGGATTTGTCTTTTTAAATAACCTTTTTAGTAGGGATTTGGGAAAGGGGAACAATAGATATGTGTCTTCGTTACTGCATAGTTGATTTTATGACATCTATATGATTCCTGAGACAATATGTAAGTTCATAGATGAATGCAAATTAATGTATATGTGCATATGTGTGTATGCGTGTGTGTAGATATTTAGGAGATCAATTGTGATTTCGATGTCAGTGAACACAGAAATGGAAAATACAGGGGTGGGCAAAAGTAGGTTTACAGTTATTCACACGGAAAAAAACCATGCAGGTTATGATGATTGCCACAGCTTTTTAAACTGTGTTTCACATATTCACAAATGTTATCCCACTTTTGTTCACCGCTGTAGTTTGGGGAAAAGAGTTTGCAATTCTGAGAAGCAATTTTGAAGGAAAAGTTGGAGAAGAAAAAATAATTTAACTACTCCCTGTTTTAGCTACTCTCATCAGAGGCTTGGGCACTTTTGGAAGAAGTTTTTTGTATTTTTTTGATGGCTACAATAGTATATTTTTGTAAACTAGCCTTTCAGACATTTAAGTACTGGACCTATAAAAATTTACCAAAAGAGTAATTTACTAAATAATGCTTAAGAGACTTTATGAAGGACAAATAATGTGGCCATAGGGGAGAAAAGTCATACATTTATTCATTGATTCATGTATTCAGCAAATATACACGAACACTTACATCAGGTATGGGGGATGTAGCAGAGAACTCTGATCTCAAAGAGTTACTTTTTAGATGGGAAGGGCAAATAAGAAGTGGGAACTTACACAGAAGCGCAAAAGTGAAACAGATGCATCGATAGTGGCCAGAAAGACCTCTCTGTATCAGTGATGATTTTTACTAAGAAATCTAAAGAAGATGTGGGAGAGATCCATCCATGCAGATACTTGGGGGAAGACACTGGGGAATGTCAATGTATATACTGGCAAATCTGGCAAATCTGGGGCACTCCTTGAGCATCCCTGCAAAATTCTACCTGGTTTAATATGCCAGGGGCTCACTGCAGACATGGAATAAAGAGAGGGGAGTGGACCAGGGTAGATTACCAGAAGGGTACAGCATTGTTAGGTCTGGTGGTTCAGGAGCTCACATCATGTTTTTATTTTCTATGCGACCATTTAAAATCATTCAGTACCAGGGGTGTCCAAACTTTTGGCATCACTGGGCCACACTGGAAGACGAAGACGGTTTTGTGTTGGGCCACATTCATAGCCACCCTGGGCCACGTGCGGCCCGTGGGCTGGGGGTGGATACCTTGGAATGTGTTGTAGATGTGTATGTTAACTAAAGTCTGTAGTTGAAGGCAATTTATTACTATTTGAAGAACTGTAAATAAAATAGCAGTCTTCTGGTGCTCATGACTTGGGATTTCTAACACACAGTCTCCTTCTAAGGGTTCTTTGTTCATATTTCTTTCTTCCTGGCCTCTAAATTTTTACTTAGAATGCTCCAGGGTTTTCTGTACTTGGGTTTCTTATTTTCTCTCTGTTAGGTGATCTTATTTAAGTCCATGGCTTAAAAATAACACCCAGAAAAGCAGGAAATTGTATAAAGGACCCATGGACAAAATCAAAGGTGGGTAGGATGGAGGGTGGGAGGTGGGGATGGCTGGGGTGAGAAGGAATGGTGGGGACAGGAAATGTAGACAACCGTACTTGAACAACAATAAAAAAAAAGAAAAAAAAATAACATCCACATACGTGCCCTATGGCTTCTACTAACCTCAAGGTATATGTACATCCACGTGATCTAAATGTCTACGAATTAGCTCCACCGGCTATGAAATAAGCATTTAAAATTAATACATGTAAAACAGAACTTTAATTGCTTTCTCCCCTCCTGAAAAATAAAAAAAGTCTTTCCTGTTATTTATCCCAGTCCCCAAATATCGAGCCATCTTTTACTCTTTTTCACTACACTGGACACCAAATCCATCAATAGATCTGTTATCTGGGACTTAGCACCGCTATTACCGCCAGCCTCCTTGGAGCTGCAGGCATCTCTCACATGACTCACTGCAGCACATCTCCTCGTCTCCTCCTCCCCCCTCGGCCTCCCTGACTCCCCTCGTGGTGCTGCCCTCCCGTGTGTCTTTCACCCGCATAGAAGCCAGAGCGATGCTACCAGTCCTCTGCTCAAAACGAACACATTTGCTGTATAGCATGAGTCCTATCAGCATTGGTTTTGTGTAAATAAAAACCACAGCTATATATGAAATTGTATTATATGCTTTGCAGGAATGATATATCAAGCATATTAGGGAATGTGAGTAAAGAGTGGGAACGAAAGAAAAAGGGAAACGGCAATGGCGTCTGACTCGCACCCCCCAGGAAAATGTTACATGACCTAAGAAATATATTAACCTTTTTGAATCCAATATTCAAAAGAAAAAGTCAGTTAATCAATAGATAAAAAGATGGTATATATTGCTAGTGAATAGTGTGTGACATTTAATATTTTACTTGAAGACATTAAACCTTGGCCATGTGTGTGTTGTTATTTTTACTTCCAACCTGATTGTGGAGTAAACCAGTGGAAAGTGTATTTGTGACTCACTCTTTGCTACTAAAGCTTTTGGAACTTCAAATCTGGGATATACACCAGCTTTAGATGCTCACACCTTTCGCATTACATTTCATTTAAATATTAAAAATATTAAAGGTCAGCATGCGCTTTCAATAAATTAGAGTATAATAGTAGAATAACACATTGAAAAATAAAATTACACTGAAAAGTTTGCTGCTTCCAGTCTTTGAAGATACAGGCACAAAATGAAACATTGGGTATTACTATGCATAATACTGTATCTGTTCATCCAAATGGCAAAAAGGGGGGAACATGGTATCAGAGTGTCATGTAAGCAGCTGGTATAATGAGCCAAATTCTAAATTCTGCAATAAAATGTATAAAAATTTTAGTTTATAGATTTTGGGCAGGAAAAACACGCTTGGGCATTTTAAAAATTGCTGAATTTTATCATTGCAAAAGGCTATGAGGAAATCGAATCCATTTTGTTTCAGCGTGACTGTGAGATGAAGTTATTGGCTTAAGGGAAATGAAATCCCCTTTTCTAGCAGCAATTTGGTATCCGTTAAGAAATGTCTTTGTGTTTATAGGCACTTCTAGGCCTCTTACTTACTAGTGCAGTGTTAATAAATAAAAGTTCATGAGTTGAAGGAGATTGCATAGGCGGGTATAATTTTAAAAGGGAAGGTTGAATCATGTATTGAATAGCTTAAGGCTCCTGACTTGCTGGCTGTGGCTTAGCAGAAGATGAACCTGATCTGTGACAATCTTGTGCTTCATTATAAACTGTGGTGTAGAAATTAAAGAGAAAATAACTTCAGGATGGAAGGCACTAGCTGTCATTTATTGAATACTCAGAGTGTGATAGCTCTGATACCAGGTTCTTTATGGAAAGTGCCTTAAATTCTATCATCACTTATTATTTATGTGTTTATCATTATTTCAGAGAAGAAGAAATTGTGGCATGGAAATTTTCAGTGAGTTTTTCAATGTCAAAGAGTCAGGAAAGGTGAGTTGAAGGTTGAACTCAGGTGTGTTTGGTACCCCAGTGAATCAGTAAATCTGGACATCCCAACTTACCTTTGTTAAATAGAAATGATTGTACTTTTGCCCAAAATAGCCATGGATAAAAGTCATGTTCTGAGAAAATTATTGTATCCAATGCCAAACATTTAAATAGAAGTAAAAAATTTAGTTTAGCATTCGAAAATTTTATCATTTTGTATATTATCTCCAGACATTGCAAAGTCAAGGTTGAAAAGAACTCCTCACACAACCTTGGCTTTGTGAAGAATAAAACTTTCTTTTCTGCGCACCTCTCCACACAAAGAGCTTCCTGGGCCACATCTTCAACCAAACTGTCTCTTCAATTTTGGTCCACAGCGAAGACATACGTGTCTTCTTTCCTGGATCTATTTGAGCAGTGGGGTCACCCGCATTCATGGATTTCTCTGCTTTCACTAATTGACTCTTGAGGTAAGAACAGAAAAGTCCAATGTTTTAACTTTTCTATCATGTTCTGAAGGACACAGGGAAGAACCCCGTGCAGCATTCAGTTAAGATTCAGGCTGGTGGGTGAACGCTTATGTGGTGAGTGACAGGAAATAGTGTCCTAGTGACAACACTGGGCTGGGCATTGGGGACTCTGGTCCTGCTCTCCCTTGTCATTTCGTTCTTGGATTGAGGTGAAGAAATAAAAAAATATCCTAAGGTCATGACATGAAATTCTGAGAAATCAAAGAAAAATTCAAAGGAGTAAATATATTCAAGTTGTGTGTTGACCTCCTACATCAGAATCTTCTGGGGTTGTTGGAAGAAAAGTGTGAGTCAAAATGTGGATTTTTAGGACCCACTTCTGAGACACTGAGCCAAGAATCTCTGGAGATGGGATGCAGGAGATTATTTTACGGTCTCTAATGTTTGCCTGTCAAGGCATTTGGCTTTAAGATTAATCCACCCCACTTCCATGCCTTTGTATATATTAATTGCACACATTTATAAAATAATAAGAGAAGAAGACATTGTAGAAATAGAAAAAGTCATTGACTATCTTTTACAGGTGAATTGCAAAACTTCATACTGGTTGTAGTCAGACTGAAGTTTAGATCTTGCTAGTCTCCTATTTAAAAAAAAAAAAAGGATTGAGCATCTTAATTTTATTGCTTCTGAAGCATTTTCATTTGATCTTGGAAAAAGCAATTCCTTTATTGTCAGGTAAACAGAATTAAAATAAGGTTTTGGCTCTATAACCCAGATGTGGGGTGCATATACTAGTATTTCCTACTTAGTTTCTTACATACAAAGGAAGGAGAATGGATTTGGAGTCAGAGTCCCTCTCAGTCTCCATTCACAGGGTGAACACCCTTGTAAAGTAAAACAATACCAGCTTGAAAGTTTTGTAAATGTTAGCTGAAATGGTATCAATATATGTGAAACTCCTAGTCTAGTGCCAGCCAACACTCCCCAGATATTCAATAATGACAGTTACCTTTATTCTATTATCCTTTGTATTCACTGGCAACATTATTGAAATAACTCGATCCATGATGGGCACAAGTAAGCATTCTTGGATATGTGGCTACACTGACTGAGTTCTGCTGCCATTTGCATCGCTTATTCAGCTTTCAGTTTTACAGGGATATTTAATCACACCCATATATCCCAAGCCAGGCTGGAAGTCTTTCTCCCACCTCTATTTCTCCACATTCATACCACATTTCCCATTGGCACGCGATATAAAATTATACACCAGAGCTATCTCTTTTGTGCTCAAATCACCCATACCATTAAATATTGTTTGGGCTATCTGAATCTATTTATTCTTATTTATGTTTTGAAAAATATTAGGTCTACAATTTCATTATTGATCTTTACCTTGTTGCTGCTATTATTTGAAAGATTTGAAGGCAAATGTGACTGCGATGCTTAGGAACAAGGATGTGATGTTTAGAGCGTGCTGATGTCTCATACAAAACATGTACACTACAATCTCATTAGTCAGAAATCAATTTCACTCTATGTATGTTCTCTTATGTCACAGACAAGGATCAAGAGATTTTTGTAGCCGTGCTCTCTCTGACTGTCCTTTCTTTTACTGGGCAGAGGCTCAGTCAGTAAGGGGTAGAGTCATCCAATATTTTAAATCAAGTTTTTCAACTGCAAGGAATGAAACAAAAGGAGCTTTCACACGTATTTTTTGGCCAATTAAAGAAGACGCAAAACTAAAATGAACTATCTTGAGTGATGTTTCGTGACCCCTCTGTAATCTCATTGACAATTTGAAGACATTTTCCAATAATAGATTGGAATTTTAGTTACATGTGGTATAAGTTGTTATTCACATAAAATATCAGTTTTTGGTATTTATTACTATTATCAAACATCCACCATCTCAAAGAGTCCAGGATTAATTCATATTAAATCAATTTTCAGATGAAAGAAGTCAATTCAAGCATTTAACAAAAGCTGACACGATTGTGACTTAGGATTTGTCCTAACAATCACAGCATTTCTGAAATGTTCTCATTGGATGTGTGTCTACATAAATCCCTCTAAAGTAAGCACATAACATGTTATCTTTATTCTACTTGGAGATACTAAGGATTTTAATTGGAGTGCCAATTTTCCACAGCCTTAGCTTCTTCAGAATTGTAGCTTTGTGGCTGAAATGTGTCTCATTGATAATAGACTCTTTCCAGTTCATGGTTGGGTGGGGGAGAAGCCTGTTCTATTCTGTTTGAAAACATTAACAGGTATTTTCCAGTTTAAAGAAATTGACTTCTTGAGCTTCATTCAGTTGGGTAAAATATAAGAATTTAAAAGTGGAATCCAATTATCTCTAGCTTGTACACTTTGTTGAAAAGGTATTAAATTGGAAAATTTTTGAGCTTCAGAAGGTACATTTAAGCTTCCTGTTGACAATGAATGCAAAATAAAAAAAATTAAAAAATGAAAACCCTGACAGATTAATCATTTCTCTTTCACAGTTGAGGTCTTCCATATGCACAAAACTAGACTCTGTTCCTGACCTAGTCATTTATAGTATCCTTTAGACTGTGAATATTTTTCTGCTGTTATTATGAAATGTAATTCCATTAACACAAAATTCTGTCACTAGGTGGCTCCATTTAGCTTTTTAAAAGCAGTTTTCTATGAAAATCTGTTCTGGGAGCATTTCTGTTTTCTTATTTCATCTCATTTATTATTTGCCTTTGTGATATAATACATAGTCTGCGTAGCTTAGTTGCAAACTGTTAGCTGTATGAAATTCGAGCCTATGCGCAACATGCTGCCAACTCCTCTCTCTAGTCAACAAATAATGGAAGAAGACAGATGACAATTCTACAGGATCATGGTTATTGGCCGGACGCCATTGCTCAATGCCCGGATTGTTAGCAAAATTATTTCCAGGTTTATTTTCTCATTCAGAGCTCCATTTGAATACCAAGTCATATTTCCTGTAGTGACAGAAGTCCTACAAAGTCATGGGCAGAGGGATGGTTTTCTTTTTAAGCTCCTGAGAAATTTTTGATCTCAGAGGAATGGCGTAAGCCCAGGGAACATGCCTCAGAATTGGACTTGAAGCTGTTGAAATCTAGTTTGGGTGTTTTGTAGGTAATTAATTCATCTATCCTCCCTGAGTCTCAGTTTCCTCATCCATAAAGTAGTGGAGATGGACTAGATGATACTTCCTTGTAGTTTTTCTTAAGAAGTGTGGTATGCCCAGAGGGACTCCCTATGCCCAGAGGGACTCCCTTGTATGTAAATATTATGGGCATTTACTTTCTCAGATCATATACTTCAAAGGAAGAAGAACTACAATAGAGTCACTACCTCTAGTGCTCCAAGCAGTGCCTGGCACATAGAAAAAACTCAACATACACATTTAAAAGAATGAACAAACTTCCCAGGAGAACTGAATAAAGAAGGACGCAGCGCAACGCTGGCTGGCCACAGTCCAACTCCATTCTATTCTCTCTTTGACTGGACCTCTAGTTTCTACTCTGAGAGTTACAGGTGTCCATCAATGAAGGCAAGTCCCCTTCATGTGCATCTGTTCTTTCTGGAAAGGAAGTGGACGTTTCTAGGCTTTCTCTGTTTACTCTTGTGTGTTATTTACACTAAATAGTTGCCAATGTAGATGCTTTGAAGGCAAAGTTCATCTGTAGCAATAGGTTTAAAGTCCTGGAGTGTGGCAGTGACATCTTTGGATGAAGACGCTGCTTAAGTCACCTGGCCTTGAACCTGTTGAACCCGGCATAAGGGACAAGTTCTGTGAAACAAAGTCCTATGTGAAAGTCGGGTGCTGAGAGAAGCATTGAAATTTGGTAGAGAAGTAAAAAGATGCTTCATGAATTTTAATAGAATGGCAACATCAGGGATAGAGGCATGCAAAATATTCAGGATGCACAGAAAAATATTATTGTTAAAATACTACTTTTGTGAGGACTGTGAGAATCTCAACCTCAGGCATTTAGGGCTAAATTGGGCCAAATCTTTAATTCTGAAACTATCTGAAGGGGAATTCTTGATAAAAGTAAAATAATGAAGTAAGAACCTTCAAACCCATAGTATGGCAAGAGATCAATGTTCCATTTATAATATAATTATCTTAAAAATGTATACAAGGAATTAAGATGCTATGAAATGCAGTTCTGACATTTTTCAATATGATCATCTCTAAACTTATTAGTTATCTGGAAATAGGAATAACTTTGCAAAATCACACTATTCCGTTTGATCTTTTTCTGGGTTCCTCTGTGCTTTACTACCCTGTAGAGGATTGGAATGGCTGTGCTCTGCTTGATTTTTGTATGAAAAAAAAATTCAACTGGCTTGATTCCCCCATTGCACAAATGCTCGGGAGACTGTAGCTTTTTTTCTGGAAAACACAATTTAAATACCTCTGTTGACTGCAGCAGCCTGGAGAGAATTTACTACAGAGCAATGCTTCCTGGAATTCAGGACACAATGGGATAGAATAAAATGTATTGTTAAGGTTATTGCTATTTTTTTTTAAATGGGGAAAATATTCATGCTTTGACAGAATTCTGGGTATATGGCTTAGATGCTCATGGTATAAAGCATTTGGGAAATTTTAACCCTGTGTCAAGCCAAAGTCTTGGCTCATAACATTTTTATATGTGTTATGACTAAAATGCTTTGCTATGGTTGGAGAGAACAGAAGACCTCTCGACTTTTAATGAGGAGGAATAAAAATGTTTTTGTCTTCTGTAAAACTGTGATGTCAATTTGCAGCAAAATGGAAAGTATATGCATTATATAATGTTAATATAAAATATAAAGTAAATTATATCTCTGATATTATAAATATGTAAAATTTCAATATACCACAAGGATAGGAAGTAAATGATGTAGACAACTAAAATTTTGACTTTGTTTCTTTGGGACTATGACTAATTTTCTACTTGGATTTCTGCTATTTCTTAACCTTCCCAGTACTCTCTTATGGACCTCCATCTCATGCATTTGTTGTGATACAATGGATTTGAAATGATTTTCAAATTGTAGATAACCTAGATTTTTAAATTTATGCATCGTCTGGACAGGTTCACATAACAGAAGACATGGAGAAGCTTTGTATATCAGCCTCACGACTAGGCACTTAGTGAAGGGCAGGGATAAATGAGTCTCTGGGTTTCTTATACCATTCAATGAGTTCACCCAGGCAGGAAATTTTATTGGGATCTCTTCCACTCTCCCATTCATACACCTACCCACTCACACGCTAACCACACATTTTGGTAACCTTGCCAGAGTGACAGTGGCTATGACATTTCCTGGTCAAGGACTTGAGGCTTTGGGAACCTGGCATCTTTTACCATCTTTACCATCCCCAACCTACTGAAATGGGATCTACTTTTGCATATGTATGTTAATCTCTTTAATTCCTTTAATACATTACAGAATTCCCCTTCATAGTGATACTTTTGATTACAAATGAAGCTATCAAATATATTTACTATAATTATATATAAAAAGACATACATTTCACTATAAAAACTGTTAGGCTATTTGATTTTTATCTTAAGAGAATTATTAGAAAAACGTATAATGTGGAAGACAAGGCAGAGGACTGGGAAACAGGAAAGGCAGATTCTAGTCCAATAGCAGATTCTATTGTGATGATCAGCGTGGCCACTTTCACTTTAATAACTCAAGTTATCTCACGGGCTAGCTGACCTCTCCATAGTGTGATCATACGAGCTCCTTTGCCTGGGACGGTCATGGTCTACACCTGTCATCCTGATGTAATTATTAATAGAACCCCTTTCACTCTCAAACGTGTCCTGGTTTGGATGATGAATTATATAGTTACTTTATCCCTAAAGGTCCTTTCAACTGGGGTATTCTTTGATGCTACCTAGAGATGAGATGTGGAATCAAATGTCTAAGAGCAAGTCATTGAAATTCTAGTCCTTTATTTTGAGCAATGGTGAGAGATGAAGGTATTGAGTTTGATATATGGCCCAGATCACGAAGGTCTGATATTCAAAGACTTTTAATTTTATCCTGAAGTCTATGGGGAAGCATTTTAATCAGAGGAGAAACCACATTACTTTGGCTGCATTTCAGAGAATGGATTTTATGAGACTCTTGCTGGAAACAACAATCTGGCTAAGAGATTATTACAATATTCTGATAAGAAATGATGGAGATCTTAACCAAGATTATGATAGTGGAAGAAGGAAAAATACTAATCAAAAAGACATTCAGGTAGTAACATCTGTAGGTTATAGGACATAGTGCCTGAATGTGGGAATTATGGAAGAGGCTATAGAATGACCTCTTCCATGATCCCATTTATTTCTTAAATTATTGGATTAATAATCAAGCCATTGATGGAGGGGGAGACCATAGGCTTTGAAGTTCTACGCTGAAGTTATAATGGGCTCATTGCTCAGTTTGCAGAGTTTAGTGCATTTGTGGGACATACAAATGAAAATATCCAGTATAGTATAAGAACATTAGAATATGGTGTTTTAGTCTGGTGATGTAAGTTTGGGAGTGATTAGTACATTGAAAACCATAGAAAATATCAAGACAACTATAAAGTGAGAAAATTGAACCAATGGAAGAACTCTGGGAGCTCCTAGCAATGCAGAGAAGAGCAAATTAAAAAAAAATCAACAAATTAACAAATGTTGGCAAAGATATGGAAGAAGGGAACCCTACACATTGTTGGTGGGATTCCAAATTGGTACAGCCACTATATAAAACCAGTATGGACATTCCTCAAAAAATTAAAAATAGAGCCACCCCATGATCCACCGATACCACTTTGAGAATTTATTCAAAGAAAACAAAAACATTTATTTGAAAAGATATGTACTCTTATACTCACTGCAGCATGATTTACAATAATCAAGATATGGAAGTGACTTAGGTGTCTCTCAATAGACAGACAAATAAAGAAGATGTGGTACATTTATACAACAAAATATTACTCAGCAATAAAAAATGAAATCTTTCCATTTGTGATAACATGGATGGATCTACAGTGTATATTATGCTATGTGAATTAACTCTGACAGAGAAAGACAAATACCATGTGATTTCACTTATATGTAGAATCTAAACAAAACAAATGGACAAACAAAGCAGAAAGAGAGAGAGAGAGAGAGAGAGCGAGAAAGAGCGAGCGCCCCCTGAAGGAGAGACTGATAAGATGGTATGAGAAAAGTAGAAAGAAAGCCATCAGAATGGTGTCATATAACCCACAGAGGTAGTTAAATAATCCTTTTATAGAGCATACGCACTATGCTTTAAGTTAGTAGTGCTCAAACTTTTTGAGCTCAGTATTCCTTCACACTTAAAAATTTGAGGAGCCCAAAGTATTTGTGCATTATAACTATTGATATTTTTATATTAGAAATAACATTGAGAAAATTTATGTTATTTCATCTAACAATAGCAAATTTATTAAATGTTAGCAAAATACATGATTTTTGTGAAAATGATTATATTTTCAAAAAGTTTTTATGTGATATGTATCATTGTTTTATAAAAAATCTCTTTAATGTGTAGCTTAATCAAAGGAGGCTCAATTTCCCCATCTGCTTTTTCATTTAATCTGTTGCAATATGTTCTTTGGGTTAAGGTATATGAAGTAAATCTGGTTGCACATAGATATTACCTGGAAATAGTGAAAAAGTTCATAGTCTTTTAGCATAGTTGTGAATCTCCTTTTTTAAATATTACACCAGTACTTGACTAGTGGTAGTTTCCTGAAGGTTAGTTACAATGTAGAAGATAAAACCATATCAATGAACTTATTGTGATGTATTGCATTCAAACCTTTGGTAGATCTTGAACTTTAAATATATCTTTAACTCATGCATGCTTTTGCATCCTCTCTAGTCACTTGAAAATATTAGCTCACTGTGTAGAGCTTCAAAATGTTGACATATTTCACTATATAATATTTAAAACTTACCAATATCAGTCCTGTTCTCATCAGAAAAGTATTTAGGTATTGGGAAGTGGTCAAGCTCACTGGGGTAGATACGTTTTCCAATATTGTAATTTTCTCCAGAAAGCTCAAATTTTTCATTGGCAACACACTGTTTTCATTAAAAGGACAGGTCCACTACATTTATTTTTAACAAAATGTCCTCCAAATTATGAAATATGAATAACCATGTGTTAATTCTTGCAAGTATAAACTGTGTCCCATGAATAAAGCAGCCAATTCAGAAGCTTATAATTCAATTGCACAACTGCTTTCCTTTGATGTCCACCTGAATTACTTCATACACACTTTCCATTTTATTGTGCAAAATATTAAAAACAGGGTACTCAAGAGCGGAGATTTAATAGAAAGTGATATTTTTTGCTGCTTTATCAAGGATACTTAGGGAAATTGTTAGCTAGGACAAGGGCATTGAGGTCAGGACCATTCTTACTAAATGCTATTGTTGCTACATGTTAAAATGTAGCACAGTATTTTGCAGACTAGTTGTAAACAGGGTGAACTTGACAGGAGCCCAAGGATAAATGTTGCCAATTGTAAAGAAGAAATCAACATGTAATTGACCAAAGAGTGTTATTAGCAATGGCTAAGTCTCCCTTCAGGCAGACACAGCTTTAGATATGAATCCCCTGTCTCATTTACTTGTTGCTAGAGTAAATAAAACTACCTTGTGTCAAACACAATTTGTTCTTGTGTAGAACACCCTCATGGGTGAACACCTTGAATTTGGTAACAAAATTACTTTCTTTGTCATTAAATTTGAATATGTTGTAGTGAAGAATTGGTGGGGTTTTTTTTATAAGGTTCCAGGAATGTTACCACCATCAATTTTACACAATAGGGGCAAATGTCAACACAGCATAAAGGAATATTAACATCTTTGTTTTATTGTATATATAGTTTTGATTTTCTAGATACCTAGAATGGGCCCTGGAGCAGGGCTCCATTGGACATTGCAACAAAGAGTGGGTGGGCAGTCTGGTTGAGAATAGCTCTAGGGTACGTGTTTCCAGCTTAATTATATTTTCGTTATGTATTTACATATGCAGAATGATATAAAGGAAAAATATACTCTCTTTCTCTTCAATGAATGTATTTTTTTCACCTCAAATAGAAACTCTTAAATGTAAGAAGTCATTAATTATAGTTGTCATCAAACCTGGGAGAGCATATCAAACTTCTCTGACTAGGAACTAAATGTCTTTTCCTTCTTTGAATTATGGATCTAGCATATAACACAATTTGGCATGCCATTTATAACAACTCAGGGTAAAAAGCAAGCTGCAAGAAAAGGATGGTCAAAAACCCGGAAGTCACAGGCTACAATGTGCAAAAGTCAAATGAAATGCTTCACTATGTAAAGAAGTTACTTTTAACTGATTTGAATAAAAAGTTATAAGGTCATTTGGCATATTGTAGAACAAATGGCCCCCCCTAATAAAGGTAGTGCATTAGAAGGGCAGCCAATGGTTCAGAAAGTGACATTTATTGAGCATCTTCCCTGGGCCTTTCTCTGAGTCAGAAATATTATTTATCTCATCTTACCTAAGTCTTTCAAAGCCCTTTAAGTCAGATACTAGTAATCCTTCCTTAAAAGTTATTAACACTTTCTAAAACTATTAATTCATCTAAAACTCTGTCTAAAACTGAATTTTATTTAGGTTCAACAACTTGCAAAGACAATGGAATTTTTATTTTCCTGATTTATGTTATCTAAGTGAAATCAATTTCTTTAAGAATGATGATTTATTCTTCACTCAAGGTAATTGTTTAATGTTGGATTGTATATATAAGTATTATCCAGTATTATACTGTCCTGTAATACTGGATTACACATTTTCTATTATAAGGAACTTTTCTAAATGCAATTGTAAGAAGATTGAGTCTGATTAATCAGATTACCTTTCCAGCATCTCACAGCAGCTGAGTAACTGAGCAGCTGCAGAAGCTAAGGGATCTGCAATGTTCATGAGATGCTTAGTAAGCAAGAGGCATACTTCTTGTCCTCAGGTCAACAGTTCTAGTATTCACTCGGAAAGCAACATAAGTCCTATGTTATTAACCTTATCATCACTGGCTATATTTGAATATGCATGTTAACATTTATCTTATACCTGGCAGGTGTATGTTATAAGATATAGCTTATATCTAGTATCTGCCTCATTTAATTTTTTTTTGGCTTGAGACTGAATTTTACGTTTTGTTTCACTATGGAATGTTCCCCATTAATGTTGAATAAATGCTCTTAGGGTTATGTAGCATCAAAATTCAATGATTCTTGCCAGTATTGACCCTCTGTTATTAGCCTTTATTATGTCTGAAAATAACTTTGTTTACCTTTACTGTATCCACAATGAAATTGTCATATAGCTGCTTACATTAAACTTTCGCTTTCATATTCACTCTTTTGTTTTTTCCTCTGCATGATTCAGGATTTCCTTGAAGTTTGGTATATATGTGTTGTAAAACCACTTTCCTACATGGAACATCGTGGCATTGTTTTCTTTTTTTAAACCCCATTTCCAACTTTTCCTACCAGGCCAACATGATTTTGAAAAATGTCTGTATTTGCACCCTTTCCATTAATTTACCTCTTAGCTATGTCTTCTTTTATGTTTTATGTTTTAATGAGCCTATGAACACCTTACTTTTCTGTAGCTAAGGTTTCTATGGCTAAATTAGTATCTTTGAACTGATACACATCATATGCCAACAATGTATGCAGCATATTCGGGTGCAGAAGGATGTAATACGAAGAGAAAAGGACGGGAGTTTCAGGCAGTTGCAGTGGGTTGAAGCAGAGACAGAAGGGTGGGGCAAGAACAGAGGCCGAGAATTCGTTCAACTTGATGAACCGTATGTGGCCAAAATCGGTACAGTTATTCCGTCAACATCCTTTCAATCCAAGTGTTGCTTCTCTTTCCCCATTGGCTTACGGAGCCCATACAGACAATTCGTTATAGGGCATTTGGGTGTTTAATGAAGCAGAACACAAATTTAAATGGCATGTTTTGATTATTTTATTCTTGTACTGAAAAATGAACACCCACATGCACAGGCACCAGGTAATTTCTTCCCAAAATATTTATTGCCCTTTCCTGGAGTATAAAGGCATCAAAATTGAATGCCCATGAATATGTTATAGATGAAAAACATTAGCTGTATAAAAGAACAGCAGAAAGTATTTGAGAAATCAGTATAGTTTATAAACTGTATATGCTCTTGAGGTGACTTTGCTTCATTAAGAATGGAAGAAATACAAGTGCAGTGAATATTCTTGAAGTCCTAATTAAAACCCTGGTGAGAATTTAAATGTGGGCTTTACAACATTTAAATATTGTACACTGTTGGACCTTAGAAGCAGTCAGTAAAAGGAATTGTAGGGAACATTTTCCAGAATAAAGGATTGATTGAAGTTGAAATAATTTTTGTCAAAAGCATGGATTAACATAGTTTTCTATTTTGAACCATTGATGAACAGTTGTAGGTGGAAATAATTTAAAATAGAGTATCAGTAGGTTTCTTTGATTTTTACATTTATGGCTGTAAAAATAAGTATGTGAAAATGAAACTATGACCACATCCATTAGCCATTTCTTACAAAAGACAATGAGGCAAAAAATATTTTATGTCAGGTTGCTCTTGAAGACTTTTCTTATTTGTAAATTGTCACATTAAATAAGGCATTGATTACTTAAAGTGAGGAGACAAACTATGACTTGGTAAGTGTTAGGACACTTAGGTAAATGCAAATCAGTCACCACAAATTTTTAGCTTTATTTTTAGACTTTGACGTACGTTGACAATTTATTTTTTTTACTTTTTTATTTTTATTATTATTATTTTTTTTTTACAAAAATCACAAAGGACAATTTATTTTATTGGAGTTCAATTCAGGAGTCAAGATACTGACCAGAAGATGTTTTAGATGACTGATATCGACAATTTTATTATAAAAGGAAAATGCTTTCCATAATAGTTCAGAGTGCTTATAAGCCTTAGACTAATGGCACCAGATAAGAACCACCAAAATTGAATTTAACACTTCTTCATTTCATATCCAATATGCCTGTGAAGGTTTAAATCAAAGATGTGAAAGTTTTGTGATCACTGCTCAGGTGAATTAGCGTGGGGCAGGGTTAACAAATTAACAAACATCATTTGCTGAAAACTATGTGCTGTTCATGTTATGTGCACAATATGATATTGCTGATGCCTAAAACAATCCTGCAAAGTAAATCTTACGTAACAGAAAATTGAAGCCCAAAGAGTTTCACTAATTTGCCCAAGTTAACACTAGTAGTACCAGATAAAGCTGGGATTTACATCTAGTCCAGTCTCAAGTTCACAGCCAAGACGTGTTTTTGTTTTTGTTTTTGTTTTTTACCACCAAACCCCAGATTGCCTCTTTAGGTTTGTCCTATAATCTAAAACCACTGATATTTATAATTAAGTCTACGAAATTATTAACTATATTCCCAATTGCTTAAGATGTATTGCCTTAGTCAATCACAATAAGCATTTTTAATATTGAATGAGAAAGTAAACAGAATTATTTTTGCCTAGAAACAACAAAGAACGATTGGATTGTAAATTTCTTAAACTTTAACAGTGTCCTGCCTAATATGCATTAAATAGTTCTTTGAAGTTTATATATGAATAGGTAAAATTTTCAAAAGCTTTATTGCTTTGCTTTACTAGAAGAAAGATGAGCTTAGGTATAAGTCAGAATTACATCTTAGTTCCTAAGTAGGAAATAATAATTCAAACTATACTCTGAAGAATTATTAGCTAACTGTATTTATAAAGAGTCATATTGGGTGGGAAGGCTGGCAGGTTAGCTAGATAATGGGAAGGAATTATACATCCTGGAAAGAGCGTGGACATCAAAGTATGCATAGGTTTCTACTTCTGAATGTAATCTGTTTTTTTCTTAACCACTGTATAACTTTTACCAGTGGTGAAATTGAGGGCTATTGATTGAGGTATTGTGCTACTCCAATTAAAAAAAAATGCCCAATGAATCACTTCGTTTGGCAAATGTAGGAACGATGGTTCTGAAATGGAGAATCACGGTTTTGCGAGGCTGATCAGAATATGCACTGCGCAACCGCGGGTCAGACCTGGGGAGACATTCTTCGTCCTTTCCAAAGCTCTGTTCCTCGGGGATGAGAGACACAATAAATTTGGAAAGTGAATAAAAATTCTAATTTTTCTCTACTTCAAGGTTTATTTTATTCAGTTTTATCTTGTGGAGTTAGAGGGCAGTGTGCCTGCTGTTATGGGCCTCATTTTCAACAGAGAAGTGAATGCTCACATTATACTGCAAAAAGAACCTCAGGCTGAGTGATGTTTATAAAGGTGAGATGTTAGCATATGTATGAAAACACAAAAATTAAAACAGTTATAACTGTGACAAAACAGAGAGTGAGAAGTCAGTATGTAATGAGAAGGGTGACGGCCTTTTTAAAAATAATAAGTATTTTAATTAACAAATGTCTGTGAACAGAGACATCACATTCCTACTCTCTGGCTTGAAATGATGGCATCATTATTAACTTCCTCACTGGTTCCCCCTCCACATCAAACCAGCCACCCAGCTCTGCTGATTCTTCCTAATACTATCTTCCTATCAATTTCCACCATGTGTTAAGATTGAAAACAAGACAAATGTATTTTCTGACAGTGATGGTGGTCAGAAGTCTGCAGTGGGTCTCACTGGGCCACGAGAGAGGTGTCAGCAGGGCTGCATTCCTTCTGGAAGCTCTTGAAGAGAGTTAGCTTCCTGCTATGGTTCACTGCTCTCCCTGAAAGCCAGGAGACAGGAGAGTTAAACCTCTCTCCTGACCCTGACATGCCTGTATCCTATTCCTTTTATTTATTTATTTTGCTAGGTGTTTTTATTTTATTTATTTTATGTTATTTTATTTATTTATTTTTTAAATTATTTTACTGTTGTTCAAGTACACCTGTCTGCATTCTTCCCCCACCACGCCCCCAATCCCCAGCCATCCCCCCTCCCTCCCCTGCTTCCACCCCTCTTTGGTTTTGTCCATGTGTCCTTTATACTTGTTCCTGAAAACCCTTCCCTCCTTTTCCCCCATCATCCCCTCCCACCTCCCCTCTGGTTATTGTCAGATTGTTCTTAATTTCAATGTCTCTGGTTATATTTTGCTTGCTTATTTGTTTTGTTGATTAGGTTCCACTTAGAGATGAGATCATATGGTATTTGTCTTTCACCGCCTGGCTTATTTCACTTAGCATAATGCTCTCCAGTTCCGTCCATGCTGTCACAAGGGGTAGGACCTCCTTTCTTTCTTTCTGCTGCATAGTATTCCATCCTGTAAATGCACCACAGTGTTTTGCCCACTCATTTACCGATAGGCACTTACGTTGCTTCCAGCACTTGGCTATTGTAAATTGTGCTGCTATGAACATAGGGGTGCATAGATTCTTATGCATTGGTGTTTCAGGGTTCTTAGGGTATAATCTCAGCAGTGGAATTTCTGGGTCAAAAGGCAGTTCCATTTTTAGTTTTGAGAGGAAATTCCATACTATTTTCCACAGTGGCCCTGTTAGCCCACCCAAATTACCCAGAGTAGTCTCCGTTTCTCAGGATGCTCAGTTAATTATATCCACATAACTTCTTTTTGCCATATAACACATTCATAGGACATGGATATCATTGAGGTCTTCACTCTGCTTGTCACAGTCCATCATCAGACTCCAAAGAGTCACAACTTTACCACATGCAAAATGCATTCACTCTATTCCAACATAAACTCAAAGCTCAACATCTAATCTAAGTCTTGTCAGATGAAAAGTCTCACATCTCATCATCTAAAGCATCTGAATCCAGTAAGAGGTCTGTATTTTTCCTTATTGCCCTTATCAGCAGTTGTTAACATTTTTATTCCTAGTGACAGTTTGTTCAAGGCAATCTAGCTTTTAAAATCATGCTCCTCAATATTCTCCCAGCCCCTCTCCATTGTTCGATTACGAAGGCACTTTCACGTGTTGAGCTGTTTGTTACAGCGGTAGCCCGCTACCAGGTACCAAGATGTTATATTAGTTTCCTCTTGTTGTCATGGCAAATTACCTAGTGAATGAAGACCACACATGTTATTATTTTTCACTCACTGTGATGACTTTCCATCAGAATTTTATTACTTCATTACTAGATTACTGAAGAAATATTCTTCTAACTGCTGTTCTTGCCTCTAGATTTTTTAAACTCCTGCACTGCCACTACCAGCAAAAACAACAGCAGCGATGATAAAAACTGTTAATAACTATTGAGTACTCATAATGTGTCAGACACTTTTCCAAGTGTTTTTTGTCAAGAGTATCTGATTTTTCCATACAATATCCTTACATAGTAGGTAATGTTATTGTATCGCTTTATAGTCTAAAAATTTGAGGCAGAGAAATGAAGCTGTCCAAATCATCTACTTGGTAGGTTACTAAACACCCAGTTGCCTGCAAAAAGAATTGTCTTCCTAAAATAAAACTTTCAACTCTCAACTCAAACATTATTATTGTTTCTCTTTAAAATGAAATCCAAATTAAGCTATAATATTGGTCAAGTATTCATCATTAGTATACTCAATGGCATTATATATAATTGCTATTATCTAAAAATCCTACTCTTTCTCCTCTATGTCTTTGTGTTTTCGTATTTACTATTTTGGAAGATAGTCCTTTAGCATTCGATGTTCTTTAGTCTCTATTTTCAGCCCCATGTCCTCTGTTACTTGATTTAACAATTTGTTAAATCCCCTAATTATCAATACTTGTATCACTCACTTGGTCAATAAGCATCCCATTTTGTGGTTGTTTTTATATACTAGCGGTTTACTTCTCCTTTGTATTGACATATACATATTACTAGTTTATTGTTTTTTTTGAAATAGAATATACCTTTATTGAAGAGTAACAGTGTTCTGCTTCATAAACATTAAAAAATAATTTGGTGTTTTGCATATGTGTGTGTAAGGAAAAATTCAAAGGCTTAGTTTTAGAATAATAATGAAAGAATATGACATTACAGTTTTATAGTACTAAGTAATTTGCATATTCTTTTATTGTTGCTTGTTTTTATAGATGCAATATATTGACTTGCTATAAGAATGCTTTAAATTGAAGTTGGTTGTTGCCATCCCTAACATTATTTTCTCTATCGCAGAACTGCTGTGATCATTTCCTTTGTAATAGCCGACAGTTTACTAAAGCTTATAGGACACCAATGAGACAACAAAAATATTTTTTTTTGGTAATAGAGACAATCATTTAAATTTATCTTCCACAGAACATAACAAGAAATTTCAGCCAGTGCCCTTTAGCACAGTGATTCTCTAATCATGACCGTGACCTTTCACTAAATGTTTTCTGCATCCACCAATAGCTGACTTAATTCCATCAATGTCTGAAGGTGATTTCAGAAAGAAAATAAATTGCATATGTAAAGCCTGTAAGCTGATAAATGTTAGCCTCCAAAATAAGGGTTTGAACTTTTGTTCTTTCTCTCTGTATGAAAGAACAGATATCCCAGAGTAAATGTCCTCAATTCAAAAAATATTTATTGAGTGCTTAATAAATGAAAAATATTTATATGTGCTAGAAGACATAAATACATGTAAGACTTTTTCAAAAACTTCCTTTTGTGGGGGAACTAAATGTTTACCTATCTATTTAACACATGCTACATGTTTTAAGCACTATGATAAGGAAACAAATAAAATATTCTCATAATCCAAGCAAGAAAACAGAAGAAAATAAATTTCAGGTCATTTCAAAAGAATTTAATAAAGCTGATTAAAAGTGTGAGCAGGATGTAGAGAAGGGCAAAGTAACACTACCTTTGGCTTAAAGAAGAGAGGGAATAATCATTGGCATTCAGAGAAGTTGTAAGTATTTTTAATTAAATGTATTGGGATGACTGGTTAATGATATTATATAGGTTTCAAGTGTACAGTTCTATGATGCCTGATCGGTATATTGCATTGTGTGCCCCCGACCCAAAGTCAAATCACTTTCTGTCCCCATATATTTGGCCCCCTTGACCCTTTACTACTCCATCACCCCCTTTCCAAAGAGTAACCACCATGTCGCTGGGCCTGTGAATTTCAGTTTTACATTCCACATATGAGTGAAATCATGTGGCTCTTAGCTTTTTCTCACTGACTTAATTTGCTTAGCATAACATCCTCAAGGTCCATTCATGTCTCAAAAGGCAATATTTCATTTTTTCTTATGGCCGAGCAGCACTCCATTGTATGTATGCACCACATCTTCTTTGTCTAATCCTCTACGGAAAGACACTTTGGTTGTTTTCAGTTCTTGACCATCTTGGATAATGCGGCAATGAACAGAGGGGTGCGTGTATCTTTGTGAATAAGTGTTTTCAAGCTTTTTTGGGTAGATACCCAGAAGAGGGATTGTTGGGTGATATGGTAACTCTAATTGTAATATTTTGAGGAACCTCCCTTCTGGTTTCCATAGTGGCTGTGCTGTTTACATTCCCACCAGCAGTGAATGAGGGTTCTTTTCTCTCTACCAGCTCTCCAACACGTGCTATTACCTGTATTGTTGACAATATCCATTCTAACAGGTGTAAGGTTTTATCTCATTGTAGTTTTGACTGGCATTTCCACAATATCTAGTGAAGCTGAGCATCTATATCAATTGGCCATTTGTATGTCTTCTTGTGAGAAGTGTCTGTTCAGGTCCTCTGCCCATTTTTTAAATTGGATTGTTTGTTTATTTGGTGTTGAGTTGCACACATGCTTTATATAGTTTGGGTTTGGCTGTTAACCTCTTGTTGGAGCTGTTGTTTGCAAATATCCTTTCCCATTTTGTTGGCTGCTTTTCTGTTTTATTGCTGGTTTCTTTGCTGTGCAGAGATTTTGGTTTGATATAGTCCATTCATTTATTTTTGCCTTTACTTCCCTTGCCTTTAGTATCAAATTTATCAAACCTTTTCTAAGACCAAGATCCATAAGTTTAGTACCTATGTTTTCTTCCACATAATTTGTTTCAGATATTATATTTAGGTCTTTGATCCATTTGGAATTATTTTTTGTACATGGGAATATGCTGTTAGTCCAGTTTCATTCTTTTGCATGTGGGTTTCCAATTTTCCCAGCTCCATTCATTGAAGAGGCTTTCTTTTCACCATTACATGTTTTTGACTCCTTTGTCAAAAGTTATTTGCTTATATAATAGGTTTTATTTTTGGACTCTCAATTCTGTTCCACTGGTGTCTGTGTCTGTTATTCTGTCAATAATGTGCTGTTTTGATTATCATTGCTCTGTACCATAATTTGAAGTCAGGTAGTGTGATACCTCCAGCTTCATTCCTCTTTTTCAGGATTGCTTTGGCTATTTGAGGTCCTTAGTTGTCCCATATAAATCTGATGATTTTTTGTTCTAGTTTTTTAAAGTGTCACTGGATTTTGATAGGGATTATATTAAATATGTATATTGCTTTGGGTTATATGGACATTTTAACTATATTGATTCTTGCAATCCATGTACATGGAATATTTTTCCATTTCATTGGGTCTTTTCAATCTCTTTTAATAATGCTTTGTAGTTTTCAGTGTATATGTCCTTTATGATCTTTGCTAAGTTTATTCTTAGTTATTTTACTCTCTTTTTTTGCAGTTGCAAAATGAATTTTTAAATTTTGTTTTCTGAAATTTTATTATTAGTGCATAGGAATGCAGTGTGAGTTTTTAATTTAAGAGGAGAATTTCTTTTAACATAAGTGACACAGATAGACTGTGGTGAAGAAGCTGGGCAAATAAACCTCCAACCTATCTTCCTCCTCCTTTCTGGCCTCCTGCTGTTGCTCTGGTGGCTGATCCCAACTGGGATCTAGAGGTAAGAGATACTGTGTATGTAGGTCAGGTGTGCAGGCAGAGTGAAGAAGGAAGGAGAGTAGCTCCGGAGAAACATGAAAGATATTCAGCACAAATTCTATAAAATATACAGAAAAATTATTACAGACTGCAGGATGATTGGAGAAAACTGCACTAAACAGACATTTACATTGGACCTTCAGAATTGAACAGTATTTTAACCCGAAGAAAAGGAAGTTACTGGGATTTCATGTAAAGGGAACTATTTAAGGAAAGACATTAGAGTGTATAAGTTTTGGATTATTTGGTTATTCTAAGTGTTGTTATTATCAAAATTCAAATGTTTGTATAAGTAGTAGGATGGAAATCTGGCAATCAGGATTTTGTTACTTTAAGAAAGAGGACACACAGATTAAAAACTTCAGTTCTTAGATTTTTAACAGTCTTTTTATAGATGTAAATCAGTCAATTTATTTTTTTTGGAAGAGATAACATAAAACAAAATTTTGGGGATCACTTTTTTAGATTTTTTTATTCAATTTTTTTTCCGAGCTTAGAAAGCATTTGAAACTTTGTTCTTTAAATTCTTCTCATTGTTGCTGCTACTTTGCATCTATTTTTCTGCTTTATCCAAGTGTCTCTTGTTTGGGGGAGTTCTGGAGGGTAGAGGTAAGGAGGTTGGAGAATTTCATGCAAGAAGGGACAAGATTAAAAAGGATATTGAAGGAGGGAAAGGTAAAGGTAAAGGATAAATATGATGAGAACAATGAAGAAGAGAAGGAAAGAAGAGAGAAGGGAATAGGAACAGATGAGGAAGACAAGGAGGTAGAGGAGGTAGTGTTGCTTTAGAGTAAACAGATCAGGGACTTTGGAGTGAGTTAAATTTTTGTATCAAATCAGCTACTTAACCTTGAAGAATTTTCATTACAAAAATGGAGAGAGTGATAAACAAAATACAGGATATTATTAAAAGTGTGATACCATAGTGATAGTTTTGAACATATGAAAGGGACTCATTAGCTGCTAATTTCCCTCCTCTTTCCTTTTTTTTCAAACCACCACATGGAATTACGAATCATGAATTTAGCCCTGACATTGCTACTGATCTGATGTGAAACTCATTATAATTTAGTCATGTCAATTGCAAAGCCTAAGACACCCAACAATTACAATTTAACTCAAGCTTCTTTTTTTTTTTTAATTATAAGGGTGTCAGAAATATAACTCCAGCATCAGAATCCGCAAAGAATCCTTTTAAATAACAACACCATAAGCTATCAGGAAGTAGTAATAGTTAATTATAAAAATTAAATTCAAGTAAAATAGAGTTATTACTGAAAGGTACTGACCTTGTCTGAATTAAAATAGGAAACAGAAGGTTATTATTCTCACTTCTTTATGATTCAGAATAAAAAAAACATTTGAAAGAATTTAATAGTAAAAATGGCAGTTTGTTATAATAAAGCATTTGATAGAATGAAGACTACTAGTGAATTGTTTAAGCGTAAACAGCCTGCAAGTTCAGTAGAAAGCACTTTTAAAAAAACTTAGGATCCTCAGTTAAAAAAAGAAAGCCCAAAGGAAAACAGGAAAGAATGGTGTTTTATAAAAATCTTTGTGCTCCTATTTGCCTTCTCAGTTTATTCACAACAATGAGCCCATCAGTGGGCAGACCCTGTGGTTCCCGGGATGACCTTATGGAGTTGCTTGGGATGCCACTTTGAAGGGCACTCAAGGGAAAGCACTGCGGGGCTACGCTGCTCTCTCTTTCTTTTGAGAAGTAAGCTGAATTGTAAATAGGGCACGGTCAATGTGCTGTCACTATCTGGATTTTTGCAGTTCACCTGACTCACCAAAAATTGCTTTTCTAAAGAAAAAGTATCAGTATCACTATAAAATGTAGTTACTACCTCTATTCTCCCAGTGACCAGTGGATTTGATTCACTAAACATTTTATGATGTATTCTCAGTGTCAAAAAAAATTTTTTTTGTAGAGCAAATGTCTCAAATTTAATGTTAATTCCATTTGGCTAGAAGATGCACAATGCAGTGTTATTTCTATAAATGGTTAATTTTTGAGGCTGAAAATAAAAATACTTGAATATGCTTATAGTAGTTACATTTTGCACCCGTAGTATTTTAAAATATATTATCAAAATTCTTTATTTTACATAATAAGCTATTTCTATGTGTTTTAACTATAATTTTCTCCTTTGGGAATTTGTAGTCATGTATTAAGTAAAAATATGTTCTATCTGGTTTGATGATTATTCTCATTAATCAATCAATGAAATTAAGATATCAATAATATTTTGCTTTTATTTCATTTTTTAATAGGCTTTATTTTTTAGAGCAATTTTAGGTTCACAGCAAAATCAAGCAGAAGGTACAGAGATTTTTTTTTTAAGAGTTTATTTATTTTTAGAGAGAGAGGAAAAGAGGGAGAGAGGAAAAAGAAACATCAGTGTGTGGTTGCCTCTCATGCACCCCCTACTGGGTACCTGGCCGACAACCCAGGCATGTGCCCTGACTGGGAATCAAATCAGTGACCCTTTGGTTCACATGCCCATGCTCAATCCACTAAGCTACACCAGCCAGGGCATCCTTTGCATTAAAAAATCAACTGAGAAATTGACTTTGACCTAGAAAAATAACATTATTTTCTCTTTGGCTTTATGTGGAACATGTTTCCCCTCTTGGAGAGAATCACAAAATAGCAGTTTTGTTATTTGTGGGGTCCATTTTCTCCAAAGTTTGATATGATTTTTAACCCTATTTTATTGCTTTGTAATTTTAACAACATCCTTCATGCTCATATTTGGTGTCATTGGTAACACCTTAAACTTTTCAGGCATTTGTAGCTTGAGAGAATGCACTGAATGTGATTTGATTTCCAAACTACCTTTATTCTAACAAAAAGACAAAAATACACAGCTGAAAAGGTCAGTATTGCTATCCCATGTGAAGTATTGGTATCCCAGTAAAAGTCTTATTTTAGACATGAAATGCAACTTCAGGCTTCACAGCTCACTGGATATTTCTGTGAACAAAGGAGAACAATTACAAGCTGTTATTAAGGTGGTGTGAGTGTCTGCATCAATACCACTTTCAAGAGTAAGTGACACAGGGTCAAAGACCCTGGTGGCAAAAACATGTTAGTGATATTGACTTCATGGTTAGCACTGTCCTAGATATGACTTGAAAGGAGTAACCCAGATGCAATAGACTATGGCAAATCCTCAAGTCTCACAGACAGCTCATTCCATAATTCGTTATCTGTTACCTCTGATGGTCCTTGATGTTTCTTTCATTAGGACCCTCTGATATCAGTGTAGCGGATAAGCCTTTGAGAATTAGAGTTTTAGGATGTGGGCTATGCAGGACGTGGGAAGATGTGCTTGCAAGCTGAAGCATTACAGTTTCACAAAAATCCAAAGCTGGAACTCGTAAACAGAAAGGGAACAGGCCAAGACCATGCGTAAATGAACAAACACCCTGGTAAAGATGGAGTGGGGGGGAGACAACACCAGGGCTGCTGCCCTGCTCAACAGCTGGCTACAAAGTTTCTGAGAACTTCAACTTTCAGAAGGCATTTAAATTCTTTATAATTATTAAAAGCATAATATTTAACTAGATAATTATGTATGGGTTTTAAATTGAAGATCCAAAGTGGCTTGCTCCTGAAGAATAAAAAAAAAAAAAAAAAATGGATGCATGGATTTGAAAATCTAAATTGAAGTAGTGTCTGCTTTATAAAATTCCCTACTTTAGTGTTATTCTCATTTCTGATATCTATTCTTATTTTCCAAAATGCTCTTTTGATTCTTTTTTACTATTCTTTTTTCTTCAGCGGGTCCCTTGTATTTTGGGGTTTTCCAAAATTTAAAATAAGGCAATAGCTTATTGAAGTGGTCTGTTTGTTATGAAATAATTTAAATATACTTAAAAGCCTAATGTAGAATAGTAAAATAAGCATAATATATCCATCAACTATAGTAAAAATATTTTCAACATTTTAATATTTGCAATATATTATATGCAATATACTCTTTATATACATATACAATTTTTTTCTTTTAAAATTTACTTTTACGGAAGAATGGAAGTGAGGGGAAAAGAGAGTGGGAGAAACATCAATGTGCAAGAGAAACATCATTTAGTCGCCTCTTGCACACCTCCACCTGGTGACCTGGCCCGCAACCCAGGCATGTGCCCTGACTGGGAATCGACTGGCAACCTATGGTCTGCAGGTCAGTGTTCAACCCATTGCGCCACACCAGCCAGGGCTACAAAGATTTTCTTATCAAATCATTTCATCATACATTACAAGAAATGGTGATAATTCATTCATAAATAATTTGACAACTGTCAACATAAAGTGATTCTCTTATAAAACCAGACCATTATGATATTTTATAACTTAAATAATAACTTAAAATAATTTCCTAAAGTTAGGTAATAAGCACTGTATAGTCAAATTTCCTTCATAATCCTAAATACATAAAACATAGCAATGTTGTATTTGGGGAGAAATTAGGCTCCAATTAAACATTATTCATTTCATTTAATTATTGTTACTCTTAAATATCTTTTAATCTTCCTATTTTTGCCCTTAAAAGTGTATTTTGAAAAGACCAAGTCAGTTGTATTTCAAAATGTTCCAAATTCTGAATTTGTCTAATTTGCTTTCTGAGGTCATTTAACTTATGAACCGCCCGGCCTGGTTTCAGAAGCTGTAACCCCACCCATGGCTCAGGCTGAGTGAGCGACCTTCAGACCCGTAAGCCACTAAGGAGACAAAGCTTATCTCCCTGGCAGGGGCACTGCTTCTTCTCCTTTTACTTCATCTATAACTGGCCCCCAATGCTTGATCGGTTAGCCAATGACGGGTAAGATTCCCCAAGGGGGAACGGAATAAGACAGGCATGATCACAGGGAGGCCCCAAGGAAGGACTTGGGGGGCTACAGCAAAAGAGGGTGATGGGCCCTCGCCTCTGGGCTATCCTGACATAGCCTGAGTCCTCATACTGTCTGGGAGAAGTCTCATAATCTCTTGGCTGCCTTGCTTACCCTGCCTGACTTAAGCCTGAAACAATGCTGGTGGTGGGTGCAGCCCTGTGCTGGAAAGAGCACGTTCCCTGGGTGATCAGCCCTAAGAAAGAATATGTAAAAATCTGTGAAACCTGCTTTGTTCAGAATGCTCTCAATCAAATAAGGGTCCAAACAAGAAGTGAGTTAGTTCCTCCAAGTTTTATTGCTCTTTAGCTATCTGACCCTGAGTCAAAATAGGCCCTCAGAGTTCACTGTACATTATCTATTGTTTGATCCTTACTGCCTGATAATGATTAATGAGCCTGTATTCCTGTGCAAAATGACCCAATAAAAGCCCATTGAGAAAGAGGCTCTTGGCCCTTCTCCTTTGAGAGATCGGCCACCTCTCCTCCCCAAGCAGATCATGTCTTGGTAGACTTATTCTCATCAGTGGCAGATGGGGGGGGCTCTGCGTGCAAAGCTCCCCCACACTTCCACTTGCTGTGTTTTACTGTTATTGATCCTGTATATGCTCTTGATTTCTTGTTTTATTTTTTTCTAATATCTCTACATTAATCTATTTTCCATAGTGAGGATAAAATTTTCTTTAAGAAACACAGACTTCATTATGCCAATTTTCCTCACAAAAAAATGTAATATCCAAACTCCTTTGAACCATCTTCAAAACCCTCCAGAGTTCGGCTTTTATATTCTTCCCTCTGTGGACAACCTTCTTTTCCCATCTCTAGCTCTCCAGGGAGGCCCACTCCATGCCATGTAAGGTTAGTCTAGGAGGTAGGAGAGAAATAGGAGAGAGAGACTTTTTTTATATGAAGTCAATCACTGATGTAAAAAAAAATAAAACTGGGTAGGCAAGAGAAAAAGTATAATTAATTTCATGTTTCTGGTTTCAGTATCCTCTCCTTAAATAAAAAAAATAAATCATAGTAATGTTTAAAAATAAATATGTTGTTTTAACAACACTAACATCATATTCTCCTTTAGTATATAACCAATCCAAATGAATATTGATATAAAAAATAAAATAAACCAAGTTTAGACACCTTCATTTCTCTACTTTTATCCTTATTATAACCTAAAAATAAGTGGCTAACTAAAAGTAAAAGTATTTCATATACATTCATATATTGATAAAGAGAGATACATGTACATATATACATGCATTGTACATACATGCATGTGTATATATACATATATCAATATACACATACATAACAACATATTCATTCCTACTAATGAGAACAAATATATTTTGCTATGTTTGGATATGCCATATCCAAATCTCAGAAAAAACAGATTTCTCATTTTAGTCTAACTTCCTGAAGTTCTTTCAAGCATGAAAATTCATACCAACTTCAAAAAAGCCTTAGCAGGTTGAGGAATAGACTTCTAATATACAGAAAGAAAATATTTTAAATTTAATCTCCAAGGAAAATGCTTATAACTTGCATAATTAATATAAACAGATTTTACATTTTGGAAATGGTATTGATATAGAATATTAGAAATGATAATCTAAGACAGCCAAATGTTAATACTTTTCATTTTGTGTTCTTTTTATCATTGATATATTTCCTAGTCATTAGGTAGTTATTCAGCCACAGGTCAATTAATTTCACTAATTGGTTGTACTTAATGCATTTTTAAAAATGTTTAGGCATTGAAATTGATTTGTTGAAGAGAATTACATTGCCATGAAATATTTTGTTAATTCATTTATGATTTGATGCTTCATTGAAAAAAATACTTGCTCTTTTCCTTTTGTACTCTAATCTAGCATAAGAAAGTATCTCTTTTTACATATGACAGTGATAGATAATGGTCATCAAATGGAATCTACACATATTTCAGAGTTTTGTCAAATAAATCTGATGATCTTTAGGTTTTTAGAAAGGTCTGTATAGACTATTATTTTTCTTTAAGACTATTATTTTTCTAAATCGGCTAACTGAACTATGAACAAACACGTATGAGTCTAAGCTAATCTATTACCTTCATGATTTACTTTGTTTTTAATAACTGTCAACATTTTATAAGAATAAATTATTGTTCAGATCTTCTAATTAAACTGTGGAGAGAATGGTATGTATCATCCATTCACTGAATTGTCTTTTCTTGAATTGTTTTCATTTAACATCGAGTATGTATGAGTGATTGTATATTCTTATGATTAAACTAGGGTAACTCAGAAAAATAACATGTTGTATAATACTGCAAAATGAACTTCAGATTTGGGATTTATACCTACAGAAGTATTTTCTTTGTACTAATGTTTTAATATATTTAAGGCTCAGAATTATTTTAATCTAGTGTGATTTCTATTCAGTACTTGAATACAATGGCAATATCATACAGATGGTGAACTATTATACACCGGATTCCTGATGAGGTTCTTTAACTTGAATTATTTATATTCCAGATAATTGTCACCATGTAAGTCTCATCAGACATGAGAAACATAAAAATAAGCACCAGACTTTACTTACTATATTTCTTCCACTCAGTGTACTTGGAAAGCTGCGGTGAGTGACTGAGCTGAGGTACCACAGTCAGAATCCAGGCTCAGTCTTCTGTTGATGAGGATAATAAGAGTAGTAGCAAGGTCACCAAGCTTAGTACAGCTTTAAGGCCTTGGAATGCCACTTATTCTGCCTGGAGTGAGCACGGAGATGATCGTGATGGTGATGGTGGTGGTGGTGGCGGCAGCGGTGATTCCCAACACTAACGTATCATTTGCTGTGTCCAGATACTAACCTAAGTCCTTTATATAAATTAAGTCATGTAATTATCACAACTCTATGAGGTAGCTGTTACTAGTACTTCCATTTTATAGAAAAGGAAATTGATAAACAATGATGTTCAATACTTTGCCTAAAAATAGCCAGGGCCAGTTTTAAAATACAAAAAGTCTAGAGCCAATGTTTATATTCATTCCCTTTGCTATTTCTCACAACTGCAGATATTCACTTTGCTGGCTTTTTGTTATTCAGAGTTCACTACAATATCACTGACTTGCATGGGCTTCCTGTATCAACCACTCTGAACCTGTCTTCCTACATCACACTTCTCACTCCATCACTGTTGATTGCATTACCTTATATTTCTTTTTAATTCCTTTATAGTATCATTACTATGTAATCTGTCTGTCTATTATCTATCTATCTATCTATGCTTCTATCTATCTACTTAATCTATCTATATGCACTCTTTACACAAAGAAAAATTCTCAGTCTTGAACAGCATCTTATTCCTAGCAGTACCTACAACAACTGGCACATTATATATAGCTACTAAATGATTATTTAAGAATTTATATAATGAGATAAATAATTGTTGTAGAATTGATTAGATTTTTGTGAGGATTACATGCCATGGAATATTTCAAAAGCATGGAATAAAGAGTTCACAAAATGTAGGTGTGAACTTTGGCTTTATCACATGATCTTTTACAAAGTATTGGAATTCTTTAACCTTATTTAAGTTTTAAAAATATAAATAATTATAGTACCCACATTGCACAGTTAGTTGATTTGAGGCTTAAATTCAATGGTGGTTGTAAACTCACATATGTCCTATACAACAATCACTCACATGTTTGCTTTACATACTATACTTTACATATATGATTTTGTGGAAAGAAAATGGAGCACAGAAGAGTATCTAACACTGAGGCAGGATCAGATCGATAGCAAGGGAGAGCTCGGTATCAAATTAAGTCAGAACCAGAACTGCAAGTTTAGTTCGTAACCACGCTGCTATGAAAGGTGGTAATTCCAAGTGGAGGATGTGACTGAGATGGTCCCGGTGTTTTCCTTACGCTTCAGCCCATCAGAACACTTATCCCCCCACCCACATTGTTGCAGGGGTTGCTTTGCAGTAGCAGGGCCTGCTCTGGGAAAATATCATGTGGATAAGGAGAGACTGTGTGACGTCCCCTGCCAGCAGATCTGAAAGAAAGGGGAAAGGAGCAAACCCTGTCCCTTGTCTTAAACTGACGTTCTGAGAGATCACGTTTAAAGAGAAGCCCTGAGGTGGGAGAGGGAAAGGACAGCTTATCCTCTCTTTCCACATGGCAGGTGAGCGTGGTTCCCTCGCAATTATTTGTTATCACCAATATTTTTTATTTAAGCGAACTACACAGAATGCATTAGAAAATATTTATTTGGCTTGGTTTTATTCTCAACTCAGTTACTTGTCGTCTTCACAAAATCTTTAAGATAAATAAATTGAGTAAGTTTTAAGTTACTTTTAAGAAGAGAGAAGAACCTGATCAAGATGAAGCCCAGTCGATGTTTCAGGCAGCCAGGCTGATGGGAAAGCAGCACCCCCGATGGAAAGCTCTCTGCGCCAAGCCTGTTGCTGCAGGCATTGTGGAGGCGAAATGGCTGCTGGCGTAGAACCCATGCTAACTGTTGAATGAGTTTTTATCCACAGTATACGGAAATGGGATGACATAAAAATGTTCTTCATGACATAAAACATTTTCATCATTAATAGAAAACTCTAACTTTTATAGATATGTCTGGAGAATTTTTAGAATTTCAGTGTGCTAACAGATAAGTACCTTCTGCTTAAAAGCATCCTCAACGTTTTTACTGCCTTGTCATTAGGGGGAATGTGAATGGTGTGCGCAGGCAGAATTGTCGGCGGTCCTTTACACGGGATTTTGAAGCAGTCCCTTGCCTCTTTGACTAATTAGACATGAGTTGTTAGCTCTTTTTATTATTTTTGAAACTGCTCACATTAGTGTAGTAGATTTTGCACAAGTTATCCAGTTCTACACATTTGAAAACTCTCTCTGTACCACCCAGGGCATTGCTCACTGCCAATTTGTTGCTGGTCCATTACCATCTTAGGCTGAATTATCTTATGGAATGATCCATTGGTTTGAATAATGAATCTTTGAATAACAAAGATTTTTCCATCTTTCAATTATTAACATTTATATTAAAACACTATTTTAAATTTTAACAGTCAAAAATAAACATTATTAAAAATGTACAGATTATTGATTTTGTGAACTTGCCTCATTATTTTAAAGGCAAAATTTTATTAGGAGTTCCTAGTTTTTATTACCTTTTCCAAAGAGTATTCCAAAGACTTAGACTATAGACTATTTGTTATTGTTATTTTTTTTTTTAGTGCAGCAAAATTTTATCAACATAGAGATTGCAGGGGAATAATTTGCATACATGCAGTCTTCATTTTGCATATTGCCACATTAACCGAAACCCTTGCTGACTGGAATCATCTCACTTTGTTCAAGTGGTTGGTAAGAACTGAACCCTACAAAGCGAGGTCACAGTTCCAACATGCCTCAGTCTCAGTTAACACTGTGGTTTGCAAAACAAGGACTGAGTATAATTTTAATAGAGTAACTTACCTCTTTAATTCAGTAAATTAAGCACAATCAAGTGTTTCCTATTATTAAGCAATGTAGAGTAGCACTTTTTCTTTGATGAATTCTCAAAAGGGCTAAAATATTAGATATGCATATCTAATAGTTATAGTGAATAATTCATTTACGTTTCATTAACCTTGCTTCCTGAAAGTGAAAAATATAATCATTACTGGCTTAGTGTTATTACCTCACGTATGATGGTCACCTGAATTCTGAAACGTACTGGATGTAGGACATTTTTAGTTCTGACTCCATAACATGTTTCTTCTCTAAGATTCCTAAATTTGTCTTGAAAACAACTGTAGATCATTTATCACCTCTGGCCCATTCATAATTTTATTAAAGAATATATCCTAATTTCAGAAGGATAAAGGGAAAAAAAAACAAGGCAAATTATAGTTTAGTTAAAAATAGTCATTTAATGATAACTTTGAATAAAATATTCCTATAATTTTTAATATGCACTGATGATTTTAATTCTTACACAGACATAATCTCCAGGTAGTTACATTGATGTCGCTTATTTCATTTTCAACTGTAATAGGCCCTGTTAATAACAATTCAACTAAGTGAAGTTAAAGATCACATTGACTTCATTCCACAGTTCTTGAATTGGGCAGCATCCCCTCTAGCAAAGATAAAGGAGCTCTGCTGAGCTGTAGAAAAGGTTTTTGAAGGCAGAAGAGGGGGAAGAAAATGGAAATTGTTAGGAAAAGAATGCATTGTTTCAGGCAAGGTTGCCCTCCTAGGGGCAATGGAAGGGGCCTATTGAGCAGATGAGCAGATTATGTCCCTGGTACTCATCTCACTGTTTCAAGGTCACATTCCTGGGAAGTGCAGTTAAGTATTTGATCTTGGTTTGCTCTTGTGGGCCTTGCACAAGTGACTCCACTTGGGGCCTCTTATCTTTTTCTTTTTAACAGCCTCATGCATTTTCCAAGTTTTTGCAATCGTCTTCATGTTTTAGATTTTGGTAAATTCACAGCTTCCTATCTGTTCTTCAGTTTGTTATAAAACACTACTTCTGCCATTGCCGTGAGAAAAGGGGACATCAGCAGAGGCCTGAAGCCGAGGTGAGTACACCCCAACTTCACCCCGGTTTCTGCACCCACCAGCAAGAAGCCACATCCAGACAGACCTGTATTTTAAAGTAGTTACTCAGTAAAGCTCAGTCTGGATTAGCCTCCCCTCAGATGATGCTCTGTGATGTTTTGTACTAATAATCACTGATGCATTGTCAAACAAGTGTTTTTGGAAAGTACTTTTTGTTTTTGTAAGAATTAATACCAATGTTCATTTCTTAAGCACAGAATCTGTACCACACCAGTCTTATTACCCCCCAAAATTAAAGCCATACCAAAACTTCAATAAACTAGAAAAGCAAATATAGACTTCATAAAATTTATACAATTCCACAGACACTTGGAAACACTTCTAAGTGATATGGGTCTATCATAATCTTAAATTTAATTATTTTATGTAACAATTTAACAACTAGTATAGTGCTTGAGCCCATACTGGATGTTCAATACATGAATTGAACTCAATTGATTCCTTTGTTTGGACCAAACCTCTTTCAAATTATTTTGTTTCCAGAAAACAATGAGAAATATATGAATGTAAAACAATACTGCGACACTATTCTCAGCTTTCAGATGAATCTAATTAAATGATACTTTATCCTTGAATGCATATCTTCACTATCTATGGCTTACTTGTTTCTTAGGTCCTGTTTAATAGAAGAAATAGAAGTAGCCACAATTCTCATGTTACTTGCCCTTTCTAGTTTATCTTTTATATTGCTTGTGATTGTCTTTCTTTTGTTTAAAAATGCTCAGTGCCTCTGAAGGAAAGATCTACATGTAAGACCTACTTATTTAATTTTACACTTAGAAGTATTTTTTTCCTTCCCAATCCATCCCTAATATATACGTCTCTTCTTCTACCCATGTAACATAAACCCCTTCCTTACAGAATACCTTTATACTTATTTATATATTTATATACTATCTTCTCTGTATGAAATTCCTTTTTTCTGTTTTATCTACCAAGGAAACTTCTACCTATTTTCCAAACCAACACAAATACCACCTTCTCTGTGAGATCAACACTCCTGTCCTCTACACAGAGATAGTTTCTCTCTTGTCTATGCACCCACAGGAATTTATGCATATTTCTACTCTATTGTTTATCATAATATGTTCCATGTTTGTAATCTCCATTAGAATTTACATATTATATTATATAAGCATATTTTTTCTTTGTATATTCCTGGAGAATTGCCCAAGTTCAATATAAAATAATTGTTTCATAAATATTTTTTAAAGTAAATCATCTTGAGGTCAGTAATTAAAAAGCCATTTTTTTCAAGTTGATCATTATTTCTGGTCATTAGAAAAGTTTCACATAAGGATGCTGCTAAAAGAGTCTCAGCTATTGGGTATAATGGTTCCAGGGGCTCATATACATAATCACTCAAAATAAATGTCTTTTTCCCCATGGGGTTTTAAAGTAATTATTCAAAAATTCTAATAAATCTTTTCATTATATTAGGACTATTTATTAGATAAAATATGAATAGTGAAAAGTAAAAAGATTAAGAATGCCCCCAAATAGCTCTTGTTAATTTTTTTTTGTATTTTACTTGTCCTTAGTTTAATTACAAGCAGGGCACATGGAATCTGTGCATATACTTTTGGCTAGATTCTACATTTTTATTTCAAATAAAATATTTATCCCAGTGAGGGCACATGCCTGGGTTGCAGGACAGTTCCCAGCAGGGAACACATGAGAGGCAACCATACATTGGTATTTCTCTTCCTCTCTCCTTCCTTTCCCCTCTAAAGATAAATAAATAAAATATTTTAAAAAATTTTTAAAAATTTAGATTTCCTTGTTCTCACCATTTTAAGTATTTTCCTTGTTATTACCAGAAAAATAAAATTGAGTACTAAAAATTGGAAAATAAATAAAAAATAAAAAGTTAGGAGTTACATACCTGAGATAGAGGTAAATAAACACTCAACATTTACTATATATTTATCATTGTCTATTAATCTACATTTGGCAAAAATGGGATCATGCCATGTATATTATATGAAGGTCTCTTTTTTTTACTAAGTAATATGTTCATGAATATATTTCCATGCCCTTCATATAATTCTTTGACCCTGATACTAGAAGAGTGGTCCAGGGATCAACAGCATTAGCTTCACCTGGTTGCTTGTTAGAATCCATTATCCCTCTGCCAGCTGGGAGTTTGTGAACTCCCAACTGCGGGTTAAAACAGTGCAGGTATTTATTGAAAAAAACCTGTGTCAGTGGACATGCGCAGTTCAAACACGTGTCGTTCAAGAGTCAACTATATAGTCATTTCCTATGTGATATAAAACATTTTTACTCTTTGTGTTCTCACCGTGAGCTACTCGAGGTAAGTCTCTTGGTTTTGTTCACTGCTTTGCCATCAATATTTAGAAGAATTCCTTATATATTGCTCAGTATTTTTCTGTTAGGTGAATGAAAGTTCTCATTTCATGCTAAGCATGGCTCTATGTGCTTTACGTATTTATCTCATTTAATTCTTGCTAAAAATTTATGTCAAGTGCTATTCTTATTTGTGATTTGCATAGCGGGAAACCAAGTTACAGAGATGTTAAATATCTTGCCCAAATCCCTTAGTTAATGAGCGTTGGTTAAAGTGACCTGAACTCAGTCCACTGCTAGAAGACATTGCAACACATGGATCGATATTTAAGAGAGGAGTTGCAGAACTGGAGTTAATTTAAATAATTAACTCTAAAGACAGTCAAGACTTACCACTTCTTTTTAGATGTTGTGCTGGGATGTTCTTGTAAAATTTTACCTTTAATGACAGCAATAACCCTGAAAATAGCTATTATATACTCTCTGATTTGCAGCTACGTATCAGAAATTTTGTCCTGAGAAATGAATTGGAATTAAAAGTGACTTTAAAAAACATTTCTGTTCTTAATCAATTCAAAGAATAGTACGAGCAAAAATCATTCTTATATTTAGAATATGAAAAGAGAATAACATTGACCTATATCTTCCCTCAAGGTTTTCTTTCTTTTCCTAAAATTCAATATATCTCTTTAAATAAAACTATTTTATGATAGATTAACTTATTACAGTAATTTTTTAATATAGTCTTTTATTGGCCCATTTAGTCTGTGAATTTTAACAAAACTTTTACCTCCCTATAATTCAGTGTGAATGTAATTTATAATAATTGCACATCCAGCTGGCTGCCATTTAGGACTGGAAAATATATTATTTTTCTCAATTTTCTATAAAAATGCAATACCAGTAAATAAAATGATTAAAATATCTACACAAAAGAAAATGGCAGTATATGATTTACTTACAGTGAAAAAAATTAATGGAAATATTATTCTGGCTACCACTCTACCCTTATTACAACTCATTATGGTTAGCAAGTTTAGAGAACTGAGTTATTCTATGCAATATTTGTAATACAATCCCTGAGAACATTTAAAACAAGCCTAGATGAAGTATTACAAGGTATATTGAAGAGGGTAATTTTGCACAGGCAGGGAGATTTATTTAGATTCAATACGTCTTTTTTCCTATTATTGCTCCTAATTTCTAAAGGCCAATTGTGCAAATTAATAGTGTGCTTATTCTTTTCTTAAGTTACATGTTTTATTTTTTAAATTACCAGAAACTCTATATTTAGGGAAATGAGAGAAAAGAGAATATGGACTACAGACTTTGAGAATAGACTAATTTTTTTCCCCTAAAACAGGTTCCAGAGCAATTCCTAGTTTTTTTATACCCTCCGCCCCTTGCTGTCTTCCCTTATCCATTCAACTACAATCTGCAGGGCAGTGGGGACCTTTGAACTCCAGAAGTAAGGCTCTACGTGACCAAGGGAATTTGGCTGAAAGATGAGGAGGAGGTTGGACACAGAGAGATCTTTCTTCCAAGTGGAAATACAGTCCTTGATTTGCACAATAGTCCAGAACCACAAAAATTACTGTGCATGTTGAAACTAGGAGAAGCAATCTTAAAAATCCAATGGGAAAAATTATGATTTTTTTCTGTGTTCCTTAAAGATTTTTGTTACATGAAAATCACTCTTAATGTCTTTTGGAAATTTGTAGGGAAATGAAAAAATAGTAAAACTAATATTTACTCAGTGCACTGTATTTTTAAAACATTAGAAAGCACTGATAAACATTTATTAAAAACTTTTAAAAAGGAGTAGTTTGGACAGTTCTTGTCTTTTCTTCTTGTTGAATAACTGACAATGCGGAACCCTTACCTCCTCTATGCCTTGGCAAATTGTTACATTCGTTTCAAAGTTTGAATTAGCTTCCGATATCTTGTATTTTCTGCTTTCAATGTTGTGAAATATCATGATTTTATTTATTGCAAATTTTCTTTTTGTTGTTGTTGTTTTTGCCAGTGTCACTTTCTCTGGGACGTCTTCATTCTTTTTGTCACAACAATTCTTAATTTCTGTTGTTAGTTACCCTCATTAAGTTCTGGCTTCATATCTGGAGTCTCTTCAATGGCAGTAAGGTCAACATTCCAAGATCAACTCTAACTTCATTTACCTTTTATTTATATTTTACTTTTGGTAAATTTTTGTCTCTTTTCTTTACTTTTATCTTTGTTCACCAGTATCTTTGTTTGACTATTCTTTTTTGTAGTGTTATGTAAGTTTATCACTGAGAACTAGGCGGTGTATGCTTTGCTGTCTGTGCCTGAAGAATGGTGTGCCCTGATCAATCACAAACAGACTCGGAAAGAAGCAATGTAATTGGTCAATAACTATGATGTTCATCTGTTACTTAGGCAGGATGATTTTTGGACCAGAGATCTAGCGCAAAATTTGTAACTTATGCGTCAACAGTTAGTATACTGTCGAGAATAGCATAGTGACTAAAATTTATACCATGTTGTTAGGAGGACTGTGTTATTTATATTTACTTAAACAGTGGTTTCTGAAATTCATACACATTGGAATTGTGCAAATCAAGGCCTGACTGATATACTTCCGCCATGCTTAATATTACTGCTGTCATCTTCATTCTTACTTCCAACTCTATTTTATTGAATGCCTATTATGTGCCAGGCATTGCTTGGCTCTTTTTGAAATTTATTGCATTTAATCTTCAGATGAAATATATATGATATTATAATACCTATTTTGCTGATGAGAAAACTGGTGTGTAATTACTTAAGATATTATTATAAGGCTCTTCAGTAAGTTCCACTATAATGAGGTATGTTAGACCTGAGATCCCTGGAAAGCAGAGGAACTTCCAAATCTGGTAGGAGACTGCTCCCCCTCTTGCCAAGAAAAGGCAGGGGGCCTGGAAACACGGCTGAGGTTGCAGGTTAAAAGCACCCTGCGTTCTCCAAGGCAGGATGGAGCAGAAGGCACAGTGCTTAAGGCACATTGTGTAACAAAGGCAGCTGTCAACTGTAAAGGAGCCAGATAGCCCAGACCTTCCCAGCAGGGAGGGGCTGCAGGAGGAGACTCTTGTCTAGCAGCTTCTTCGCAGGAGGAGGGGAAAAGGCAAACATGGCCAAAAGTGACTCTTGTTGGTTGGAAAGCTGGACATTCATTCTGACGTCCAGAGTGCATGGGATTCTGGGAGAGAAGACTTTTAAACAAGAGGCAGGGATAAACTCAATCTCTTGCCTTGGCACTTGGTGCAGTCTCCTGACTCTTGCCTTGGCCTTTGGCTGTCTCTTGTCTCTTGCTTGGCTCGTGGCATTCTGGCTTGAGACTTTTGGTCGCAGGTGTGCTTGGATGCTCTGGGTCTCTGGCCCTTGCTCCCCGCATAGAAGGGAACACTTGTGGGTACTGGCAGATGCCAGGTCCATCACAGGTTTAGGCCACACGTGGTTGGAAGACAGTTCCTGGAGGCAGAGTTCCATGCTGGGATGTGTGCCTCGCTAGGCTCCAGCCTCTGGGACACTATGACCCAGTACAGTGTGTCACATGGGTCCTAATGCTGCATGAAGACTGATAAGGGTGCACCCCAGATCCTGAGAGAGGGAGCTGCTGCAAGATGGTGATTCTGAAACCCATGAGTGCACATTCCAGGGAGGATGCAGATCTGTTTGTATGGCCAGCATAAAGTCCAAAAGGACAGATGAGGAAATGGGGAACTTCTGGGCATGGTTTTGGCTTGTAATCTTTTGGGGAGCAAGAGAAATTCTGGGACTCGTGGGAGAAAAAGGCACAGTACAGGAGTGCTCTCAGCCACCCCAACATTGAAACCCTGTTAATAAAAACCCATTTTCTTCAAACAAATCTTTAGGTCATGTATCACGGTGACAATTAGCCAAACGTCATGCTACATGGTATCACCACAGCCAGAACTAGGTCACTGTAATTTCAAAACTGATGGTAATTTAGATTTTATATTATTAAACCCTTTGAATTTGGTCAGCCATTATTTTCTATAAGCTCTCCTCAGCCATTCATAATTTCAACTAAGAATTATGAGATAATTCTTTTGGTGTAACAAGTTTCACTTATTTGCCACCTTTCTTGTGAAGAAGTATAGTAGTCCCCTTGGTAACCCATTTTATTTATAAAGATCCAGATATAATTATGCTTTACTAAATTTTACTCTAGTGTTGTTCGTTCTTATCCTCCAGGCCGTTGCTGCAAGGAAAATGTCATGTTTTATATCACAAAACCTCAAACTTGAGCTATTGTGAGAGAGTACTCAATGATTCTCTAGAATTTGAAGTCCACTAAAATTAAATTATTTGGTTCTATTCTGTGTATCTCCAGTGTAGTACACAGAGTAGTACAGGATAGAATGAGTTTAGATGACCTTTGGCTTAATCAAGGTGGTAAGTTACAATGGTATTTCTGTCTTAAACAAAGTTCTCTCAGGCAGAAATTTCAATTTCAATCATCAGGTAAGTTACCCTGGCCAAGAAAAGAGAGCATTAGAGTTAATAGAACATTTCTGTGTCTTTTCTGTGTCCTCTGCAGACAGACAACACCCTGTCTGTCTTTGTGTTGATTCAACATTTGTAAACTACACATTTCGTTTTTTTACTTTTAAAATGCCAAAATGAACTTCATATTACCTGGACTAAGTATTTTTTGCAACTCATATGATTAATTTATGTTTCTTCTAAATTCTGTTTAAATTCCAATGCTCATTTGAAATGACAGGAAAATGAGAAATGTATCATGATGTGAGACTAACTTGAAATGTATTCTGACATCTAGGATTAAAACCATTAATCTTCCCCAAATGTTGGTTGCTTTTATTAGTAGAGGTTTAATATTTGTGTGATACAAATTAACTTGCTGAGGCTGCGACACCCGTAGAAAATCGGATCTCACAAAGATCCCTAACACCCAGCCAGTCACTGAGTTCACTGACGGTGCTGTGTCCTGTAACAGTGCTAGGAAGATCCACCTCCACTATGTTTATGGAGATGAAAGATGGATTTTGTGTCCTGAGTCATTGTTTGGGATGAGGCTATTTTGGGGGATGACGTGCATAAAATGAGAAAAACAGAAGAATTAAGAATTCGTGTAAAATACTCAAGGAAAATCTCCCAGTTTCTTAAAAGCAATCTAATCAATGTCTATGATGTGATTATACTCCCTGTGTGGGGATATTTTCCCTAAAATATTCTCAGTGTTGTATTTATGGTGTTATGCTAAATTTTTGTTAACATACATCTCCTGATATTCTCTGTCACAATCAGTAGAACAACATTGTCATCTTATACCAAGCTGATATATTCTTTGATACTATTTTTAATCCCATATATTATATGTTTCTGCAATAAAGCTGGTTTCTTTATTTAATCTAGACCTGCTTTTATTTTTATTGTAAGCCACCTTATTTTGGAACACTATCATCAAAAAGAATTAAGTGGTTGGGTAATTTTGTATTTTGAGTTCACAATAGGGTCTCTTAACCTGGGCATGCATGTTTGGGGTGTTCTGTAGTTGCACTTCCGGGCATCTGGGGTCTCCATGTAACTGCACACAAAATTATGTGTGCCTTTGTGCATCTTCTACAAAGAGCCTTCCACCTGGTTATCAATAAGACTGAGAAAGACTGTTCTTTCTGGGCTTTAATTTCATTCTTTACCTTATTTCATTCTTTTATTGTGAGCATGGTAATTTTCCACCATTGTACCAGTTGCTGGTCTTCCATCGTCAACTATGGTCACCATAGGCCACCAAAGTTTTGTCTCTTCAGAGGATACTTGTGGGCTTTGTCCAAGAAATGCTGGCTCACTCTTCCCTGGATCTCAGCCTCTAGCCCTGCCCACTCCTTTGACAAGTCTCTGTTTGCATCATGGCCTGCCCTCACCCCCATCTAAACATCAGTTCTGCTTTGTTGCAGGTAAACAACATTTACTGTTTTTTAAATATTCCATTGTGTATGCTATTACAGTTGTCCCAATTTCTTCCCTCTTTGTCCCCCTCTATCCAGCCCACCCCTCCAATACAATAGTCAAATAAATAAGCAAGCATACTTGTATGTATATTTGAAAGTTCTTAAGGTCTTTCAAAGAAGAAATCTGAAAAGAAAGCAGAGAGACAACATATTCACGTTAGAAAAAGAATCTGTATTAGTGGCATATTTTACAGAAGAAAGCTTCCTTCTAGACGGCCCAGGCATATGCAGGTTTCTCCGCTATCTGAAAGCACAGCGTTCCTATGAAGACTTTGATAAGTGACTTAAAGTGAAGAAGCAATTACTTCAGGGCACATCTTGCCAATGGATGCGCAAAATAAATGGAAATAAAGCACAAATGCTCGCAGACACAATTCAAATCTATGGCAGCTTGGTGTTGAGAAGCTGGGTGCAGTTCCCAGAGAAGGAGTTTGGTGTAGGGTCACTTCCGCTGCTCAGGATGCAGGCTGCCTCTGCCGTGGCTCACTGCAAACCAAATACTGAGGGCTAGTTTTGCTTTTTGCCTTTTTTTCAGAAAAGCAAAAATCCCCCTTGGATTTTTTTTTTTTGTTGTTGTTGTTGTTAGCAAAAAGATGTACTAACATAGCTCTTCTGTAAAAGCAGAGTGGTATAAAGGAAGCTTTCAAAGAGTGGGGGGATACTTGTATATACCTGTGACAAAAAGGTAACCCTATGAAGTCTGTTCAGGCACCCAGCAGGAGGTGATGGGTTAATTACAGTCTTCTGGAGTAATACCCTCTTCCCTAAAACAAAGCGGTGGTATAATAGGTGTGCGTTGCTTATCTTCTCAGCATCTATTCCTCCTTTGTCTGATAACAAATCCTCAACTTCCAATGAGAAACATCTCCCCTACTTTTTACGCTCATTGATTGAGTGAAATTGACACTGCCTAGGTCCAAGTCCATTACTGTACCCATGCCTCTGGTTACCTGCCTCAATTTAGGGGAGAGAGGCACACCCAGGACTTCTGTTTAGCTACAGGAGGAGATAAGCACTCCCAGGTCTTTTTGTGTTTTGTTTTTGTTTTTCCTGGAACCGCTACAAAAATAGTGTACATTGAGGGAAAAACTCATCTGAGAATGGAATTAACACATGGGGAGAGCAGAACTGAGTGGAGAGAAATAGAAAAGCGTCCTGAGTGTCCTGATGCTGTCTTTTGAGCCTCTGTGTCAAAATGTCAAACTGCACCTGAAGCTAAATTCACTCACGGATTATTTCGCTAGGTATGTCTTGCATTTCCTATTTTTCTTCATAGGCCAATTTAAAGTGAATTAGTCATGTACATGGATGTAGTTCTAGCTGATGTGTTAGGCCTGGATTTAGGTCAAACAATGAGTCTGGAGATATCTGCGTCTCTGGAACCTCACTCTCCCATTCTTCTACTACTCTTTGGTGCTTGTGTCTCCAAAGCACCGAGTGCTCACAGGTCACCCTCAACTTTCCAGAGGTCCCCTCCATGGTAATGGCATCATGAGCCTGCTCTTTCCAGCAATGCTATACTTACTTGAGCTTCTTGCCATACCTGAGTTTATTCTGTTAATACCTATATCTTCCAGCCTTGATTACTGATTGGGTCATGTGATACATCAATATATGTTACAGAGTAAATGGTGGACAGTAGCTTAGTATAGTCTCTTATTAAAAAATCATGTACCTTTTAAAACAAGGTCTAGTGTTTTAACCCAAACTATGGGAGCTTTTTAGTTTTTGTGATAAATACAAAAGGGAAAATCCTTATTTCTTCAAAAAAAATCAATTGTTGGTTTTCATCAGTCCACTTACAACTGTTCATGTGACTGAAATACCTTCAAAGAAGATGTCTCCGCTTCATTGGTTTTGCACACTCAGTGTCGCTTATTGCGCAGGAACTAATAAACACCACTGAATCCTGGCACATCTCTAATCTTTAGATATTGGAATAAATTGCTATATTTCAAAGACATTTGAGAACCTACCTAGCTTGATTCTGGGGAGCTGATGCATGCTGGAGAGAGCCAGAGTCAGAAAGTCTGCAACTGCAGTACAATTACACAGCCCCTCCTTTATCCCGTCCCCAGAGCTTGGGGGCTCTGTGGCGAAAACCAAGGCACAGGCATGGAGGAAAGGACCTGCCCGTCTGCTGAGAACAGTCGACCTAAGAACTCTTAACTACAATTATTCCTGGGGCTGTAGCTTTATTTTCAGAGCATTGGGATATTTTCTTCAATCACGTTCCTTAAATATGTTGCATATTTTCAATCTCAGGCTGCAAACTTTCAAAAATGTCATCCCCATTAAGTACCTCTCTGGATAACCACCCAGTCCTTCTCGTTTTCAAGACTCAAATTGTTTTTCAGATTGGCCAAATTGAAGTGATTTCAGTTTGCTGAATTGCTGTTGTTGATTGGCTCCTTATTTCAGCACAAGTTCACATTCCAGTGGAAACAATAGGCACTTGCTAGAGTCCTTGTTCAAGCTCTCAGCTACCCTGCTGAAAGACTGCTGTGTTCCTTTGGATAACCAATCAGTGATATTTCACTGTTATATCCTACAGGGAAAATTAGTTGATTTGTTCTGCCCTTTTCATTTTACCAGTGTATGGCCTATTTGAAAGGATCAAATAAATTAATTTCTGTGGTTCAAACAAAATTTTTCAAAGCTACCTTGTTGAGAAATAATAGAAGGTATTTTAAAATGTCATTATCAAGTCCATCAAAATATACGTGGCATTGTGTTAGATATTACTCAGAACAGATTAATAGCATCTTTCTACAACATTATAAACTTAAAACCTTACTGGGAGATAGTCATCTATTTTTAACATGAGGTGTTTGCCTTGGTTTTCTTCCGCTATTGTGAACTATCTGTGCTTTTGAAAATGTTAATCCTTCTCTGTGTTCAGGCTATTTTAAAATCTAAATGTTCCCTTCACTCAGCTATGTAGGAAAAAAAGAAATTCTATTTCTTTCCATTCTGAATTGTCGATTCCATTATTATTTGTATTTATCAAATATTATACATATTTGATATATATTTATATACATCTATAATATATGTATTTTAATTAATAAAGGTGGGTTTAAAAACAGGCTATTTTAATCATATCTTATTATATTTTTGGTCTCTTGCCCCATGAAATGTTGTTTTGGGCAAAAAATAAAATAAAAAGACAATGTTCTGTTTAAATTGCAATGTTATGATTTTTAATTGATTTGACCAATCAAAGAGAAGTAATGTCATGTATTTTTTCTCTTTATGAAGGTGTAATTGACAAAACTTGTATAGACTTAAGGTGTACAACTTATGTTTTATATATGCACACATTGTGAAATAATCACCACAATAAGCTAATTAACACATCTATCATTGCATAAACAATATAAACACCAGCTGTTGAGATGTTTGGGTTGAGGTGAGTTACTGAAGTGTCATACCATTGCTTCCTGGGACCAAGGATCCCAGATATTTCCTAGCTTTTATAATCTTTTAAAATACCCTTATGGAATTAGAACCAGAAGAGACTTTGAAGTTGTCTCTACCATTTTTTCTTCCTTTTACAAGTGGAAAACTTAAAACCATGCAAGCACATGGTTTATGTTTCCCTGTTAAGGTTTAATTATCTAACAGTAGCAGAGCTAGTCACTGGATGAGTTTACTCTATGCCAAACTGCTTCCTTTTGTGATAGATGTTTAATTTTGCATACATGGGTGTATCCCTGCTTCTAATAAATAGAGTATGGCAATATTGTGTTTAGGGAACTGCTAAAGAATTGCAGATGCCTACTTTGATGTCAATAATGCCTGCTGATTATTATCTAAGGAGCCCGAAGTTCTTCCCATAGATTCACTTGCTTTGTGAAGCAGGCACTATTATTATACCTATTTTACATGTGAGAACACTGAACAAGAGTAAGAACCTTGCTCAAGGCCACGTGCATACTGAAGGTGATCTCAGGGTCAAACCCAAGTTGTCCAACACTAGAGTTTTACTCTCTTAGCAACTGTGATAATGAAGTGAATTCATAACTTTGTTAAGCTCTGTATAATCTTAAGCAATTAAAATATTAATGATCTGGCCCTGAGTGGGTCTGCCTTGGGCCAGTTGTAGTGTGTGGGTTCTTGATTTTGTGTAGGGAAGACATCACAGCATGAGCTCAGCTGACTATGAGGATCCATTTATTAAAGTGGGGACAGTGAAACAAGGAAGGGCTTAGCATAGGAAAAGCAACAGGAGAGCCTAAGCTGGGCTGCTGAGCTCACTGGGAGGTCAGAGAAAAGGAGGCTTTGGAGACAGGTTCAGGAGATTCGCCTGGGACAAGCGAATGCTCATGCTGCATTCGCTTTTGCACGCTGCATTTGCATGCTGCATGCTCATTGCCTTCGAGTTTAGGAGATGCCCGTCTGTGAAGAAAGAAGTGGGAGAAGAAGAAGAGAATGAGGAGGGCTGCTACCCAGAGGGAGAGTGGTGGGGTGCTAGGTCTTTTGTCTGGAGGCTCTTACCTCTTTCTTGCAGGCTGGAACTTTAGGGGAGGTCATGAAGGAGGGTGTCAGTAGAATAGTCATCAGTTCTCCAGGTCATGGTCTCCACTGATTGGTCAGTGACAGGGTCCTTAGTCACTACAGTTGCTTCTAGTGTCAACCACCTGGTTTTGCTGCTTTTCTGGGCCTGGAGCTGAAATTCACCTGAGGCCTAGATGGTATCTCCAGGAAGGAAAGGTTACGCTGGAGGCCAGGCCCTTGTTCTCCCAGTTTCATCCCTGCTAGGCATTTGGGGTCTTCCACCCCAGGGACTACCTGCATCTGGCTGTAAATTGCTCAGTCACTGTGTTCAGTTATCTGTCTCACCTTCCATATTCTACCTGCAAAGGAATTTTCCCAGATTCTCACTATCCTGTCTCAGTTTCAGCACTGGAAATCTTTTTCAGTTGGTCTGTGGATGAACCTGGGCATCAGTATTTTAAAACATTCTCTTGGTTAGTTTAATACCAGGAGTCTAGACCTCTGGGAGGGAAACAGTTCTCATTTTCGTGATCTCTTGTTCTCTACTTTCCCTGTTTTGCATTCCTTACTCTTGAAATTCAAAGTCCAATCTAAAAGAATATGTGAGTAGTTACGGAGGCCATATAGTAAGAGGTTATAACTTCTAATGGGAGGTAATATTGAGTTTCATTTATGCAGTGACATTCTTCCAATAATGTATATTAAAATACAAGTCACCATTATTCTTTAAGACAGTTAAGTTGACTGAAATAGAAAAATTGATTCCAACTAGGGCCTGAAAATTTTTCTTTCTGAATTGCTTTTTGAATTAAAGTCACTGAAGTCTACTTTAAATGGCTGCACATCCATATATCTTCTATATGCCTGTTAACTTATTTTAATTTAAACTCTTGTAGGTATTATAGAATCAAGAATCCTAAATAAATGAATGTTTCCTTGCCCTTCTACTGGTTGCCATGTTGAAACTCCAAAATTAGTATTTGGAAGTTATTTTAGTCTGAACTTACTATTCTAATTGCCATTTGATAAATTTCTTACAGGATAAACAAATACAACTAATGATGTTATAAAGAAAATACATGTTCAGAGTTAAGTTCAGTGAATGAGAACAAGGAAATTTTAAATGTTGGAAAAATGTCATAAAACAATTCTTAAAATTTGTCCCATTTTCTTATTTCTCATATAATTCCATCACATACTTTCTAACTCATTAATTCTGATTCTGTAATAAATTTGTATATTCACTTATTACTGATTCAAATAGAAAGTAGATATTCTTCATCTTTTAAAAGTATTTTTCCAAAGAAAATAATAATAATTCCAACTATTAAGATAAATCAGTTTGTGAATAGTTCTACATCTTTAATGCTGTAATGTGGAGCCCAAAACCTCTTGCAAAGATTTGTTGCTGTTATTTTAAAGAAGGAGCATGTAAAATCATTTCTTCTTTAAATATTTTAAAGACACAACCCTTTTACAAGTGGAATCACTTTCTTACAGCCAACATTTATGTAATTTTAACTAGCCCCCAAAGTGAAACCCTCTAAAGATGTTTCAAACCCTGTAAACAGAAGGTATCTTTAAGAAATTTATAATCTTAATCACCATGAAAAAAATTCCAGGGATTTTACTGTAGGTGCAAAAAGAAAAAGGACAATTTGATCTTTCGTGGGGGTGGGTAATGTTTCATGATTCTTATTCATTCGACTCATCAGATGAGAGGAGGATATTAATATACCCTAAGTAAATCTGTAGCCAATAACTTCAAATTAGAAATAGAGGAAAGTTAGAAATCATTTGTCATCTTTTTGCATAAAAAGAAACCAAATTTAAGTGCTTGCTCAGTGTCATGTAACTAATTTGTGTTGTAGATTTTTGACTGATTCTCTAGACCTCTTCTTGTCTGGTCATCTGTTCACCATTTCCCTCAATAAATAATTTTTGATGTAGCTACGCTTTTAAGTTTGTTTTGAACAAATGCATGTCACTCCACATTATAGAAAGAAATGCAATGGTGTGTGCGTGTTTGTGTGTGTGTAGTGACATTAGTATATTGTCAATAAAAACAGTTTGTGCAAGTTATTTTACTACAGTGGTGATATATTCTACTTTCCCACTCAATTTTTTTTTTTTACTAAATACTCAATGTAACCAAGAAGCAGCTTATATCACAAACTAATTAATCTGACCCATAAAGTGAAGGAGCCAGTGTTACTGAAGTTGTTATCACCAGATTGTTACAAGGTAAATTTATCAAATTTAGAAATATCGGCAAAGAAAAGCTGCAGTGGATTTAAATTCCTGCCTTTCAGATAATTTTGTTAACTGTGACTCAGAGATATAGCTCAAGTGGAAGCAAAGTAGCGGGGATGGGAAACAGTTATGGAGGCTTTTCTGTTTATATATGTGAGTATATCCATTAAAAGACAAGTTGAAAAGGACAAGTTATTCAAATGTGCAACATCAATCAGAATTAAAGGGAAATATGCGTAATAAAAGGCAGAATTTGTTTCTGATTGTACAAATTATGTAGAAGCCTGACACACAATTTTGCATAATTTAGAGAGCTGATGAGGGAAATACCCATTAGGGCCCTTCATCAATTCACCGGATGGTATGGGATTATTACCTAAGGCATATTCTTGAATGTCTTAATAAGCTTAATTTTACATCATCCAAAAGACTGTTTTTCTAGTGCTTTCTGTATGTGGTGTTAAAATCACTCTGAAGGTTACCCAGTATACTTCTTTCCATTCTTGTCTCTTATGTGCTCATATTTTCTGACAATCGCTGGCTATAATTTAAGGGGAGTTAGAGGGAGGACTCTTGCGCACGCTATCCTTATCTGTCCTCATTTGAAGTTCCATTAACTTACCTGCTTTGAGGCTGAAAGGAGGAAAGAAAGAGGGCTGCAACTTTTCAAGCTGTTGGAGCCAGGCAGGGTGTTGCTTTCTTTTTTAAATTTAAGTTTGTTACACTTTTGATAGTCACATTTATGAAGGATATACCTGATCATACTCTGTGACATACATATTTCTGAATAATTTGCTCACTTAAGTAAAATGCATGAAAAAGATGGTGTATAGATAATCAATAGCTGAAACTTCAATGTTGCATACAGGTATATATTGGAAAATCAAATTTTGTTACCAAGGTATCTATTAAAACTTTTTATTAAATGAAACAAAAATAAGGAAAGCTGAATATCTTAAACATATGCTTATGGAACATCAAACTGAAAACATATCAAAGAAAGGAGATCAATGAAAGAAGCCTTTTAACATGGTTCTGCATTAAACAATGAAAATTAATTAATTCGAATGAAACTCAATTGTATGTCAAATGTCCTCCATCATCAACAATACAAAATCATATTATTTTAATATTTTTCCAGTTGTTTAACATCTAGAATTTGGTCATCACAAGTGTATTGTATTAAACTGGCCCTCCTTTATTCTTATTGCCAATATGTTTGATCCTTCAACCAAAACAAAGTACAAACATTTTTTTTCACATTATACTGTCAAATTAATTTAAACAAGTGTTAAGTTTCAGTGTGAAATCAGCAATTTCATTGTGGGCTACATCTGAGAGTAGGAGGGACTTACAGAAAATAATTCTGCAAATTTTGTGCATAAGAAAATATGCTGATAGCGGCAAAATGCCCTTTCTTCTACTCAATAGCTAAATATTAGGAAAATTTGAATTCTTAGTTATTTTTTAAATTTTAACCATATTTATACTTTATAATCCTTCCTCTTCAGGATAGAATTGTTCTAAAAATCAAAAGAATGAACTTTTTTGTTCACATTAATTGTCTACTATTTCGGAAAATTTTATTAAACCTTACAATCACATGATTTAAAAATATGTTCTGATGACATATCAGACTGTGCCATATTCTGAATATGCCATCTTTGAATATGCCATAAATAATGCTATTCACATATAACATATTTCTATAGATTTGTATATTTTTGAAAAAAATTTTATAGAATGTCCAGACCTAAACTGCTTGAAAATACACTATTATTTGTTTAGTTTGGTTTTCTTTCTTCCCTCTCTCAGCAAAAGTATCTGCCATTTGAAAATTTATCACTATTCCATGTGAAAAAAAGACAAACTTTGTTTACTTGGAGAACCACATTTAAATACCTTTTATTAATTTCAGGGAATTACAATTGTGTTATCACATATAAGACCAAGGATATAAAAATATCGATGCTCACTTGTTAATTCAGTAGTTATATCTTCAATTGTGCTTAAGAACGGACAAGGCTACTCCAGCAATTTAAATACAGGTCGGTGCTGATTACCCTACTTCGTACATAGGAAGAGACATGGACATACATATATATCACAAGGCCTTCAAGCCACAGAAAAAGGCAGTTCATTACTCAGTTAATCGTAATAAAAGCAGCATCTAGAGTGTTGCTGTGTAATTGTTTCCCTGAGGTTCAGTCTGGGCAGTGCTATTTGGTGAGAGCCAGATTGTACCTGTACACGAAGTAAAGCACATCATAGAAGAACCTAGGAATTAGAAATCAAAAAACACATTGCAACTCTGGTTTTATGTGGGGTTTTTGGTGACCTGCCCATCCTCCACTCCAATGAGAGAGAAACCTTATCTTCACTCTAACATAAAAGCATATTTGTCGGGGGATGGGGGACATAGAGGTATTTATCTTTTCACCTTCTACCATCTCTGGAGGGGAAGGTGTCTCTAAGATTTACTATCCTGCATTGTCTCTGTATACAAATATTCCTAAATTAGCAGTAAACACCTGTGCTCAGAGGACCCAAACCACAGATTATAGCATATTCGTATAGAATTGTCTTTGTCCCCAGCAGATGGCCTTGGACTTTCCTAAATTCTGCATCACTGTGTCATCCTCCTCTTAGGGGATGCCTTTTCTACAGTTAGCATCTGCGTCAGAGGGTCATGGAGCCTGATCTGCAGGTTCAGTCCAGCTCTGGGCTTGCTTCCCTTTCCAATGGTTTGACTGTACAGACTCATCCGAACAAATATCTTTTTCCTCCTTCCAATCTCACTCATTTTGTGTTTGGCTTTTTAGTAGAACTCCACTATTGGGTAAAGGTTGTCTCTCTTTCTTGATCAGCTGAAATTTCTTGATGTAACTTCTCTCCATTTTAAATTAGCAAGTGAACTAATTTTTGTACCCAAAGTAAATGCATTTTTTTCATTCATTTTTTAAATCAGCAGTAACTTAGTGGAAGATACCATACAGCCATTGGATGTAACAAGGCCCAAATACACTACAGTCCCTGTTCCAGTAGAGAAAGTTAAACTTGCAAATTAATTTCAATGCATTATATGTATATGCTTGAAATCTTAGAAGTTGAATTAAGTGAGGTGGATTCAATTCTACCACATGGGTCAGAAAATCTTTAAAGGGGAAATTAAACTCCAAAGTTGAAAGTTGTTGGCTAATTGTAAAGGAGCTGGGAATTATGAAGAAAGAGTATTCTAGGGAGAAAAATAATGTGATCAAAACATGGAGACAAAGCTAACTGTGACCTGTGAAGCAGCATAAATAACTGAGAAGGCAGGAAGTGGGATGAGAAGCAGTGCTAAAGACAGAGGTATGTAGCAGGTTTTGAGGGTCTCAAATGTCACACCAAGTCATTTCTTCTATCTTATGAACAGTAGCTTTAAAACTTATTTTTTCAGTAGAGAAATTATTTCTTCAATGAAAATTATATCAGTTAAAAATTTAAAATTACTACTACAGGCTATAATGTATTTAAAAAAAATTTTTTTTTGCCGTTCAGGTACAGTTGTCTCCATCCCCTGCCACTGCTCCTCCCACCCCAGTTATGCCCACCTCCCACCCTCGATCCTACCCTCCTTTGGTTTTGCCCATGAGTCCTTTATAGATGTTCCTGAAAATGCTTCCCTCTTTTCCCCAATTCCCCCTTCCCATCTCCCCTCTGGTTACAGAGCAGGCAACACGTTATAATAGTTGCATTTAATTAAAAAGATTGGTCTCAGGGTGGAAAATGAATTGAATAAGTAAAAATATGGAGAGAGAGAACATTGGAATATTTCAGTCAAGAAATAAAGAGGACTTAGATTAAGGTAATACTTAAGAGGATAGAAATGTGAATTTAAAATATTAAGCATGACTAATTAGGTATGGTGAGACAGGTTTTGGTATCAAGGGACTGTATGATTGTTTATGCTGTTACTGAGATGAGTCTGGCTCTGATTTGTTCACTTAGAAGGACTATGGTACAACTGTAAGGTGGATGTAATAATAGTACCCATTTCTTAGAATTGTTGTGACAATTAATGCAAGGTAGTACTACATGATTGATAGATATTACTTTAACGGTGATGATGTTGTTATACTGAAGTAGAAATTTATTATTGGTAAATGAATAACTGTGTGTGAAATTGTAAAGAGAAACTTTTTTCTGGCCATAAAAAATTGAGAACAATCTGCAAATGGTCTTCCTGATTCTTTCTAACTGGATCTGATTGTTTACTAATTTGAATTCCCATAATAATTCCTTCTTTAAGTCACTTACCTTCATTTTGTAATCAAAGTCTTTGCTGGCAATGACTATGGCTAACTCATTTGTACTCTTAAGTGTAATTGGAATAAATTACACATTTAAAAAGAAAGTTGAAAATACAGGGTGGGGCAAAATAGGTTTAGAGTTGTTCATATGGAAAATAATACAATAACCAATAGATAATTCAAGAATAAACTCTTTCTCATACTCACAACTGTAAACCTACTTTTACCCCACCCCTGTATTTTGGGGTAGTTCACTAAGGAGTGGAAAGCGATTTCTAATGGGTAAGAGTATAGTGTAATGCCACGAGCTCAGAACCAGCATAAATATACTTAAAGTCTTTCCCAACTTAGTTACTAACTGGAAGATAATGGTTATTGAATGATGTTCATTGCTTTCTTTAGCTTTTCTAGAGCCTAAATTTTCTCATCAGCAGCATTAGGGTGGGAAAGCATTTGATTTCTAAGGTTCCTTCCAGCTCCATCTAAAAAATCATAGTAGGAGTATGGATCAGTTTGTAAGTTGATGCATGTGAGGGTAACGGTTTAGGGTGAGTGGAATGATTGATGGGGTGTCAGAACTGCAGAACAGAGTGAATTGACCGCAGCATGTGCAAGAAAGGGTGCGAGGGCTTCAGCAGCAGTGACCTGAGATCGGACACTAAAGTTGAAATTGGCACAAGGGGAATTAGGTTTGCAAAGTACAGAACATTTCCAAAAATTAGGACAGGCACTGGGCTGACTTTGAATTTGGGGAACAATTAAGACTTAGCAGAATGGGCCTGTAAAATTTTCTAATATTTTCTCAAGACTCTTAACAAAGTAGAAGCCTTTGAGACTCTTTGCTATGCTTGAAATAAAACCTAAGACAAATAAAAAATAAAATAAAATAAAATAAAATAAAGTTAAATTAAATGAAACAAAAAATGTGAATGCGTAAAAATTTCAACAATGTCTATGTTAATTATTGTAGTGACTTACTTAACATTTATTTACCCTTTCAAAAATATTTACAAAACAATTATTTTGTATGAACTCTAGCAATTCTCTAGAAATGCACAAAGAATAAAATATCCATGTATAATATGTAAATTCTACTGGGGATTACCAAAAAATGCTAAACAATAGAATAGAAATATGTGCAAATTTCTATGGGTGTACAGACAAGAGAGGAACTATCTCTCAGTAAAACACAGGAGTATTTTTTTTAATTTGAGAAAGTAAATGTCTCTAATGTTATGATTTGAAAATAAAAAGAAGAATTAAGATAAACGCCTGACTTGATTTACTGAAAATGGAGTGAGACAGGAAACATCAGCCATATGTTTCAGAAAACAAAACAAACACTTTGGTAAAGAACCTTTCAGTTGCACCTCTTCTGCTTCTTTTCTGTGGCAGATGGGGGTTGGGGGTTGAAATAAAACACTCAGCCCCCTCTTAAAAAGTCTGATTAAAGAAAGTAATTATTTTTTATAAACAAACTAACTTAAAGTAAGTCATGCTAAATGTTTTGACCTTTGTGATGGAATTAGAATGATTTTTTTTGACTTTTAATTTAGAATCGTCTCTCTGATTTATTATGAGCAAATTAAGCTTCTTGCCATTAATGAGTTGTTTCCAAATTCAAGATGCAGATCAGAAAGGGCCCCGGTCCCCAGGGCATCACATGACACTTGACTTAAGGAAGGAGTTAAAAACTAACACTAGGAGTTATTTTAATTAGGCCTTTTCCTTGAGGAAATACCAACTATTTCTGAAAAGTGGATCATATTCTATTGCTTAGCGGGTAAGGGTAAAGCGGGAAAAGCGTTCACGGAATGCAGGAAGCAATGAGTCAGATTCTCTGCTTCTCCTTCAGCTGTTCAAGTGAGCCGGCTTTCCCAATATAGTGACTGCCCTTGAAATTCGTGCACGTGGCCCCCAAGCTCATCATGACACTGGTCTTCGTGATGTTCAGAGTGGCTAAGGCTCAGTAACGGAGTTAAGAAAAGTGCCCCAAATGCTCATGCTTTCCTTCTTAGGTGTAATTTCTACCGGCAAAAACTTCAATGTGAAGGAGGAGAAAGGGAGTCTATTTCCTGGTTCCAGCACCATTCTGTTGGAGAAAGGGGCATAATTAAAGGTTGAGTCCATATAAATCTTTAACATGAAGCCAAAATTGTCAAATAGTGAGAAACAGGACTGTAAGAACATCTACCTTCTTTGAAAATTTGTGTTTTGGTACTATGCACTTGTAGAGTAAATTTGATAAGAAAATTAAACTTAAAGGAAAGCTCCAGATGAGCATGTATTTGGAGTGTGTGAATAGTAGGCTCATCTACAAGTTGAAATATGGGTCAGTCAAAATACAAGGGAAAAGCTTTGAAGTTTAGAACAATAATGATCACTTCTTAGGAAAATCATATAGAGAAGTGATGGTCAAGTTTTTGTTTCTTATTATAATAACATTATGTAAATTAATGCAAACTTTAAAAAGCATTCTCATGCATCAATGTTAGCTATGTAAATTAGTTCATTGTCTAAAAAAGACATTTAATTATTATTAAAATTACTAATGCATGTGCACTTTGATGTAATTATTCCATTCCTTTAAATATCCTGTAGATATATTCACATGTGAAAATTATGTTTTTACTACACTGAGAAAAATTATAAATAATCTATGAGTGATAACTTATTCCTTAAAAAACTAGAAACTGTACATCTATATATCTATACCCTATATCTCTATCTAACTATCCATCTTTCTGTTCAAAATATATGGTTAAGGGAATAGAGCCAAGTGCTATATACATCCCAGACAGATGTGTATAATATGCTACCAGATGTGTTAACAAAAAAATGATGCTTGTTATATACATAAGTGATTTCAGAAAGGGTATATAAGAAACTGGAAACTGGTTCATTTGGTTACCTGGATGTTAAGCTTTGGGAGTGAGACTTACCCTTTTAAATGGAATGCCTTGTGAATATTTCTAGTCCAAAAGAAATGAAAAGTAAAAAATAAGTAATAACATAAATAAAACTACTTATTGACCATTAGAATATTTGAAACATATAGAAATAAATGAAAAATAATTTAATTGATAATATAAACAAATTTACCACTGTAGAGTATTTCTGATACTTCTGTAAACATTTATTTTTTAATATAAACTGTATATTCAAGCTTAGTGCTTGAATGTAGCAGAAGCATTTCAGTACTTTACGAAGATGATTTGGATGATTTTAAATGATGTTATATTCATGTAGAATAATTTATTTTACTATTTATTACAGTTGCACCCTTGTGTTTAAGTTTTATAGTATCATAATGAACATTTATGGAAACATTTTGTTTGCATTTTAGGTTACATACTCTCAAAGTAGAATTATTTATTTGAGATGTGTGCATTTATTTAGGATAGTTTTGGTAGATAAATTGGAGTGCCCAGCTCATGGCACCTTTTCCCAGCACTGATTGGCAAAATGTGGCATTTCATAGTTATTTTAAATTACCAGGTATTTACTCTATGCTCATTAGCTGTTTATATTTTCCTGTGTGTATGTGTCTGTCTTTGTTTCCATGTACTTTTTATTTATTAGGGTATATTAGTATTTTTCTCATCAGTTTATACCAACTTATTATATTTTGAAGTTATTAACCTTTCCAATATTTATTGTAAATATTTTCATTTTTGAAAGGTCTTTCATTGTTTTTAAGCTTATAAATTCATTCCTCAATTAATATTAGGTTTATATTCACTTCTGTTTTCTTCTATATTTTATCAATAGATTTTTTCAAAATATGATTTGTTGAGACAATGATGTGAGGCAGAAATTAAGACTGATTGTTTTTCTAGAGATAGACATTTTCTACTTTTTTTTTTGATGTTCATTTGTTTTTTGATGGTAGGGGGATTTTCATCTTTAAATGAAGACGTCTCCATCCAGGTCTTGACAATCTCAGGCCAAGTTACTCCTTTACTGTTTTAGATGTTGGTCTTGATGGTCATGTAAAGTAAAAATGTTTTTAAATTTGTTCTACTTTATCCTGGGTTTTTTGTTTCAAGGTCTAATTGTGCATGGGTCATAGATATGACTTTAGCCAACTTCACTGTATTATAAATGCAATTAATCTGGGATCTGGCAATCTGTTGATTAATGTTCTTCATTTTCAGTGGTATTCTTTCTTTTTCATGGCTTTTTGATAAGAAGTGAAGAGATAGTTCATTATTCAATTTATTCAGCCACTTTTTATGGTGTTGAAATTCTGTGTCAGGAATGTACTCTTACCGATGCTACTATAGTTGCTATTGCAGCTGCTTATTATATTTATGAGTTCTTCTCCTGTGCAGGGTGCAGCTTTACACATTTTATCTCACTTAAAGCTTCATACAACTGTATGAGGTAAGTCTTATTGTCTCCTTCAAGATGAGAACATAGAGCCTCAAAATATTAAGCAATGTGCCTTGTTACACAGCTAATAATGGGCTGAATCGGAATTTGTAATTAGTTTTCTAATTGTAATAGTCTGATGCTTAGCTACAGTACCATACTTCTAGGTTTTATAGAGACAAAGAAAAATAATACAGAAGCTCTGTCCTCAAGAAGTTTATGGTCTAGTGAAGAGAGATGCGTAAATACACATAATAAATAAAATGTTATATATATTTGATTAAAGTCTCTCTGTAGTGACTCTAAATGAGATTTGAGAAGCTGTAGTATCTGAGTATTTGGACAAAGTCATATCTTATTCAAAGTTCTTCATTTCATCACTTAGCTGCATCTTCTATGTATATGGCATTGTACAGTATTAGATGGGTATAATATTTAATGGTATATTAGGTTTTTGAAACTTTCTGGAAGTAAGTTATTTCTGTATAGCAAATTCCTGGATGAGCTAGAGATATTCTAATTAGAACTGGAAGGTAAAAAAATCTGAGTCATATTAAAATGTGTAAGACACATTCACTATTTTAATACTATCGATTTCAGTTATCATGCAAAGGTTAACTTACCTTTTAATTTTAATCTACATGTCTTCCAATAAGATGAACTCATCATGCCAACATGGAATTTATGCTGCATTTTTTCTCTTAAGGCATTTATACATGGACTTAGGCAATCAGTGTATCAGAAAAGTAGCATTTAAAAATTTTTTTTCTCATATATTGGCGCATTTTGGTCCTCCCTTTTCCAAATGAGAAATTGGGACTAGTAAGACAGTAGTTGCCAACAGAATTCAGTTAGTTCAGTAGATGTTACAGTGTGTAGATAATGGGCCTAAAAAGTGTAATTTTTTTAGGACCAATGAGAAAGATAGCACTTTTTTTTTTTTTTTTTTTTTTTTCAGAAGAAAACCTTGAGACTTTGTCCAATTTTCCCATTTGACTTTGGGAAACTGAGTATTTTATGGACATGCATGACGATTGTACCACAGAAATGACCCTTGTTTAATTCTGGTCATTTTGCAGAAAAGAACACAGGCAAATTTTCTCTTTAGCACATGAAATTGCTGGCAGTTCATAAGTTTGCCAAGTGATTATCAGTGTGCACCACTGATAATCCAGGAATTCTGCCTGGATACATAAAATTAGAATTTCTATAGGTAAATCAAGGTTGTGTTTTAATAAACACTACAATTACTTACATAACTTGAAGTTTGACAACTGTCCATGCTATGTTTTCAGTCTGCTGTTTCTGCTGTGAACCTTGGTCATTTGATTGCTGCTTTGCTTCCTCCCCCCCCAACCGGAGTTAAAATTGGGTTAACTAGTAGATCAAGATAATTTTTTTTACCTCAACTGATCAGTGGAATTTATACATAACTTTGGCTGCTTTGTGTTTGGAAATCCCAAAAGCGTCAGACTGTATTGTGTGAATCCTGGAATACCTACAGGTGATCCTTGACCCACACAGGTAGGAGCTGTGTGGGTCTATTTATACATGTTCTTGTGGCAGACCCTTCTGCGTGGGGTGGGCCCAGCTCCTACTTGGAGATGCACAGGACCCACGCCCACGGATAGGTTCTCTACTGTGTAATCAGATTTGCAATATACCTAGGTTGTTTTTGAAGCTTGCTCTTTGCTAAAACCCCCTTACCCTGCAAGTGCTAAACCTTGGGGCCAGTGTAACCAGCTGCCTATTCATTTGCTAATATCCTTCTTCTGTGATGTAATGAGGGGCATTGGCTCCTTTGTGCTAACCTGGGGATAAGGAAGGAGGACCATCTTGTAATGTAAGGAGATACAGAATAAAGGCCTGTCATGGCGGAGGCCATGGCTTTCGCTCCCTTTGAGAGAAGAGCCATGCTGTTGTCCTTATTCCTTCACCAGACTCAGTAATCCGTGTGTATGTTTTAATTCATCCATAATGATGCGGACACTGCTGGCGGGTGTCTGCCTCATGTTCTTTTTTCAATAAATACTGTTTTATTCCTTATGATTTTTTAAATAATATTTTTTCTTTAGCTTACTGTATTATAAAATTACAATATATAATATATATAACATACAAAATATGTGTTAACTGCTTATGTTGTTGGTAAGGCTTTGGATCAACAGTAGGCTGTTAGCAGTTAAATTTCTGGGGAGTCAAAAGTTATTCACTGATTTTAAACTGCATGGGAGTTTGATCCCTTAACTCCCATCTTGTTCAAAGGTGAACTGAATTTCTGGTGTGAGGTCCTCTCCTATAACCATTTGTTTCCCAAGGGAGATTTTATTTTCCATGACTATAGCTTGCTTTCTCACACCATTATTATAAACCTAATGCTTTAAAAGCTATGTATTATAATGATGTTGGAGAGACTACCCTTGGTTCAGGCTCTATTGGAACGAAAGTATTTGGAGTTCAAAAATGTTACATTAATTATTGATAAAAGCTTAGGGTAGAGAATGAAGGTTAGGTATATAGACAAGTGGGCTTTTGAAATATTGAACCAGAGCTTAAGAACTATTCACTCAGTGGCAGAGTGGAAACCAGCACGCCCCTGGGGATCTACCCTTGTGAGGGAAGAAAAGATCATGCGTTTTTTTTTTGTTTTTTTTTACTGGGAGAATGGCTCCACAATAAAGAAAGAAAATGAGAGGCGCATACCTAGTATGTTTTTTCCATAACTAATTCATCAATAAGAACTTCCTTCTCCCATAAGGAAGAATAATTAGATAGGGATGGAAAGGGAAGTGTAATATTAGACCAGCTCATCCGTTTCAAAACGCAAGGAGCAGAGGATAAATGTTACCTCTTAAATACTGGCCTATGTGCCCAGCCTTGCTGTCAGTCAATTATCCTCTGGTTAATGTGACCTGCCTTGATGTAAGTTCACACTCTGTCATTTCTAAAGATAATTCCATTGTGTTACTTGATTGAAATTTCCAGGGATGCTCATGTATACCTGTTTGCTGAGTTTTTAGTGTGTTGCAGGCCCTGTTCTAAAACTTCTCTAAACATCTATTAACAAACTCATTTAATTTTTACAAGCTCACAAAGTTGGAGTTATATACTGATAATAATACATATAGAGTTTACAGATGAGAACACCAAGAAGTTTTAAATAACTTGCCTAATGCCAAAGTCTGGTGTGTGTTAGAACCATAGTTTGAACTCCAGAAGTCTGGAGCCATCATTCATTTTTGACCACTAATGTGCACCATGTTTAGGGCTGAAAGTGTTAATCACTGCCCATTTGTGCTTCATCTGTGTGTGTGACTGACTGACCCTCCTCCAGGACCCCCGAGGCCCTCTGCTCTGCCCGTGTTCTTGCTGACTCCATTTCCCTTTCCATATCCCTTTCATAATTTGCATTTGTGAAATTGCAAGGGTCCCATGGTAATGCATTATAAAGCCATTGATGAACACAAAAATTAAAATTTTCAACAACAAATAAAGTAAATGGAAGGAATGAATGTTTAACAATAAGTGTAAGATTCATACACTAAAAATGATAAATTGAGATCTAAATAATAGAGCAACATTCTACATTCATGTATTAAAGACTCAACAGTGTAAGATGACAACTCTTCCCAAGTCAATCTATAAATTCAACAAAGTGAAATTCAAGCAAGTTTTTTGCAGGCATTGACAAACAGATTCTAAATTTTATGTGAAAATGCAAACAACTAGAAAGCAATTTTTAAACATAAGATTCAAGTTGAAGGACTTTTATTCCTCAATTTCAAAACTTATTGAAAAAGTAGAGTTATTAAAACAGTGTGGCACTGACATAGGTTAAACAGTGGTTAATAGAATTGAGAGTACAGAAATAAATTCTTATAATCACAGTCATTAATTTTTAGCAAAGGTGCCAAAGAAATTAATTGATGAAAGGATAGATAGCCTGTTCAACATGTATTGTAGGAATTAATGGATATCCACACGCAAAAAGAAAAACTTATACCATCATCTTACACCATCCACAAAAATTAACTTGAAATTAATCACAGACTTAAGTATAAGTTCTGAAACAATAAAACATTTAGAGGAAACCAGAGTAGAAAGACTTTGAAACCATGGGAAGAGCAAAAATTTATTTTAATACAGAAACAAAAGCAAATCCATTAAAAAATGATAAATTAGACCCAATTAAAATTAAAATTTTTGTCCTTCAAAATACACCATGAAAAATTCAAAGATAAGCAACATTCCAGGAGGAAATATTTGCAAAACATGTATTTGACAAAAGACTTGTATGATAGGGACAGACATTTCGCCAAAGGGGATATATGAATAGCTAGTAACCAAATGTGAAGATGTTCAACATCATTAGTCACTGGGGAATTTCTAATTAAAACCACAATGAAATCCCATTTAATACCCACTAGAATGTCCATAATTAATGACAGGCAATAAAACATGTTGGCAAAGATGTGGAGAAATGGGAATTATCACACATTACTAGTGGGAATGTAAACTGGTGCAGTCACTTTAGTAAGTATTTACTTGAGGGAAATGAAAACATATGTGTACACAAAGACTGCAGATCAAAGTTCCGTAGCAACATTACTCAGAGTAGTCAAAAACTGGAATCAACTTAAATACTGATCAAATAGGGAAAGTACGGTCTTCATATAATGGAATATAATTCACCAACAAAAATTGTTACTCATGACACATGCTACATCATAAACCTTATGCTAAGAGAACCTCAAAAACCTTATGGTAAGTGAAATAATCCAGATACAAGAGACTACATTTGTAGGATTCTAGGTATGGGCAGTGTCCCAAAAGGTAAATTTATAGCATCAGAAAGTAGATTAGTGTCTTCCTGGGACTGGAGGTAGAATGAGGTTTAACTGTAATTAGGCGTGAGGTATCTAACTGGGGGGTGAAAATATTCTGAAACTGATTTATGACAATGGTTGCAGCATTCATTAAGGTTACCAAATGCCATTGATTTGTAAACTTGAAATGGATGAATTTTATGAAATGTAAAATATACCTCAATAAAGCTAAAATGTGAAGAATTCCATCTTGAGCTGTGTGAACTTGATCTCTGGTTGGTGGCCAGGATAATTAGATTGTATTGGCGTGCTTATTAAAATCCTATGAGTCTGGTCATGTTTTATAATATATATATGGTGCCCAACTTTCAATGGTTCAACTTATGAATTTCAACTTGACAATGGTGTGAAAATGATATACATTCAATAAAATTCATACCTCAGATTTTGGATATTGATTTTTTCCTGGGCTAGTAAAATGCAGTAGGGTACTCTTTTGTGAGGCTGAGCAGGGGTAGCAAGAGGAAGCTGACAGTCAGCACTCAACCATGAGGATAAACAATCAATATTCTACCATGTACTATGTTGCAAACATTTTTGGGATATTGTTTTTTTTTTTTTTTTTATCTTAGCATGTCTGTAAATTGCCCGTCTGTGTCTCCTGCTTCCAGTAAGAAGAGGAAGGCAATTACTCTTGAGATGAAACCAGCTAACTGCCCAACTGTAGGCTAATGTGAGTGTTCTGAGCAAGTTTAAGGTAGGCGAGGCTAAGCTACGATCTTTGGGTGAGTTGTATTAAATGCATTTTGATTTACGAGATTTTCAATTTAAAGTAGCTTTATCGGAATATAATCCCATCATAAATTGAGGAGTATCTGTAGTTTATTCTGATTTTCCAAAAAGTAACTTAATGTATGAGAGAGAAGATTATTGCTTTGGAATTCTGGCCAAATGGTTTCAACTTATTGATGAATGTTGTCAATTGAAAAAAGCAAACAAGCAAACATTCTAGTTTTCTCTGGGGGCATAAACTTCAATCTGAATTCATATAACATTGTTTCAGTTAGTTTGTTTATTTATATTCTCTCCCTCTTTGAATAAAGTGCTTGAGAATTTAAAATAAACTTTACAAAATAAGTGGCTTTACAACAGGATCTAAACTGATTCCTTAGGGGGAAGGCAAGGACCATAATGTATTGTTCTCATTCACTTAACACTAAGCCTCAAGCTAATGAACAAGGTCATTCTTATTGAAAGGAGATTTGAGACAATTTGTCTCTCCAGGAAATTTACTGACAAAAAAATACATGTTTAAGGTCAATTGTCTGAAAAAATTCAGAGACTCTTCAGAAATAACAGTCTACTTACTGTCTTTCCTTTTTGGTACAGCAATATCAGTAACATTTTAGTTTCACACAAAGTTCTTTTAAAGCTTTATAGCTTTTACCACATATCAACTAGTTAATGACTTCTGAAGGTTAAATAACATGATTTATTTAATCATGGCATATTTATTCAATCATTTGAGCTATTTTCCCAGTGACTTTTCCTAAACCTAGGAAAACTGTCATTGCTTTCTATATCATATTTTCATACAGATAATCTCTGGTGAACAATACATTTCACTGCTAGAAAACAGAAACGATGGAAATAAATTACCCAATACGTATCAGGTAAAAATTAAAGCAAGGCCAAAATAATGTATAACACACAACAATGAAAATACATTAAACATGTAAAATATATCTGATAAAACACCTTGAAAGAGATGTGACTACTCTTTTCAAAAATGTTCTCTCTGTTTTCGATGCACACTTACGTGGCTCAGTGGCAGCCATGCTTGAATAGCTGTCAGGATGCCAGTAATTACTAGGCGACTAGGATGTTAGCATGCTCTTGGGATTAAAAAGGGCCAGCACACTCAGTTGCAGATGAGAGGACTGTTGAGATACCAAGGCTAAGAAGGATGTGTAACAGAATAGCTTTATAGCTATTGTGAAGTGTATGAAGCACCTTTCAACAATCCCTTATTATGAAAGAGCTGCTTGACTTCCTCCCAAGCCCCTGGTGCCAGAATCCAATGGCCTGGAACCCTCTTAACGCATCTGCCAGAAATTACATCAGATTCTACCCAGAGAATGCTGAAACATACAAATAGTGCATTTCAGTAGCCAAGAGACAACATACAGAAAGCGCATAAATTTAGTAGCTGTCTCAAAGAAAGTACTGCATGTCTCCTCAGCTGAGGAAGAAGAAAGAGAGTATAAGAGACTTCTATTGTTTCTTACTTACAACACTTGATCAAGAATCCTTGAATTTGATCAAAGTAGCCAAAGTACAAATACAGTTGAAGGGGAAGTCAAATCAGCAAAAAAGTAGTAGATTATGAAGAAAGTAAATGGTGATATTGATGATAGGTACAAATCAGGTTCACGTGTGACCCCTTTTACCTACTAAAACTTCTTGTACCTTAATTTGTTGATCGAGAAGTATGGATACATTTTACGTAACAAGTCAGATGTTGCATGCATTGGTAATCAATTGATAAAATGTTTGAGAGGCTAATTTTAAATGAAAAATATATGCATATGTCATTTACAGTTACAATGGCAATTTAAGAATTGTAACTATTCAGTTTGGGTGTGTAATTCTCCCACAGAAACACACCACTTAAGCCCAAGTGTGAGACCTCACATGTGTGTGCACACACACAGTCCTTAGATTGGTTTTGCATTGTCTTCTAGATCCTGCACTACCAATGGTGATTGTCCTGTCTGAGTAAAAAAAAGGAAAATCTATAAAGCCCCGAAATAAATGTGTCCATGGTTAAGTTCAGAGGTGGCTCTAGCAGAAAGACAAGGAGGCTTGGGCTGATGAGTGGCATTGCTGGTGCATTGCTGGACAATTCTTACAAACATAGAAATATTTGCTATCACATGCGTTAGAAATAAAAAGTTTAATTTTTATCTATATACATTGTATATAGGGATAACTAATTTTGCATGCATATATTTTACGAATGGTCATAGGTTCACCTCTCACTTAGTGTGCTCACTGGAGGCATCTGAACCTTGACTTGTCATGTGGAACTACTTGTTTCACATAAATAATACCTGAATGAATCATTGTTCTTGTGGCCTTAGGACAACGAAAGAATATCATTGTAGTGGGTCAACTTACTAAATAGAGTGACCTCTCCATATTTACTGTCATTGATATGAATATAGTTATTCATAATCAATCTATGGGTCTCAGTTAACAAGCACATGGTTGGAATTCTTAGTATATTAGAACTTTTTTGGTTGCAAACACAAGAAATCTATTTCTTCTAGCTTCAGCAAGAATGAAAAATTTATGAGAACGTAGGGCAGGTATATAGGTGGGCACCAAGAACTACTGAAAGTAATTAAGCACAGTCAAGATTCTTTTTCTCTTTATTTCATCTGAAGGTACTTGAACACCTGCTTCCACCTTTTCTGTGTTGCAGCCTGCCCACTCCCGCTTATATCCTTCCTTAATTTCACCATCACTGCTGCTACCTGAGAATTCACTGCTTTGCGGTTTCATGACCAGCAGATCAGATAGTTCATTCTCTTTGTCTTCCTAAAAATCTTAGCTAGCAAATTGTTTCAATGAGGCATTTGATTACATTGGTGAACATTTGTGTGTTTGTTAAGCTCTCTCCCTGTGTATTGATATTCTCTTTGCTCAAGTAGCATGATTACCCTGGAGTATACACGTCAAATTCTTGTATGCCTCCCTGAGATTTTTTCTTTCCCTAGAGTCTTACTTATTCTCTCTGGGACATTGATCCCTTGTTTCACTGCTGTTATACTGTCAGCAAGTGGCTTCTGCAGGTGTGTGGCAGGTGGTCGCTCTAATAGCTGCCAGCTGTGAATGTTACCAGCTGCAGTAAGAAGGACCCAAATGCATCCACAGCTGGTGTACACCAAATCCACCACAATGAATATTTATATCAACTTATATATTTAAATATGTGTATTATCCATATGTGATCCAGACATATAGTAACTAACACGATATCAATTTGGGCATTATAGAAGAGTTTATCAGGAATCCCGCACTACACTTCCTATGACAAATAGATACATGTCTACCATTTGGAGAGAGGCGTATACTTTTTTTGCCTTTTCTGTAAGACATTAATCTAGGTGGCAGAGTCTAATTATGTAGCAACTGGCTTCCCCTCCCCGAAAAGTGCTGCTCTGACAGACCTGTTTGCGGTGTGTTTGAGATCAGCGCTCACTGGGACCAAGTTTTCTAGCTGCCCTCCTTTTCTCACCAAAATGACATCAACCCTTAGATAAATACATTCATGGAAATTACAGTGGTTTTGTGGAAACCTCCGGAAACTCCTTTCATGAATATAAAACAACATTGGTGGAAGCCTAAACCTCTATTTCTTAATAGAAATAGGAATCTTTTGGGAATAAGTGCTATTTGATGCTTTGTAAATTGTGGGCAATGAAAATGGCAAATAACCTCAGAAGCTCTTTTTCTAAGGCCTGGCATAAATCTTTCGCATGTTTTGATAAAAGATAGGGCTGACTAAACTGAGGAATTCAAGGTTCTAATTTTACACAAGCACATCGGCTTACTTGGAACAATTTTGCAAATAACACATCTTTCAATCTGCTGACACTTTTGTGATTAATTCTAAAAAAAATTATTCTTTTTACAAACTGGCTTTTCTGCTATGACTTGAACAAGGGTAAAAACAAGCTAGAAGAACACAAGTTACCAAAAAGATAACTAGCAGCATAATATGTTCACTTTGGAAAGCAAAAAACAGCCTTCCTCAGAGAGAAATGGGCATAATACATACAGAAGATCATCCTGCTGACAGCCATGGAAAACAGAAGTTGAAACACTGGCAGTAAAAGTCAGGACTAACCTGCTTTATGACACAAGTAGTTCCTTTCTTTGATCACAGGAGAGCACTGTTCATCTATGAAACATTTTGTTTTAAGGAAGTAACTAAAGGCTTTATGATTCAAAAGAGGTTTGGTGTGGCAAATTATATAGCCCTTATTATTGAATCATAGCGATAGGAAACACATTCTTTTCCTAGGAAAATGGTTATATGTGTGCAAGATTTTCTAAGTTGTTAGTTGCTTGTCTTGAGAACAATTGGCAAAGATGAACACATATGAATCTTTCTAGTGCAATGATATGACTCAGAAAATCCCCAGTAATATGCAAGATGTATTTTCTCTTGGAAAGAGAGGTAACTTACATCATGTTTTGTAATTTAAGTGTTTTATTTAGGAACCTACCTCAATAAGGCCCAAACAAATAATAGTTAACAGAAATATTTAGTAAATATAAGTACCCCAAACAACCTATGGATAGTCCCTGTGGATGTGCATGCATGCTTCTCAGTCAAGTAACATTGTGAGACTGTATTTCAAGCCTCTTTTTTTCCTTTGCAAGAATCAGGGAGATTTCACTAAAGATGTGATTATTTCTTATATGAACATTTAGCAAGAGGTTTGGTCACTTCTCACAGGAGCCATGAGCAAGGAATGCTGTTTGGAGGATTTATTTGCAGCAATTATATAAGAAAATTATAGTATTTCTAAACCTTTTAATTTGCATTTGTTAATGCAAACAGGGGTTCACTTTGCTGCTTTAAATTTATCATAATGAAATTCCAGATAGAAGTTAATTTGGGAACTATTTTTCTTTATCGGTTTCTAAATTTAAATCCAAATTTAGCCTTTGCCAATGGAAGCAGAGGAGCCACGCAGGCAAGAGATGGCCCGGAGAGGGGCTGAGGTTACAAACCCATGTGTCCTTTCCCCCTTTAACCTATATCCCCACCCCGACCCCACACTTCTTCTTCCAGCTTGGATTTCCAGCTTTCATAACCACCTAGTTGGGTTTTCCTAAACCTCAAGTAGCCATTGATATTATTGATAATTTAGTTGACGAGTGTCCAAACCTTTTTACCTCTATGAATATCTGTCCAAGAGCAGGAGAGAGAAGAGTGTTTCCTATTATTCTCCGCACTCCACACTTGCTAATAAAGAAACATTCCTTAAGGCTATCAGAAAAGGTAAGTTTCCTGCTAATTGGCAATGATTCCTGCCAAAGTCCCTGCTTTCTGGTCTCCTGCATCTGTTTAAACAAACACACAGTGCCAGGCAGTGAGCTCTAAGTTCCCTGAAGACTAATTTTTCTGAAATATTTTGTTAGTGGAATCCTACACATTTGTGACTTTGGATGTGCCGAGTGTTAATTTAAAATGTTTAATACAGATGCCTTGTCCTCCACAGGCAGTGTCTGAGAGCAGCAGGTTAAAAATGCCTGCCGAAAACATTCTATGTAGCATAGTATAAATTAGGCTTCATGTTCATATAAAATCATACACAAGAAAAGTAGAAATTAAAATTCCTTAAGAAACTTGGACAACTTTTCTAGGAAAAGAAACATCATACTTTTTTGTTTGGACTTTACTGATCATTAGTTTCTCGTTGTACCTTTCCCTAGATACTGTCATCTCATTGCGGATTTATTTCTCTTTCAAAGGGCAGTGATCACTACATTAAATTGATTGTCTTAATATTTATGAAGATGTGTAAAATTTCAAATTTACTAGCCACAAAATGAAAATCTGAAGAACACTGGATGCAATTTTATGGAAAAGTAATGCATTTTTGAGGAAAATTTGCAGTATTGTTATTAGACACAAATGAGGCTAAGAAACTTTTGAAGTAGGTAAATTACATACTACTCAAATCTAAAAAAAGATACCTTCTTTTGTGGGAGGTAAACATTGTGTATTAATGTGAAATTGAAGTGAGTACAGAAAAAATCTTTTTTGACCATGTAAAATTAAATATTCCCAATGGTATATGTTAGCTTGGTTAACTGAATAGGTTTAGAAAATATTCAGTGAGTTAAAAATAGCATATTTAAATTAATGACCTGGGAAGGCCATACTTTCTCTTCCTAGAGAAAAAATTGTGATACTTTTAAAAGGTTATTTGTAAGAATAGACCTTGTTCCTGTATCTACATATAGTTACTTGGTAATGTTCATCTTTATTTAACTAATATTTAGTTTCAAAATTACTTTCATAGAAATGATAGTATTTTTTCACGGAAGAGGTTTTTAACCTAACCCATAACAAATCTTTTTTCATTCAGTAATTTTCCACTTTCACCTTAATATGATTTTTAAAATGTATAAAGGCAGCTCACGACCTTGAAGAAGGGACGTTCGGCCAGGAAGGCGGCGAGCTGCAGCGTCACGTCTGCGTTGGCTGAGTCCTAAAACGCGCTTCATTTAGGAGAAGAGTGTCATAGGACGTTTTGTATTTAGCTTTTGACATAGGTCTCTTAGAGATCGCTAACTGCTCAGGTAATACTTCCTTGTTATCTCTTTCTTATATATGATATCTGATATTTGTAATTTTAGAGTCTTGTTTTATTTTTTATTCTTAAATGCATGATGTTAGATGCATTTGAAGTGTCATTCTAGGAGACAGTCTACAACATTTACTGTCTAATTCATGGTGGTTTAGACCCATAGAAGTCACAAACAGGGCTTCTAGATAGAACCAAAATTTTCCTCCTTATGAAGCATGGTTTTGAGTTGTTTAAAAAACAACTAAACAAACAAACATACAAACAAAATTCTGGATGATTTTAGCAGAAATTAATTTTAGGAGAATAGTGGTACTTATACGATAAACAGGAAGGATGGAGACCCAGACTGAGGACTATGCAGCTGGAAAAAACATGCCCTGAAAATGGTGAGGGATAGTCACCAGGCTGCTGCCACTGAGTGTTTGTTGAGGAAGCCCATTCTACTGAAGAGACTCGCTCCAGAGCCCAGGTCATATCGGTATATCTAGGCATTCCACCAGTCTTTCGTTTTACTATCTCCCGCTTCAACTTTTGGGTGAGTATATTTGATTGGTTGGTTTAGGTCACATGCTTACTAATTATGTACATAGGAGCTTCAGACATGGGACAGTGGGAGGTTTTGCAAACATTGGAAGGGGATTTGAAGATTTTATTTTATTTTTAGAGAGAGAGGAAGCGAGGGAGAAAGAGAAGGAGAGAAACATCAATATGTAGTTGTCTCTGGTGTGCCCTGTCCTGGGGACCTGGTCTACAACCCAGGCATGTGCTCTGACTGGGAATTGAACCAGCGACCCTTTGGTTCACAGGCTGGCACTCAATCTACTGAGCCACACCAGCCAGGGCTAAAAGGGGATTTGGATAATGATCAGCCCCTCCCCTCCAAAAAATAACATATATCCATGTACTCCTAAACATTTGCTTCACTTCCTAATGGCCAACTGTGGTCCTTATGGTCATATTAGGTTAATTGCATAAAATATTGCTACACAGAATCTCTCCTTTGGGGAATATCCAGATATTAATTTGAAATCACTATAATTATAGTGCATTCCCATATTAAATTTTTTGGGGGAGTAGTTAATTAAGAAACATTGCAACCTTCTTGAGCCATTAATAAAAATGAAAGATGATATAATTATATTCTGGGAATATACAATAACAGAAAAAAACCATAGAAACAAAAATGAAAAGAGTTTTTAGAATATAAATGGGATTTATAAGTTATGAAAAAGCCTGATTATTATACTAAAAAGGTATACATTAAAGACAAATATACATATACCATATGTTCCAAGTCTTATGAATGGAAGAGGGCAAGTTTTTTTCTGTATTCTTTGAATTGACTTCATTGAAGAAGTTTCTGGTTTTAAAATATAAATAAAGTTACTTTTCCTTTGAAGTTGTTCAGTGGTATGCTCTAAGTGTACTTTGAAAGTACTTTTCAATACTAGAGCCTCGTTCTCTTGCACAGGAAGTGGACAGGAAGAAAAGTGAAGGAGAGTTTTGCCATCTTCAGAAAGTCTTGTCTTCTTCCAGGCATAGTCTAAAGGGCCCAGGCCACCAGTCTCAGCGAAAGTGCTGGCTCTTTGTTGTTTTTCTCCCACAAGAAGGATACCTTCAAAGTCCCATTTGTTTTATTATTTTCAAACTACGTAGCAAAATGAAAGGTATTACCAAGGTGCAGTTTTCCTCCATAATTTGGCCTAAATTTGCTGAAGAAAATATCCTGGGAATTAGGGACACCCAAATACTAGTGCTGTGGACCTCAAATACTTCTATGGTGTTGCCATATGCAGGACACTCTAAAACATGTCCTGAAGTGGAGGATATGTGGGGGAGAAAGTCTATATTTCATACCTTGGGAACTTGTGTTTTCATTCACAACAGTGTTTTCCATTGTACTGTCTGATTTATGAAGGTGTTTGCATTAAATTGTTCTTCCGGACTAGGAGGATATGGACTACACTTTTGCATTTATTTCTGGATCCACTTCTTATGATGGACTTCATTTAGACTCATTTTCACCTGATGATATATTTAAGGATGAGCTGACTCTTATGGATTCGATAAAGTTTTTAGCAAATGAAAGCATTTAGATGTAATCACTTCTAAAAAGTAAATCTGAAAAAAGGAAAGATGTTTCTCTTTCATATTGAATGGGGTCCAATAATCTCTTGAATAACAGTCCTACAACAGATTCAACTTCTTATCATCCTGAGATAAAGTTAAATTCTTCTTTATATGATTACTAGTTCATCTGTAGTTCATCTGTTGTGATAGGAACATCTTTGCTCATTACAAGACTTGGGACAGAATTCTCCAGTCTGTTTCTCTGACATCTTGGTGTTATGTTCCTGGGAAGAAAATTGTGGGCAGTGAAGTTTCCCTGGTATAATGCTAGTGCTGGGTGACTGTAGCAATTGATTGGGCATCTTGTAACAAACAGAAGAGTCGCAAGTAGAGGGTGAAGTTAATCTGTGGTCAGCACCACGCATGCTCTTAGAAAGAATTTTAGCATCACCTGGGGTGTGTTTGTGTATCTCTATGCACATATATACACATGTACACACACATATATTTGCATACATAAACAAAATAAACCTATGTGCCTTGCATATATAAATACATACTTTATATGTCATATGTATATATTTTCAGATAGACACACACAATTTTGAATGGATTCAGTGTTAGCAAGGGCTGCAGTGTGAAATCATCAATATGTGATGATTTCAATAATATTTTCTTCTTCACCAAATTATGTTCCCCCAGATAAGACAGTGTCTAACTTCACCATTCTTTATTGAAAGCAGTGATGCTTCTAGATACATGTTCCCCTTGACAATCTATACTGCAAATGATAGTGTAAACTAAACTTTGCTGTGTGCCTACTATATTCCAACCAGTACGCTAGGTGTTTCACATAATGCATATGGAATCCCCACAATTGTTCTACTAAACAGACACTATTATCGACATTCTAAAATGTAGAAAAATGAGGTCCAGATAATTTGAATATGAGCAGAATCACATGTAGAAATGTTTAATTTTTTTAAATGTACTTTTTACTATTCCAAGATTTGTAATTTATCATCAAAATTTTAAAGTGTGTTGTTTGGTTAGCTCTATTGTCTCTCTTGGAGCTGGATGAGTGGGAGAAATAATAAATAATTTTTTGGAGATTAATTAGGTAGCACTGCTATATAATTCACGCCATTAGAGTAATAACAACTCCAGTAGCCATAACACATTCCTGTGGATGAATACATTGTTTCATTAAAAATATTTAGTGCCTACCTAGCAAAGGAATAATAACAGATTGCTGAGAAGCGTTCCCAATGATCTTCCTTTTGCTTCCTTTCCTCCCATATTTCAACCATCTGAGAGTTTTGAGGGACCACCCATGCAGATCAACATAAAAGAGTTGCTATAGTAACCTTTGAGCACATGACTAAAGGCAACCTTCTAACTGTAACCTTTATCTTTACAAGAGCAATTACCTTATATATTTTATAAATTGTAAGAGTTATATGTCATTCATGTCCTTAAGGTATTTGACTATATTATGAAGTCAGAATAGTTTAACTTTGAAATTACAGGTTCTTATGGAAGGTTTTTATTTTTTTGAGAAAATAAAACATGGTGACTTCACTTTTAGTGTAGACTTAGAAAATGGGACTAACTGGCATTAATGTTATTTTATATTCCCTAAGAATTAGCATATGAATAGGATTTTTTTCTTTTTCAATTTTCCCACTTCACTTTACTGAACATTGCCTTCTTCCAATTTTCAACAGTATCATCATTAAAAAGTCAAGTAGAGAATTGAATTTTGGGTTGTATATTTCAAACAAAACAAATGCATTTTTGAGCCTTATCTACATATTTTGAAAATTCTCAGTTCTTTACTGCATGCATTTTGATGGTGTATAGTAGACAGGATATATGAAAAATAAGTTAATCTTTTATAAATCCACTTCTTTCCTTAGAATTTCCCAGAATATGTGCTAATTAATGCTTATTCATCAGGATTGCATCATCTACAACACACACAAGACTAAAATGGACCTAATAGCAAGCAGTCTGCTCCTGTTTCCCAGAAATGGAGGAAAATTCCTCCAATCTCTGGGCCATGAGTCATCATTTTCTGCCTCCTGCATGGAGTACCCTGATAAGTCTACCTCACTTTTCAGATTCATCCTTCCAGTATCAGCTCGAGTCCAACCTTTCCAGGCAATAGTTCCATTCATCTGTATTCCTTTCCTACTCCACAGTCATATAGTACTTGTAATATAATTTATTTGGTACCTATATGCTTGGAAATCTTGGAAGTCTCATATCATAAAGATACTAGATCAAAGAGGCACTACCAGCTGGGAGAGACTTATCTGAGCTATATTAGAAGTATCTTTGTCAGTAGTGAGTTTTTGCTTGCATTATAACACATGTGCAAGATTTACGCCCAGGTGCCTTTGTTGGTGCACGTCAGGTCAAATAACCTTATGCCCCGTTCTCTTGTTCTGGATTCCTTCTGAAGAAATCTCTCATTAGGACTAGATATTAACTCTGACTGAAAGTTGGTCTGATGTTCAATGTTTTTACCACAAAAAAACAGAAAACAAAACAAAACAGCAAGGGACACAAGAAAACTTTGGAGGGTTTTGTGTATTTTTTTTCTTCACTGGGGTGATGGTGTTTGTGTAAGTCTAAATTTATCAAAGAGTACACATTAAATATGTGAGATTATTTGCATATCAATTATACCTCAATAAAGTTGTTTAAAATGAATAAAGTTAATTATTAAAGGATATTAAGCTGAAATGAGGTTCAAAAATGAATTCAGTTAAAGTTTATTAATTTGAAATACACCAATTTAGAATGTTAGGTAATTTTGTTCAAGAATTTAATGTTTCTTAATTTTTGTAAAAGGACAAATGCTTAATTCAGTATAATAACTGTGTGAATGTTAAATACTATTCCTTACAACTGTATTTAAAATGTTCCATTCAGTATTATTTCTTCTCTTCTTTGTTTATAATAATCCCCAATTAGTAACACCCATGATAATTAACAAACTTTAACTGGATTGAATAATGTTTCCCCAAAACTCATGTTCTTCCTGGAACCTCAAAGTATAATCGTTTTTGGAAATAGTCCCTGTATATGTAACTAAGTTGAGGTCCTTGTATACTTAATTAAGTTAAGATAAAGTGATATTAGAAAAGGGTGAGCCCTTAGTCCAGTATGACTGATGTCTTCAGATGAAGAGGAGAGACAGAAACACACAGGGGGAATGCCATGTGATGATAGCTGTGTTGATTGAAGTGATGAAAGTGTAAGCCAAGGAACACCAAGGGTTGCTTAGCAGCGCCAGAAGCTAAGAGAAAGGCATGAAACAGATTTTTTTTTCCCCAGAGATTCATAAAAACAAAGAGTGAAATGGTGATCGCAAGTGGCTGGGGATTGGGGGAAATGGGAAGAGATTGGTCAGAGGATAAAAACTTCCAATTATAAGACGAAAAAGTTATAGGAATTTAATGTACAACATGGTTATTATAGTTAAAATGCTGCATTGTGCACTTGAAAGCTGCTTAAAGAGTAGATCTTAAAGGTTGTTAACACAAAAAAGGTAATTAGGTCAGTTAATGGCAATGATAAGTAATGTTACTGTGGTGATTGCTTTTGCATCATCCAACTGCACCAAAGCGACACATAGAGGCATTACTCAATGTTATGTCAATTACATCTCAAAAACACAGGAATGAAAACAAAGATGGATGAAAAGTAATCTCCAACCCTGATCAGTTCCCTGTGGAATAAGGAAGACCAACTTTTAAGTAAATAAGGACAATGTGATAAGGCCTAGCAGAGCGGTAAGTGCAGGCTTTCATAGAAGCACTAAGAAAGAGTAACTTACTCATCCTGCCGTTAAAGCAAAGGCTGACTGGAAGTGGTAATATCTCAAATTAATCTTAAAGAATTACCAGTTGTTAGAAGTAAAAATGGACAGGAGAACCAGGCAGTAAGTCAAATACAGGAAATAACAGACCCAGGGTAATAAGGGCCCATTTTAACAATTGCACAATGTTTTACTATGACCGTAGCCCACATAAAAGGGATAGAGCAATGGAATGAGGGTAGAGGATTATCAAGGTACAGGTCAGGGCAGGTTTGGGTGGCATGTGAAAGAGTTAGAACTTGACCCTCAGAATACTGGGGACATGTCTATGCATGTTAAGCATGAAACATCCTGCTCAGACTTGTCATTTAGAAGAAATTACCTTGGCTGCAAAGTATATATTGGGTTTGAGACAGGCAAAGCAGAAGGCAGAAGATTAGTTAAGAGACTTATAATAATTCATACTTGAGAAAACAGTGGCCTGAATTTACATAGCAGCAGACTGGTGAAGAGAGATGGCTATATTCACATTATTTGAGAAAACAAAATATTTAGAGTTTTATCATTGACTTGATTCATAAAGGATGGAAATGGGTAAGAAAAGAATCAGGCAAGATTCCCAGGTTTCTGGTTTAGGCATCAAGGATGTCATTAAGTTAGGGAATATATCAGAAAGAAGTTTTAAATGTTTAATTGTGATGTCTTCTACAATAAATATTATGTGGCTATCAAAAATAATGATTATGAAGACTATGTACCAATGAGAAATTTATGTAACCAACTTAAAAAAATTAGGATATAAAATTTTACATGCACTTAGGAGTATGGCTAAGTAATGTATGCAAATAAAAATAACGGAAATAAAAGGAAACATTAAAAGTTATTATATTAGAGCACTGAAATTTTTATTTTCTTTTATTTATTTTGTAATTGTTAAAATAATTTGATTATGTTGTCTTCATAATAAAAATATTCTAAGAATAAAGCATTTAAAATAATTTATCAATCTAATACAAATGAAGGTAATAGAAGTAACATTAAAATAAATAATTCTAATTCCCTGATGCCTATTATGTAAAATATACTTCCTACCACTTTTATTACACATTTTGATAAACTCAAGTTAGTGACTTATTGAGTGTAGAGATGAAAAATCACAGGCAAACCTCATCTTTAGGAAAGGTTTCCACTCATTTGTTACACCAGAAGCAACTGCCCGATGGATAAAGATACTTAGGGACCACTCATTTTTTCCTTGGTTAGGGAATTAAAGAAATTTTACCCTCATGGGCTGAAAATGAATGATATATCAAAGAATTCTTATGTTTATCATAAATATCCTAGAAAAATTTCTTCTGGATAAATTGGAATCAAGAAGTTAAAGTATTTTGACCTACTTTTCTCTACTCATTCATTTTAAAAGTATTATTCCCTGTGTATTTATGTAACAATAGGGAATTGTAACCTACCCCACCATTCTTTTTACATTGTTTTTGTAAATTCTGACTCTGACTAATATGGAGCTTGCAGATAAATACCCTGTTTGTGTAGAAATCTCAGGAACTAACTTCAAAATATACAGACTTTGACCTTCAGTCATCTTAAGATGATGAAAACCAGGATGATTTACACCAGACCATCACTTGACCAGTTTTGGGGCCCTTGTTGGAATGGACTGTACAAGTCTGCGCATTGAGAACTTTTTGACCCTTGAGCTCTTTGTTCTGCTTCCTCTCCCTCCTTATAAAACCCCCTGTCTGCACTGAAATGTTAATATGTTTTTGAAGCATGAGCCTGCTGTCTTCTCAGGTTGCCAGTATTTGAAATAAAACCACTTTCCTTCTCACCAACACCTGTCTCATAGACGTGGCTTCCATGGTGATAGTCAGCGAAGCTTGTGTGGATGTTTTCTTACTTTCAGATTCACTTAAACTTCAGAAGGTTGAGAACTCTGGTTATAATAGCCAAAATAATAGAGAACGCTTAGACTTTTACCTCCATAATAACTCTTATGACTCTACTATCCTAGTTTTAGAAATGGGGAAACAGAACCCCAGAGGGGTTAAGTCAACCCAAGTCACGGAGCCATAAAAACATAGGCAGGATTTGAAGCCAGTAAGTTGCAGTGTCAACATAAGAAAGGTCCAAACCTATAGAGCATTTTTATGAGTTTATTTGAGCTGAGCTGATGATGATCGCTGAGAAGCAAAACTTCAATGGATTGAGAAAATGTTCCCCAGAATGGCAATTTTATAGCTTATCCTTTACATTCAAATTGAAGGAGGAGACATAAGGGGGGTGGGGTGTTACATGAAATTTACTAGATTAGGGAGGTGGGAGAAAGCAAACCAGGTAAAATCTCTGAGATTAGATAAAGAGTAAAATGGAGTGGCACATACTTCTTTTACATTGATGGATACGGGATAGTTAATGATTAAAATTTACAACACAGAGAGGTGGTATTTGAGGAACAAGATAATAATGAGGGGTTCTGTGGTCTCCTGCTCTTGTGGGTATGTCCTGAGGGGGTCTGGAAAAGGCAATTACTCTGATATTCCAAAAGTCTGTTATTTTAGATGCAAAAAAGCGATAGACTTAAGATGAAGACTGTTCTTTGTCACAGGCCTGGGATGAGACTACCTGCCATGATCCACTTTGAGTTCGAAATTTTTTATTCAGACCATCATATGTGGTTACTCTCAGTCTTTAAGTTTGTGGGGCCCACCCTGCAGGCCTCTCCCAAGCTTGTCAGGTTTAGTATGTGGCCCATTTTTCATCCACAGAAGCAGATGGTATTTTGGGTCTCTGCTAAGGTAGTCAAAGCTTCTTCATTATTTATAGCCATTAAGCTAAAGAGGCTGTGCTTTTATTAAAGAGCTAACATCTGTATGTCAATCCTCATTCACCAATTATTTCTTTTTTAAAGTGAAAAACAGAAGTTATTTGTATATATAATTTACTATGAACATGGTTTTAAGTTGTCATTTAGCCAAGACATGTAGAAAATGAAATTTACTTTTCTATTACTACCATTCACATTCAGTGACAAATACATGGAAAAGATGGTTTAGATACTAAAATACAAATTACACCATTTAAATCCTGATATTTTATGGTTTTAATAAAAAATCTTAATGTTAATAACATAAATAAGAATATGACATCCCGAATTTTATCGCTGCTGCTCAGAACTGCTTTCTCAAGTGCTCACATAATGTTTCATCAGGACAAAAGGCAATGCATTAATCAGCACTTTTCTTACTAGTTTTTAAGATGTATTCTATTAATAGGCAGGTAGAGAATAAAAACAGCAAGAGTGCCAGAACTAAGAACTCTTTATCCCTAATCCAGCAAATTCCCCTTAGTCCTAATCTAGGGTCTTTGTGATTATACTAGATTTAGATTAAGTCATTTGTCTTCAAAGAGTATTAAATTTATTTTTTTTCTCTACACGTTTGTAAAATCTGATGTCTTTCAGTATTGTTTCTACTCTGACATCACTTTTTTGAAATATTGACTTGGGAAATTATAGATCAGTTAATAGTAAAATTTATATTTCATAATAGGTAATTTCAAATGTTTAAGATTTCTTGTGCAACTTAATTAGCATCCATTCATTCATTGAATTCCTATCTTTGAGGTTTCTGAATCCAATTTCAGTGTGTGTATGTGTGTGTGCCTAAGTTTCCTCTGCCTACAAGCAATTCTTGAACCATAGTTTGGTGTCTGAATTCAGCTCAACTCAGACACTGTTTACCTGGAGATGGCATTATAGTGCAGAGGTAATGGGCTCTGTCCCACAAGATGTCCCTCTACTTCAGACACCAATCTAGACTGCCATCCACATCAGACACCAGTCGAAAATGAAGGTTGTTATCTGTACTTCTGACTGTCTACCTACAGATTGGAAGTTCCAAGAACTCCCTCCAACTCAAGATGTCAGTTGCAAGTCTAGGCTGTTACCTGTTTTTTTTTTTTTTTTAACAACTGAATCCATAACACCTTCCTTGGGTTCAATTAATTTGTTACAACAGCTCACAGAACTCAGGAAACCCATTTACTCATTTAACTACCAATTTATTAAAAACAATTTTGAAGTATACAAATCACTAGCTGATTATACAAATACATAGGGCAAGGTGTCAAACAAAAGCTGCCCTTGTGACCCTGGCTGGTGTAGCTCAGTGGATTGAGTGCGGGCCTGTGAACAAAAGGGTTGCTGGTTCGATTTCCAGTCAGGGCACATGCCTGGGTTGCAGGCCAGGTCCCAACCACACACTGATGTTTTTCTCTCTCTCTTTCTCCTTCCCTTCTCCTCTCTCTAAAAAATAAATAAGTAAAATCTTTTTTAAAAAAAGCTGCCCTTGTGGAGTTTGAGGGCTGGCAGGGTGGCACATGGGAGTGTTCTCTTCCTTAACCTGGAAGCTCTCTGAATCCCCTCCTTTTGAATTTTTGAAAAGGTTTCCTTCCATAGGTATGATTGATTAACTCATTGGCTATTGGTAGATGATTCAAACTCTAGCCTCCCTTCTCTCCCTGGAGATGAAGGGATTGCATTGAAAATTCCAACCTTATACTCACTGTTGGTTTCCCAGACAACCAGTCCCCATCCTTATTAGCTTCATTAACATAAAGCCGTTGTGATGGAGAGGGGGACGTTATGAATAACAAGAGGCCCATTTCACATTTATGCCTCTGAAATGTTTTCGGAAACTGAGGACAAGAGACTAAATATTATAGCAAAAGATGCTCTCATTGCTATTTTTATAGCTCAGGAAATCGCAAAGGTTTTGGAAGCTGTGAGCTGGAAACTGAGGATGAAGACCAAATATATATAAAATATATTTGATCATCTGAATGATAAAATTTATGTTTCTTATAAATCACAATATTGCAGTTCACCCTCTGGCCTTCAAAAACACATCCCTTACAGCGAAATGATCATACCTGTCACAGCGCTTACAGTTGGTACAGCATCCATAAAACATATAACAATAGTACCAACAAAATGCTCGTAACATTTGTTGAGACCAGTGTGGCTAGGGATAAATCTAAAAAGACAACTCATTTGTCCTATAAAGCCATTACAAACATTTTTATATCTTTTACTAGTTCAATATTTCCTCCCCCTTCATCTATTGCTACTTGCACCTCAGGATAAATTCAATGACCAAATATATATATATATTTCTCATATATCGTAACATTGCACCATAGAGTAATAATGACTTATACCTGATTCCTACAAATGAAATGTATTTGCCAACCATCATGGAACTGCAAACATTTTTCAACTTACATATCTTTCCTGTAAGATACAATATTGATCCTGAGCATAGCATACTTCCTTCACGATTTGATCCATGCGTACTTGTCCAATCTTTTCCTTAGGCATTCTCTTTGGTGCTTTAAGTTTCAGATATGTTATATTACCTTGAGTTCCTTAACTGCAAAAATGTCTCATGTTTTCACATAGTGCAAACATGACACCAGCTCCAGCATCACTCTCTGGTCTTCCCACCTAGAAGGACTCAAGAACATTCTCTCCTGTGATATGTAATATAAATGGAAGCACTTCAAAACGGAGTTGCAGCTGTCGTCCCAAAGGGACTGCCTAGCTTGTGTTACTCCACAGACCTGGGAGTGTATAAACTGGGAGAAAATAACCTTTGGACTTAGCTGAAAGTAGGATTGTATTCCAAAGAAGCAGACATTTATGACTACCAAATTGAAATCTGAAGACATTCTTTATGATTATCATCTTTTTCACCTACAGAAATTTTTTCTTTAGCTTATTAAAACCACTAGAAATGCTTGCCTTCTATTCATGCAATTCCTCCCCTTCCTTTTCTTATACGTACCCTTTGCCTCCACCTCCTAATTAGAACATGTTACAGATACCTCTATGCTTCATCACTACACTATCCTCCCTCTCTGTAGGAGAGTAATGCATGTATGAGGGCAAAAGGTAAAAGACTGATATATTTCTACCAGTTTCAGTTAAATTCCTGTTGGGTGCATATAAGGCTCTGGAAGAAGTAAATAATATAATGGAACTATATGGGAGTAGCTGATGGAATTGAGGGAATAGCTAAAAACTGAATCTTAGGTCTGTTTTAGAACTATTATAGAAGGGTTTTAGGGCCTCTGTTTTTTCTTTGGATGCAGCTGACTCAGTTCAAACAATTATCAGGTCAGTTTGCTTTTCTTTGGAAGTTTAAATTCCCAGAGGAGTAGAAGATTAGTTTGGCCTAGGTCACACAGTTATCTAGGGTAGAGGTGATGGCACCCTTGAATTACGTGGCTATTCTTAGAGAAGGGGGAATCTCTGTGAGCCAGGCAGCCACCTTACTTTGTCTGTATTCTCCTAATATGTCATGCACCTTTCTGTGGCTTATGTGATGTGTTAGAATTTGAAGAGAAATAAAATAGCTTAGCCAAGCCACATACACATTATGGCAACTCGCTTCTCCATTCATGTACCTGTCCTTAATTTTACTTGCTTCTTGTCCCTTTTGTAAGATAAATTAGATCCATACAATGTTGACAAAAATTACTAGTTTTATGGTTGACAGCAGGATTAACTAAACTTTCAGTTTCCATATGGCATACACACTGTGTGACTTTTGTTTATAAAGTAAATTCAATTTGGAAAACAAATTTATACCCTTTGCTTGTGATTTTTTTTACAGTCCTCTTGTCACGTATGTTGAAAAGTTTTCTCACTGGATATTAAAAAAGAGAAATATTATCATTTACAAAAACAAGTTTAAAGGTAAAGTACCATATACTGTACAGCACTCAGGAATCATGTCCAGTGTTGAAGTGCCCTCTGACATTGATGGGAAGTTCCAGAGGCATCATACTAACATCACAAGTCATGGAAGTCATTTCTAAATTTGGGAGAGGTCAAATGTGATTTGCAGTAAGCAAACTGCATTTGCTGAATCAAGCTTTTCAATCTAATTAGTTCAAAGTTTCTGGGTCCACGTTATGACCTTTGGAACAGTTATTCATTTGAAAAGTTTTTGCCCCTAGACCTTCGTGAACTCTCTTCAGTATGAGACAGGTTTAATTTTTAAAGTCTTTCCAGACTCACTTTGTTTTATGTTAAAATCTCTTGTCAAAAAAAAAAAAAAACAGTATCTAGGTTGGAAAGACTACCAAGAACCTGAGAAAACAGTGTGAGTTTTCAAGATATCAATATATTTTTAAATTTATTATTTAATGAACAAAATAAAGACGAGATCATAGATCAGGCAAAAAGGTTCCAAAATCTTTGTTTCCAGACTCCGTGAACTTTGGGATTTCTGTTCTGCCAAATCAATTTTACCAAGTTTTGACAAGTAAGAACAAGTAACATAGATAATCTATCAGAAATTTACCTTTTTCTCCTCTTAGAATATAACCTTTTCCAATACTTTGACCCAAGCACACCAAGATGCATTTTAGAAGAATTGCAGTTTTACTTCCGGCGGAACTGAGTGAAAAGTATTTCACTTCAGAAGTTTGGTTAGTGGAATATTTCAGAACAACCCTTTGGTACTCATAACAGATGGTATTGCCAGTGTTTGAAACATATCCATGTTTTTTATGACTTGATAGTTTATTCCTTTTTATTGCTGAGTAGTATTCCATCATATAGATATGATGGCCATAGAACTGTCTGCATAGAGAAAGTGTATTGTTATGTTTGCTTCCAATAGTGTTTCCGTATGCTTGAAATTTGAACACATTCTTTACAATTACCATTTTTATTCTTCTTTTTTTCTCTAATATTATTTAATCATATATTAAATTATAGTTATTAGTTAGCACTCCATCCATGCATCCTTATCTTTTTTCTTCCTGTATCAGCTTTCTTAGGGAATTGTTCTATCATCTGTAATGTAACTGAATTACTGGGTTGGCCAACAAGTGTGTTTTTTCTGTAAGATGGCTCTGGTAGTGCTTAGTTGTCTTTAACTTCATTTGAAACAATTTTGTTAGGTTGTGTTGTGACAGCTATCATCATATTGGCATGCATTTAAAAAAATCAGAATTGGTGAATTTGTGTGCAGCCATTTTAATATTGAAGATGGAAGAACATAAGTGACATTTTTGACATGTTATGGTTAATTATTTCAAGAAAGGTAAAAACAGCTGAAACACAAACAAAGGTTTGAGCAGTGTGTGGAGGAGATACTGTGACTGATTAAATGTGTCAAAAGTGGTTTGTGAAGTTTCATGCTGGAGATTTCTCACTGGACAATGCTCCACAGTCAGGTGGACCAGTTGAAATTGATAGAGATAAATTGAGACATTTATTGAGACAATCGATATTATACCACATGGGAGATAGCTGACATACTCAAAATATCTGAATCAATGATGTTATTGGTGAAAATGAAAAAATGTGTCTTTTATTTTACAGAAAAAATCCACACAGACTTTTTGGTCAACCAAATAGAGATTCTGAATAGATGACTTCTATTCAAACACTTTGAAACTAGTTAAAATCCAGCTAAAGGAGGGTTTTGACCTTTTGGCTACAATGGAGCAGTTTCTAATAGACCAATCCTCCTGAAAACAGTATCTTCAAAATCTGGACAAAATATAAAATCAATTTATTAAATAGAACAACCAAGGCATCCAGATATAAAGAGCTAGATCCCTGAGGAAGAGATAGAACTTAAGGTCAATCAGATATCTGCCTCCATTTTTCCCCTGAAACATTTGCTTGGTTTTGATGCACACAAAAGAAGAAGCTACAAGTCTCAAATTCTGGCATGTGCCACAGTTTAACTGGGCCAAGCCCAGAGTTTGGAGTCAATAACCCAGAGAGTGGAAAGCTATAGAAAAGTGATCGAGCCATTTCTCTTGCAATTTCCCTTCAAGACCAACTTCTCAGGCTACTCACGTAAGGGCTAGAATCCAGGAAACAAAGCAGAGAGCAGTTGTTGAGAACCTAAAGAATTAAGCAGAAATTTAAAGTGATGAGGTTTTGAAGAGACAGAGGCTCCATGTTAACAGAAGGAGTAAATGCTCTGGATACATCACGGACTTTTCCGAAAAGCTCTGAAGACACCTTGTGCAGCTGTGGTGAGGATTGCAACCAGCGAGGGGTAGACTTCCCTGCTTGTTAAAAATATGGAAATATCTCAGGTCTTATCCTCCCTCAACCCAATGATTTTAATTTCCATGAATTCTGTGGTCCTCTAATAATCTTATAATTATGTTTTCCATATTTTTAAAACTCAGCCATAATTTGGTTGTTTTTATTATTATTTTGTGGAATCAGAAAAGCCACTGAAAAATAAAGGGGATACCAAAGCATGGAAGTTGGGGCTCACAGGCAAATTTGGGCATTTTATTCTTTATTTAACCAAGATGGGGCATAAGGTGGTAGGGAAAAAATGCATTATCACCTATAGCTGGATGTACTTGGGAGGTGAACCCCTCTGATAATACATAGCTTCCACAGACAATTTTATGAAAGCTGTGGAGAATTCAGGAACTGTAGGGTAGGGTGGCTGCTTTTGATGATTCTGAATGGACTAAAAAAAGCAATGATTCACTCAAATTCCTATATTTATGCAGTACATACACACTGAAAATCAGGTACTTTGACTAATTATGTTGAAAGAATCTCCATTATCTTTGAGTGATGATTGATATAAGATACTGCGAAACCAAAGTCAATGCTGGGAGGAGGAGGAGGAGGTCATTTTCTGTTTTTTAGGAGATCATTTTACTCTTTCCAATGGGAGCACTTTTAGAAGTCTGAGGTGTAAATGTGGATGCTAGAGAGCAAAGATGGTGAACTCTAGTAAATGTCTTTAATTCCTAACTTAACATTTATATGTACTTGGTAATAGCACTCCAATTTCTGTTTGGGGAAAGGACCTGCTCCTCCAGTCGTGTGCAGCGTTGGTGAAAAATACTTCCTATATAAAGTACAGGAAGATGAAAAGGTGAGACCCATCCTCTACTTCTCTGCTGTTGCCAAGGACAGGCTGCATGACCTGTTTGGCAAGTCAGATATACCTCCTGAGCTTCAGCGCATGAGCGAGGAATGAATGGACGAAGAGAATCATTAGAGGCCATGCACTGTGGCAGAGTGATGTCCTTAGTGGACACTAAGCTGTTGAGCTTTTTCAAGTTGCAATTGTGGTGGTTCTTCAGCTCCAGTTACATCTGAAAAGATCCAAAAGTAATATATTTTATTGCTTTATATCCAAAAACTCTAATCGATAACTGTATATTTCAGGGAGTTGTGTTGACAATCATGTAAAATAATATACATAAAATTCTCAGCATAATATCAGACATACAAAAAGTACCAATTAAATGTTATCAATTTTTATAATCTATAGAATAACATATATGACAATCAGAATTTTCTTATGTTGAACAACGCATTCATTCTCACATGGTAGAAAATGAAATCATCATATTTAACCCCAGTTAAAGGTATATGTACTTAGTTCAGGAAGACTAATTTCATTCAGTCTCTCAGTGCCGTTTCCATTATCCAATAAACCCTTTAAAAATTGGCACTAGACCAGAAGGATATTGGCCTAAAAGCTTGTAGGAATGTGAACGAACACAATTTCTCCTTAAGTAACTGACAGCCGCATGTCCCGACTGAACCCTTCTCACTTAGCCAGCCACTCCGCCGACCATAACATTTGTCTCCATCTGTCTCGTCTGAAACTAAAAGACAAATATGATGGATTAACTGTCTCTCTGTAAACCATGCGGTCAATTGGAAACCCTTTAAAGATAGTTTGGATCCCTCTTTTGCTCATTAATAAATCTTCTCTTTAGATATGTCTCAACAAGCCAGAAGCAAGGAAGACAAGTTCTGACTGATTATTTCCCATAGGCCCTGGGAGGGAGGGACTCTCCCAGCATAATATCTAGTTTAGGACATTCTGAAAGCCAGGGATTTAAAAATATTATGCCCACTTTTATTAAACATAATTTTATAATTTATTAATGGTATTTCCAATGCATGTGTTATTTTTTATTAGTGAGATCATACTTTTATGATTGGTAGAAACCATCACTTACTATAATTGTTAGATGACAACTATATTTTTCATCTTCTAAAGACCTTATTCTTTAATTCTTAATTCCAATGAAAGCCAAAATTCCCAGTGTGTTCTCTGGGAGAGCTAATTCTTTATTTTTCTGCTAAAGGAGAAGAATTAATATACTATAGAGTAGAATATAAATAGAAAAAATATGTGGGCTTAGCAAATGAATCAGTCTCTGATCTGCACCATTTAGTATGTTAAAATGAGGTATCTTTGTAAAGCAACCTTGACAAATAATAAGTACAAAATACAATCATGTGCTAAATTTTCCTATGAACAAAAGAAAATAATCTGTTATTCATAGGAGGGGGTTTGGGGAAAAAGCCTTTCCAGAGATTTCAGGTCTCAAGTACACCTTAAAAAGTGCAGAGCTGGGTGAAAAAGGGAGAGGTATTAAGCAATTAAAACAAAGAAACCTCACAGACACAGACAACAGTATGGTGATGATAAGAGGGCAGGGATTAGGGAGAGGTGGGAGGGGGTAAAGGGAGGATAAATGGTGACTTAAGGAGACTTGACTTTGGGTGGTGAGCAGAAAATACAATGTATGGGTTATAGAACACACTTGAAACCAATATAATCTTATTAAAGAATGTCAATTCAGTAAATTCAATAAAGATTTAAAAAAAGAAAATTAGCAAGTGATTGCTGAGGCAAGGGCATTTCCAAATCTTTAAAACAGCGTATTAAATGATAGAAGGCCATAAAACTGAATAGGTTGTTTGGAAATGGAACTAGTTAAGTGTGACTAAAGTGGCCAGGATTCATTGTTGGGGCGGGGTGTGGTGTGGGCAACAATGGGAGATGGGAACCCAGTTGAGAGGACTATTAAGTCATGGTAGAGAATTTAAGCTTGTTTAATGGGGGGCATATTCTCATATATTCTAGAATTGCACACCAAGATAACACTACTTCAAAGATACTAACCTATTTGAAAGGATGAAAGGAGAGAATGATACAATCCAATTTGTATCTTAGAAAGATGATTCTGCAAGAAAATGGATAAGTAGGTTAGATAGTATTACATAATAAGAATAGAATGCAAGCCACATATGTACTTTATTTTTTAAATAGAAATAAACAGGTGTGTTAATTTTAATGTTTTATTTAACCTAATATATCCCAAATGTTATGACTTTGATATGTAATAAATATAACATAATTAATGTGATATTTTATGTTCTTCTTTCCATATTATGTCTTCAAAATCTGGTGTGTGCATTTACACCTACAGCTATGAAATTTTGAGTACTCAATAGACTCATTGTGGTTAGTGGTTTCTATACTGGATAGTGAAGGTGAAATGATTAAAGATTTGGAGATTAAAGACTTTAATCAAGACAACTTTTTAATAGAATAAATGAGTAGTTGAGAAATGAGGGGTAAACTAGAGTGGTAGCAGTGAGACTGGTGAAACAGGAACCAATTTAAGAGATGTTTAACAGAGTAAAGTAATGGATTAAATATTGTGGGTGAAGAAGCAGAAAAAATTAAATATCTGAAGTTTGATATTTTATATATAGTAGTCAACCTGAAGTCAATTTAGATATTTATAAATAACATGAATCATAGGAGCAAAGATTTTGGAATTACTGGCATAAAAGTTGAAGTTAATCCATACGAATGAAGTCATTTATTAAAATAAAGGGAAACCAAAGGTGGGACCTTCAGGAATAGCACAGAAGGGAGAGAACTTAAAGGCAGAAGAAATTTTATAGAAAGAAATGGAGACCAACATGGTTCAATGAAATAGGATGAGAACTAAAAGGAGGAAATAAAGTTTGGTAATTAGATCAATGGTTGTATCTTCCAAAATCACTTCCATGCTTATGATCTTTGTATCTCTATCTCCATAGAAAGTGCAAGAACAGACATTGCTAAGTCTCTAGCTACTGAAAATGATAAGCTAGATTCCCCAAATATCTTACCACGTTTAACCTTCCCCCAAGCAGAGAAGAGATTGCCAGTCCCTTCAGTGGTGATGCTTAGCGAAGTCAAGTAATGTGCCAAGGTCATGCTACCATTAAGTGGCAGAGCTGTGAGGAAACGCAGTTCCGTCCTCCGAATCTTGTGTTTTTCCCACTACATCATGTTGCATGCCCCAGATGACTGCTGCGTTTCAGTTTCACAATTGCCCTTTTCTGCTATTAAAATATTTTATATCTTGTTATCTGAAGATATTCTGAGGAAGAGAAGCTGAGGGAAATAAGCTGTCTGGAGAACGAGAACCCTTAATACTGAGCAGAGCACCAAGGTTAAGAAAAATACATCTCTCTGGAATCAGGCACCAGGGCTACTTTCTCTCGCTCCTGCATTTGGAATGCAGTATGCAAGGGCTGCACTTTCAAGTTTTCCTGAGGTCACCATGGTCCGCTAGTGCTATCCTCTTGAATAATGTATGTTTGGCCCAGAAAATGACCTTATCTGCTAGTTAGCATCTTTTATACTGAAAAGTTTATAGCAGTCAAGTCAAACCGAAGAGTTTTTTGGCAAATACTCACTTTTCATTTTTATTTGTGAATTGCATTTTTAATTCATGCATCATCTTATGCCATTTTAATAATAAGAATAGTGGAACTATTATGAACACAAATCATTGTATCTGACACATTGTTTCAAGTTTTTGAACTGTATTGCATAATTTAGTCTTAAATTTTTCAAAATGCGTGGGTAAATATTTAATGCGATGTTAGACTTTTGTGTCCCTGCCCAAGAAAGATTAGGGCTGCCTGCGAATAAAGGTCACGACTTGCAGAGGTGTCTAATGTCGGGAAGTTAGATGTTTCAATCGTATGATTAATTTAATTTGAAGGTAGCCTTTAAAGAGGATTTTGAGGAATCAACCTGAACTATGTTAGCAATTTTAACTAAACTTCTACTGGAAATTGCATAATTAGAGAGTATGTCTGACTTTATGCCGCTGAAGTAAAGAAAGATTATGACAGTTCATTAAAAACTTAGAAAGATGCTGTAAATTACATTTCCAGACACGAAATCCAACCCTTCTTTTGTGCATATATTTAAATGCCATTTTCTTCTTAAAACTGTTCCCATCTCTCCCGTTAGATGTGATCTTTTCTTATTTCTCTGAATAGTAAATATTGAGAGAAGATTGTAATTATGGCATTATCCATATTCAGCCTTTTATTGAAGGGACTGGTATTTTGTTACTTTTATGTGCTCTAATAGATTAAAAAAATTAACAATTATCATCATTTTCTGTTTCTTATGGAATGCACCGTGGCACCTAACTTCGGACTCACATACCCAGTGGGCGCTTGATAAATGCTGTAACCTCATGTTGTCTCTTTCGGGAACTAAGCAGGACCAATGAACATGGAGTACTGTATTTTTTCATATAGCTATTACCTGTATCCTGATTTCTTCTATTGTCCCAGTTCCCACCATTTTCCCTCTTAAACTTGATTTTCTCATAAAATCAATCCATGCTGTGTCTGAAAATACCTTGTGTCTTTGCTTTTGCATGTATTATTTCTGCTTCCTGGAATACTTTGATATGTAAGTATGTTGGGGAGATGTACCTGCCTGTGTGCAGAAGTGAGGGATATGCTAATATGAAGCAAAAAAGTTATTGCTTACAAATAATATAGCTAACACTTATATAATGCTGACCGGATTCTTGATGCCTTCTAAATACTTCAAAATATGAGCTTAGTAGATTCTCATGATAATGGTTAGCTATTATGTTTATTCTCAGTTTTAGATTAAGAGAATGAGACTGGAGAGGTCAATTAACTTGCTTAAATCATACAACCTGAAGTGCCAGCGTGCGAGTTAGCACCTGCTGCAGAGTCAAACCCTGGTGGGAGGCTCACACCTTCTTAAACTCTGTCACCTTCCTAATACTGAGGTGTGCTGGCTAGGATGAACCTTCCTGGTTCCACATAGGCACGACATCACTTTATATGTATTTTCTTTCTTTTCTAGACTCAATCATTTTCAAAAACAAAATCCTCTATCTACAAACTTTTGATCAGGTCTGGAAAAATATCTTAGCTTTCATTTCTGATAGAACAGTAAAATAAACCCTTATATTTCTACACATGAAAATTAACTGGCAAATGAATCTGCCTTACACATTTTCATGCAATTTATTATCAATGGATTACTTTTTAGAAATTTCTTCCAAAAATGCTCAGTAAAGGAATTTTATATATGTAGCCTTAATATGCATTGTCATCTTTGATATTTCAAAAAGATTTATCTGTTTTTTAAAAAGATTTAGAATAATGAACACAAGATATTTTGTATGTGTGTATTAAGAGCATAAACTATTTGGTTAATATTTCTATAGAGGAGTTTCTGAAAGCACTGGAAAATTCTTATAAGAGTCAGTCATGGAATGGCTGACAGAACATGAAAACCTATGTCTCCAATTGAATATATTTTATAGGAAACCAAGCTGTTTTAGTAGAATGGTTAACTTTATTTAGCTGTTAGATATTATGAGGTACAGCACTTTGAAATATTTTATTTTATCTGTGAAAACAAATTTCATAATTTTAAAGATGTCAATGACAGCACTTTTATTATTATGTTTTCAACAACCTTACTGAACGTTTTAACTAATTTATATTTGAAGTTCTTATTTTCTCTTAGAATTGCTTAAAAGATTGTATCAAACCCAGTCTATATCTTTCTTGGCTTTGCAACTTTCTAGAATGCTTATCTATCTATCTATCTATCTATCTATCTATCTATCTATCTATCTATCTATCTACCTATTTTACTTCTGTAAAATGCACTCTCAACATCCTATCTTTTGCTTCCTGTTTACTAATGACAATGATGTGATAAAAATAGATTAATTCATGTTTGGTGGTTGAGACATGTCAAAATCACTCCTCCACACCACCTGGTTTTCTAATTCATCTTGTTTATTATATTTAGATTTTATTTTAACAACTTTCCTAGAAGCTACAATCTGTAGATCAGTTTTTTCAATTGAGAATAAGAAGCAAACATATTAACTCCAGAAACATTAGTTCTAGCTCAGTTATTATGATTATTTATTTTCATGAGGTTAATTTTCATTAATTCTTTTATTAAGCTTTCCTATAATTAATTTTCACTGACCCTCAAGAGATCATATCTCATTAAAAAAAACAACCCAACACTTTAAAATACCAATTTCCTCCAATTTTTTAAATCAAAATGTTTACATCCCTTAATGTAGAATACATTAGGTGGATCCCAATTTTCTGTCTACCCTTAGCTCCCATCATTTCCCTCTCATACCTAATTCTTGAGCAGAATTACACTTCATTTTCTCTGAAAATGACTTGTCTCTTTGCCTTTGTACATGTTGTTTTTACCTCCCAGAACACTCTGAGTCATTATCTTGTTTTGTTAATCTCCTAGTTATACTTCATAGCTCAGGTCAAACGACAATGCTTCAAGAGATGTACTGCTAATTTCCTTAAATGTATTTGGCTGTTCTGCTGAGCTAAGTGCTATACCTTATATAAACTTGTGTGTTTAGACATTAACAACTAGTAAACAGTAAGTTCACTGCAATAAGGATAATTTTTTGCTCATTTTAAGTTTTGGGGGATTAATAGACTGGCAGAACTTCACCACAGAAATGATAATAGTTCCAGCTTAATAGTGCTTAGTGTGGGTTAGTAAATACACTGTACCCTTTAGATGATCCATTTCACTTAACATAGGATCCCTATGAAGTCGATATTGTTACCACCTTCGATTTACTGATTTAAAAAGTAGAGTGAGAAAGAATGACTGAGTTGGCAAAGGTCACACAGTGAATGGTGGAACCACAATTTGAACATACCATATTTTTCAGATATAAGATGCACCCCCCAATTTGAGAGGAAAGGGGGTGCATCTTATAGACTGAATGTAGCTTACCTGGCTCACTGCGGGGGGGGGGGGCTATGTTATTTATGTTATCAAATATTTTACCACATTTTTTGCTTCAAAATTTTTTTTCCTATTTTCCTCCTCTAAAACCAAGGTACGTCTTATAGTCCCATGTGTTTTACAGTCTGAAAAATTCGGTAGATAGTCTGGCTTTTGAGAGATCCTCTCTCTTTATAATTCTCCACCACATTATAAAGAATATCAAGTATTTAATACCTTTGAGATTTAGATTCATAATCTTTAAAACTGGATGATAATACTTCTCTTTTAGAGCTATTAAAAAATAAACCAAAATATGCATAAAATGCTCCTGAGCACAGTACTTTAAGACATTGTTGAAACTCAATGCATGTTAGTCTCTTTTCAATATAAACAATCATCATTGGAATGAAAGATTTTAACTCAGAGACTTTCCCTTCATTTATACCTTGTTTTTGCTAGTTATGTAAAACAGCTCTTTATGAAATGATCAGGAGTATAAAGAGGAATGTGTAAACACTTCAGCTATATTGCCACATAAGGAACTACTGTAATATTTTAGGAACAAAAGTATTGTTTAAAGAGAAAATTGACAGTAATTTTTGTTCTTTATTCATAGGACATAAAATAAAACTTTAAAGGTAGAGAATAAACAAATCATTGCTTCATAGCAGTAATGGAGGGGAGGACTGAGGAAGTGGATATAGTGTGAGGGAACTTTGTGGCGATACTGTCGATGGAAGTGGGGTCCTTTTATGGGATCACAAGGAAAGTATTCGGAGATATATACGGGAAATTGTGGCATGGTAATATTTATTTGGGTGAAAATGTAAGGTGGCTCCCAAATTCCTAATATCTCATCTCTATCCACCCACCATGGAAAAAGTCCAACTTTGTCTTCATGAGGCCCATGTCCTGAGATTCTGTGCTATGCCCAAGTTCTATAGCAGAACTCAGTCCAGTTCCTGGCTGTGCTCTGGCCAGCTGGGTGCTGCTGTATCCAGTAGCTTGGACCTGCTTGAAATCTGCACCACTACTGGCCATGGGGCTGCATGGTTGCTATGGAGAGAAAATGTGTGAATAAATGGGGCAAGTGTGTGTGTGTGTGTCTCTGTGTGTGTGTGTGTGTGTGTGAGAGAGAGAGAGAGAGCGAGTACTTCTTTCTTAGTATGATTATATTATCTTGGGCTTGGGATGCACCAGGGACTTCTTCAAACTAACCAAACAACTTCCCAATCTTTCATGGGCTTCTGATGGGCGTACCTATTAACCAATCTATTTCCTAGATCTTCTAGGGTTCTGTGTCTCTCATCCAATTGATCCTTTCTCAGGCTAGACTGACAGGCCTCTGGGCTTGCCATCTTGGCTCCTATTTTTTATATGTTTACCTGCCCCACCCCCAACCCATAATCTGGGCAGTGGACCAGGGAGATTGAAAAACCAGGGGTGATAATCCCCTTTGCTGGGCAATGCTGCAGTCCTCTGGGGTACCAATGAATGCTGCAACTTTCAGCAAGGCAAGCTTATGCTTTCTAGTTGATTATGCTTAATAATGTGTGTTTTCTTTTGCTCCCTTTCTTTATTAATATTTAGCTACCTATGCTAACAGTGATGGTACAGCTCAGTATGCTGACTTTGCTGATGATTTTCAGGAAGTGTAACCACACAGAAACTCGATTTCTTTAACATGACTCTTTCTCCTTTTTGTCTGTCCACTCCCTTCCTTAATTATTGAGTCCTTAGGACACCAGATTTTGGTCAGTATCAAACTGTCTTAAGAACAAAGCCTCAGGTATGTTGATCACAGAAGCATTCAGTTGAGCTAATGATAACATCTTGACTTCAGCTGCGTTTTAGCCCCGGGCCCATGAAAGTAGAATGACCCTACAGACCACGTTCTCATGAAACCAGGCAGATTTAGGATTTGGGGTTGTTTTGGGAGCAGTCTCAGACTTGTGTCTCCTTTGGCATGCAAATACAAAAAGTTGCTGGGCTTCTCACACGTACATTTCCGGATGATTTCATACATGCAGAAATGGTGTTAACCACAGCATATTCCTAAAAGCTGCTTCAATATCCTCCAGAGTTTTTGTAAAACCAGTGTGGGTGTAGAAAATCTGTCATCACCCTTTGGAATTGTGTGTAGTTCTTCCATGACCACAAAACTATGACTTCCTAACATCTTTAGTTTCATTTCTTCTTTTTCTCCTAGTTTACCATCTCTCTATCCTTAGTCTTAACCATTTAGTTTGATTTTTTTTGTTAGTCATATGGCAAATATCTGAGGTACCTACTCCAAGCAAGGCACAGTGACAGGCTCTGTAGATAACAAGGACCAGGTGTGATTCCTGGACTTAGGAACCCACCTTACTGCTTGGTTTGGGAGTAACACTATGAAAGGAAGACTATTGTGACTTGACTTAAACACTATTCTAATAAAGTCTACAATGGAAAAGTATAGTGTATGCCTATATTAATGACTTTTAGTATATGTTCTATATAGTTTTGATGTATCCTTTACTCTGCTAAAGAAACAATTCTTTACCCTTGAGCCTTTTTATGCCTCTCTTGCTCACATCACTAGTCTTGTTCGTAATGTTTAGGCCTCTGTTTTGCTTGAGGAAGAAATATGCTCATTCATTTCCTCTAGAAAATACAGTACAATGTTACTTTTTCACTGGGGCTTTAATATAATTAGTAAACACTTTGATTATTGATTACAGACTGTAATATAGCTTTAAGTTAAATTTAATGTGAGTTCTAATTGCTTTCCATAAATCTCTTACTAGCATACTCCAGATTACAATGATCAGAAAAAAGATTTTTTCGCTCTTTGACCTTTAGAGGTATCCACTAAAATTTATGTTTTTAGCAGGTCTTTTCTTAAGAACTAGGATTACTGTCAAAGACTATTGTGAACAATATTCATGTTTGTACTTCAGTTTGACAACCTCAAATATGTTTTTGTTATGCACTGAATATTCACTTTGTGTTTGTACATCTTAAGTGCATTTTCCCTAACTGCCACATGCAGTTTCTATGGTTACAGGCTCATTCAATTTCGACTTTGGCCTTTAGAAGTCCAAACAGCTACGCATGGAAACAAAAGCCAAGGAGAAGCCACTTAGTCTTAATGTGCCTTCCTTGGATTCTGTTTTTAATCCAGTAGTCTTCAGTACAAATTAATTTCATATTATGAATCTGTTAATCATTATCATATATGATCCTCATACAGTAAATTTCTAGATTTTTTCTTTTTTTTTTTAAACCTATCTTGCATGAAGACTGCTTTTGTGGTGGGACTTATTTAGTCATTTACCAAGATTCCAATGTCTTGTATGGGACTTTTGCCAGAGAAACCACCCTTCTAAAAGCATAGTGTAACTCATTTTCTTTTTGTGAATCTATTGTTTCCTATTTTGAGAAGAAAACAATTTTAAAAACTCACAATTTTCTCCATTATATTCCTTCTATCCCCAACTATTCCTTTCTTAAATAATTTGAAGCTGTTCTTTGATGGAAAAAATTCTAATTGCTGGGAATTAAAACAAACAAAAATGCTATAGCTTCTGCTTTTGCATGGCCTATAATTTAGATAAATAACAATAAAAGTGAGCCAAATCGGTGTGGTAGGATCCCATTAAACAAGATATGATCAATGAGAATAGCAGTCATTATGGAAAGCTTTAAAGATGCAGTGGGATGGAAATACCTTTTACAATTATACAAAGGCTGCTGGTGACTGGATGGGGCACACTCATTATGGGGTGTCTTTAATGCTTAAAACTGCGTCTGGCCACATGAAGAGTTGATGGCCGTAGGAGGATAGAATGCTGCCAATAAGCTATTATTTGAGTTAAAAGAAGAGCAGCTGGAAAGTTGCTTTCTCCAACTGGCTGTCTACTCTTCTCCAATTTTATTCTTCTTAAAGACTTCATACAGTTTTAGTACATGGTATAAATTTTTAAATATTGGATCTGTTTGATATTGGATCACTATTTGTAGGCTCAAAAATAATGAGCACTTGCTCTGTTGCATATGTTCTCCTATGTGTCAAGGACACAATAATGTGCATTTCCAGCACTTATTTGTTGCTTCCCATCATGTGCAAAATTGGTTATAATTCCTATCTTCTCTGCCTTGTAAAGCTATTATAATTTTTACATGAGAAAGCTTAATGTTGCCCAAAACTTTCTTTTTGTCATATGTCCATACAACTGGTCATATTATTTTAATTTTTAAATCGTTTATTTTTTAAATTATATTTTATTGACTGTGCTATTACAGTTGTCCTAAATTTTCCCATTTGCACCAATCCACCCAGCACCCCCTATTTCCTCAGGCAATCCTCATACTTTTGTTCATGTCCATAGTCGTGTATATAAGTTCTTGGGCTATTCCATTTCCAATACTGTACTTTACCTCCCCATGGCCATTCTGTAACTACCATTTCGTATTACTTAATCCCCTCACCTCTTCATCCATTCCTCCAAACCCCTTCCCATCTGGAAACCATCAAAATTCTCTCTGTATCCATGATTTTGGCTCTGTGCTTCTCATTTGCTTTTTTTCTTTTCTTTTTGATTCAGTTGTTGATAGATATCTATTTATTGTCATTTTATTGTTCTTAGTTTTCATCTTTTTCTTTTTCTTAAACAAGACCTTTTAACATTTCATATACTAATGGTTTGATGATGATGAACTCCTTTAGTATTTTCTTGTCTGGGAAGCTCTTCACCTGTGCTTCAGTTATAAATGATAGCTTTGCTGGGTAGAGCAATCTTGGCTGTAGATCCTAGCTTTTCATCACTTTGAATATTTCTTGCCAATCCATTCTACTTGCAAAATTTCTTTTGAGAAATCAGCTGACAGTCTTATGAGAACTCCCTTAGGTAACTAACTACTTTCTCTTGCTGCTTTTAAGATTCTCTCTTTTTGTTTGAATCCTGGCATTTTAATTATGAGGTGTCTTGATTTAGTCCTCTTTACATCCATCTTGCTTGCTTCCTGTACTTATGTGACTATTTCCTTCACAAATTAGGGAAGTTTTCTTTCATTATTTTTTCAAATAGATTTCCAATTTCTTGCTCTTTCTTTTCTCTTTATGGCACCCTTACGATACAAATGATGGAACGCTTGAAGTTTTCCCAGAGGCTCCTTACACTATCCTCAGGTTTTTGGATTCTTTTTTCTTCTCATTGTTCTGATTGGTTGGTTTTGCTTCCTTATGTTCCAAGTCATTGATTTGATTCTTGGCTTCATCCACTCTACTGTTGATCTCCTGTAAATTTTTCTTTATTTCAGTTAGTGTATTCTTTGTTTCTAACTGGATCTTTTTTATGCTATTGAGGTCCTCACTAAGTCCCTTGAGCATCCTTATAAGCAGTGTTTTGAACTTTGCATCAGATAGATTGCTTATCTCTATTTTGTTTAGTTCTTTTTCTAGAGTTTTGTTCTGTTCTTTAATTTTGGCCATATTTTTTTGTCTCCCCCTTTTGGCAGACTCCCTGTGTTTATTTCTATGTATTAGGTAGGGCTGCTTTGACTCTGTGTTTTGATAGTGTGGCCTAATGTAACAGGTGTCATATAGGGTTCAGTGGCACAGCCTCACCTGTCACCCAAGCTGGGTATTCAAGGTGCACCCTCTGTGTGGGCTGAGTACACCCTCCTCTGGTAGTTGAGTCTTGATTTTTGTTGGCAACAACCTGTCCTATTATTTTTAAATTTTTTAAAATCATTGTTTTCAGCCATAAATCATACCACTTAGTTATACTATATGGATACTAGTTCCATTTTTTAAACTTGTATTATACTAAGTATGTAAACTACTCTTTCTTATGGTATTAAGCTTTAATTAATAACTTTTGAAGGATAAATGCTACAAACTCAATAAAAATCATTATAATATTGTACTAATATTGTACTTGGTAAAATTTATATTTATTTGGTGTTGTGAATTTTCAATAATGCATTTTAAAATGCTATTGTGGTAAAATATATATATAAATAAAACATGCCATTTTACCATTTTTAAATGTACACTTAAGTGGCATTAAAATATCCACAATGTTATGCAACTATCACCAACCATTATATACTTCCAAAACCGTTTCACCACTCTGGAGAAACACTATGTATTAAGTGATAACTCTTCATTTCTCTCTCCCTTTTTAATTTGTTTTGAGGGGAAAGCTTTCAGTCTTCCACCACTGAGTATATTTTTACATTAAAAAATAAATGCCTTTTAATCGTGTTTAATAAGTTTTCTTCTATTCCTAGCTTTCTGAGTCTTTTTTAATCATGAAGGAAGGTTAGAGCTTGTTAAATATTATTTCTATGTCTATGGAAATGATCATGTGGTTGTTCTTCTTCACTGTATGCATGTGCTAGGTTACTTTGATTGATTTTCTTATGTTGAGCCACACTGCCTTCACTGAATAAATCCCACTTAGTCATTTAGTGTAACCTTTTTAAAATGCTGTTAATTTGGTTTGCTAACATTTTGTTTAGTTTTGCATCTGTTTTCCTAAGAGATTTTGTTCTGTGTTTTTATTTTCTTGTGTCCTTTATCCAGCCTTGGTATAAGTATCAAGGTATTGCTGGTGTCATAGAATGAGTTAGAATGTGTTTTTTCATCTTCCATTTTTTGGAAGAATTTGAAGACCTTACATAGTACCTTTTATTGGATGGGGGGGGGCATACAGTCATATTTTTATTATCAAAATGAACATATAAATGAAAACCAAAAGAGAGGCTGATATGTCTTTCTAAGAGAGAACAGCATGCAGAGGAGTCGTGCTATAAGAGCAAAGTTGGCACTTTTGAGGGTCTGAGAGGTGGCTCATGCACCTGGAGTGTAGTTTCACCAGGCAATGAAGCTGGAAAGACTGGCAAGGCCAGGTTGTTTATGGCCTAGTAAGTCATGATAAAGAGGTTGAGTTTCTTTCAGGTACAACAGGAAGCCACTGAAGATTTTACATAGGGGAATGGCTTAATCTAATGAGGTTATAATAACCTTTTAATGACGAATTTTAAAGATCAAGAATACAAAATTTTTATTTACAGCACAAACTGAACTAAGTAAAAACATGCATAGAAAAATGACTTGGTAAGGTTAAACTTGTCTTTTCTTTAAACATTTTTTATTGGTTTGGTTGATATGAAGAGGCATAGGAGGGAAAAACTTAAGCATAAAATTAGGATCATGTGCAAAGAGGCTGCAGCATTATCCAGAGAGAGATGCAGGTGGCTTGCTTGGACTGGGAGGCTACAGAGGGAGCCTTGCTAAAACTTTGAGGTACATTGTGCAGCTAGAGAAACAGGTTTGGTCATAGGTGAGATGGTAGATTTGATGAAGAGGTTTTCTGACCTGAGCATCTGTGTGAATGGTGTTACCCCCTTTAGAAACAGGAAAGAATGTGGGAATGATGTTTTAATGAGTTCCACTTTGAACGTGTTAGGGTTATTATTTATGGTTCTTCTGAAACACTGAAACAATGATGTTAAGAAGCCAGTTATGTATAAAAACTGGAAATCTGAAGACAGTTCATATAAACGAAGAATTCTTCAGAGTATACAGAATGGACCTTGAAGGTCAGTTTCAAAGGAGTATGAAATTATACTTTTAGAAGGATAGATAAGTAAGAAAGGCATGAAAAATAGTTATGATTACCCTGTGAATGTATTCAGTCCTAAGATAAAGAGATGGTTCTTCAGTTGGAAGGTGATGTGGAGTTACTGAATGCTATGTGTGGGAAATATCTTAGAAGAGAGGTGGTTATTGATTACTAATTTGGTGGTGATAAATAGGATGAAAAAGAAATCCTAAGTGAAGGATATGAAATATAAAGCAGTTTCTTCATTATCAAAATATGAAATTTTTAAAAAGGTATCATTCAGTATGTGATAGTAAAGTAAGATATATATGGATGTTGAGAATGGTTATAGCTAAAATTATTTTGGAAACTAATTTACTAAAAAAAGTATCATGTACAAGCTCATTCTATTTGTCTAAGAAATATTAATTTGAGGAATTTTTATTAAGGGAAATAGAAAACTTCCCGAAACCCTCAAACACAGAGAAATTCTTACATACAATCATTATATTATAAATGATTATAATATAATGATTATAATAATTATTATAATCATTAAATTATAAAAGCAGAATTATTGGTTAAATAAATTCTAGTATGTTCACAAAAAAAAAATGCTATGAACCCATTGAAACGATGTATATGCAGTTATTTAATAATGAGGTAAATGCCATAATTAAACTGCAAAGTAAAAATTCAGATTATGAAGTATAACAAAAACTAAAAGCTAAACTATGTGAAACATTAATAGAAAATAGTGTAGTGAGATTAACAATTCTTTCTTCTTTTCCTTTTCTAAATTTTCTATTGTTAAAGTAATGACTATGGAGAAGTACTGAAAAAAATCACTACTCAAAGGAAAAGCCATTGTAATGCTTTAATTTAGACTTAAAGTAACAAAGGGAAAAGCAGGGTTTTGATTCAAATGGAAATAAAGAAATATATATGGGAATAATTATTACACTTTGCAGTATTTACTGACTGCTTTGCTGGCTCACATTTTGTTAAATGTTTTAGATATACTATCATATTTAATTCTCAAGATAAACTTAAATGATTAAGGCCAATATTATACCCATTTTACAGATAAGAGTCTTACTAACTTGCAGAAGGTCCATTTTAGTAAGTCGATGACAAGATTCCAACCCATCTCTGTGTAACTCAGAACCACTGTACAATGTTTCAGGAAGCTCTGAAAAAGGGATGGTTGAAATTACTAGGATAGAAGGCCTCACTAAGAAAAATGAGAAGAGTGTCTTGAAGAAAGATCACACAGTTTAAGAACAGGAAGGATAAGGAATTCTTTGTTAATGCAAATTTGCTAGGAACCTGATCCGGAATGTGGGTATTTTGCTTCAGTCAGATCATGAACTTACCATCTCTGGCACATTCCTTTCAGCACCAACTTCCTTCTTTGCTTCCTGTGATTTCCTCTTCCTGATGTGCCTCTATTCTGTGAACCCAGCTGAAATCTAACACTCCTCCCGTGCCCACACTGAAGATCTCCCAGAAAATTGCACACCATTCTCAACTTTGCTCAGTGTGAGGTGGAGTTAATAGTCAAGACAACTCCAGTTTTGATGTATATCAATTCTAATATTATTGAGAAGTTAACCTGAGGTTCAATCAGTTTATAAAAAGGAAGTGAAAATCTGGTTTCATTAACAATTGAGATCATCAGGACTCCTGGTATACAATTGCGATAAAATGCTTAAGGCAGAGAAAGGGAAAAATGAATTTTCTTGTGATTCATTTATTAACTGATGAAAATGAAAGACACTGATAGTTAATAAAGTATTTTGATTTACATGTCTTTCAGTCAGCCTAGGTTATTGTATACTGCATTCACTTTGGTAGAGAAAGTGGAATCAATTTTTCCATTCTCTGTTTTCACATGCTATTTTCTGTGACTTTTTTTCAGATTATATATTTTCTAGCTCTCCCCTCTTCAGTATGGATACACTGAACAGCAGAAGCTAGAAAACATTGTTCAGACATCAGATGGTTCTGTGATAGAGAATATTTTTGTATCATTGATCAGCCATTAGATAAAGCTAACTGGGATATGCATATCCTTGATCAATAGCACAAAGTCTTTCATTGCCAATGCGAGGGCAGAATTCCAGGTGTCATTTAGATTTTATGTTCCATGAGGCAGACATGCCCATTTGTATTATCTGCTTAATTGAAAAGCAAAAGCACTAATAATTAATAAATTATATTGATTTCCAAATCTTTAAAAAAGCTCATGACTATGTCACAAAGGCAACCTTTTATTTTCAAACTTCTTTCTACTATTAATTAGTCTTGAATAACATGAGGATGATTAGTGCATACAATTGGATAACATGGTTAAGCTTCGTCAGAGATGTGTACCCTTTCTTATGGATATAATATTTGTATGTTAAGGACATGATCTATCTTAAAAGTAGAGATTAATAACAATAACACAGAGATTATTTAGAAACATGTGGAATTTATAACATTCCTTAACATCTTCCTTGTATATTAATAGTTTTCTTTTTTTACCCCTTTGTTGTAAAACACTTGAAATCCTACTATGAGGAAATACAGGATCTGACAGCAGTAATGCTTGTTTGAGTGTGGTTGATAGGGTAATAATATGGGTGTGATAATTTATAGTTTTAATTTGAACATTTCACCTAAAATGTCATATGGTGTTTGAGTGTGATATTGTTATGTTACAGAATTATCTTCTTATAATTTTATAATAAAAGATTTTGTAATAAAAAAGGGGCATTATTTGTGCTGTACCCTGTATATATTTATCATGTTTGGTTGTTTGATTTCATGTTTTGTTGTTAATAGTTTTACATGTTTATATCTTCATTGTGTGTCGTTCAGAAACATAAATGGTGTCACTGAGTGATCCATAGAGATGAGTGTGCTTGTTTTTAACATCGTGTGTTAGGACTAAGGTAGAATGCCTCTATTTGATATAGGACTAGGGTCTCCAACTTCTGGGCCACAGATGGGTGCCAGTCCAGACCTGTTAGGAACTGGACTGCACAGCAGGAGGTGAGTTGGAACATAGTACACTTGAATCATCATGAAACCATCCCCCGACCGGGGTCTGTGAAAAAATTGCCTTCCATGAAATGGTGCCTGGTGCCAAAAAGGTTGGGGACCACTGATATAGGGAACATTACCATGAGGCAAAGGAAAAGTGAGCTCAGATCTTATAGGACAGTTCTTATAAAAAAGTATCAATTATCTAAATTTTCCAACTAAAGTTATTTTCAAGTCTATGAAGAAAAAATAATTTACTTTTGGTAGATCAAGGTTAAAATGCCTTCATTCTGCTGCTAAGCAGTCATAGTATAAGGAAAAAGGAATGGTTGAACTGGACCAAGGTCAACACATACATGGGAGGTACAGACATGGGGAATACGGCATCTGTCTGGTCCACAGCTGTTCATGAAATACTGCACTAGTTGATAATGGCATTGCTTTTTTTCCACAGTGAGAATGAGCATCACAATCTTCCTCGGACCAGTACTCTTGGCAGCTATAATGTCAGAGTTGGCTCACGTGTTGAAGCCTGTGTAGTCACTTGGCACGCATTTACTAATGTCTTTCTTGGCTCTCAAATTCTGTATTTCTGTCCAACGTTTAATACTGACAGTAGTAAAATATTACTTTTAAGTTAAATTTATTTTATATTTCAACCATATATCATACTGATTCAATACCTGTATTTTAGGATTTTTAACTGTATATTATATTTATTAAACTCTTGTGCTAGGATTCTTGAATAATCAAGACTTTTAGTACCTAAATGTCAGTCCTTGGAGGATATTTTCACCAATTTAATTAAAGAACAATGACAATTATCTTAATGATTTTGAGACACTGTCGATCTTTGATTCATTCATTTAACGCTAAACATTTACTAGATTGACATCTATCAGTATTACTTTGGGAAATACAGATTATTAAACACAATATTATTTTTTAACCCTTTGATTTCAAGAATCCACTATCTGAGAATTGTTTGGTTAATATTTGACCTCCTTTTACTCTTTCTTTGTAGACTTTATCTATCTTATATTCACATATTAAAATTTCTGCAACAAATTACCTCAACATTGGTGACCAAAAACACCACACAAATCTCAGATTATAGGAGGTAAGAATTCCAAAACTAGTTTCCATGGGTCAGATCCAGGGGACAGCACGGCTATGATCCCTCGGAGGCTCTGCAGGCAGGGATCACAGGAATGCCTTGACTTCCTTTCTCAGCTTCTACTGCTCTATCCCTTACATTCCTTGGCTTGGGGACCTTTCCTCCATCTTCCAAGCCGGCAGCATAAGATCTTCAACTGTCTCCCCCTGCTGAGCTCATCTCATTACCTGTCCCCTTCTGTGGTGGTTGGTATATGTCTCTGTCTTCCTCTTTTAAGGAAGCTTTCAATTATATCAAAGCCCACCAGGATAATCTCCACGTCTCAAGATCCTTAATTTAGTTTTATCTGCCAAGTCTCTTTTTAAGGTAACATTCCGAGGTTCCAGAGATAAGGATAGGGAAATCTTTAAGGTCATTGTTTCATCCTACCACAGATGCCTCAAGAATACATAGTTTATAATATTCAAAATGAAGAAAACAAACATTGGTCAAGATTCATATATATATATACACATATGTACATATATATGTGGCAAAAGTAGATTTATAGATGTTCATTTGAAAAATACTATAATAATTAAAAAATAGTACAAAAGTAAACTCTGTGTTTCATGTACTCACAACTGTAACTCTACTGTTACCACACCCTATGCATGTGTGTGTGTATTTAAGTAACAGTATTTCAGGTTCTGATGTAATGGACAGTCATGACTTCTTTAGTTCTATACAACTAAAACTGTAACCTAATAAAACCAGCGGGTTGGCTACCTATTGCCACAAAAGCCAAACTTGTGAGGTAGATGCTGGTGCAAAAGGAAAAAGGTTTTATTCAGGTGCTGTGCAACCTAGGAGAATGGAGGACTTCCATTTTAAAGTCCATCTCCTCATTGTGCCATGGAACAAGTCCAGCTGCCCTCAGCAAGGATAAGACAAAAGCCAGTGTCCAGAGTTAAACAGGTTTGGTCTGTTTAGCAGATCCAGGTAGCTTAACTTGTTCCCAGCTTTTGTCCGTTTCAGGCTTCCTTCTGGAGCTGGCATGTGGAGCCAGCCTGGCCATGGGCCATGTGGCTTCAGGGCTGCATGGTTGTGTGTTCCCAGGGGAGAGGGCATGTGAATGCACGGGCAAGAGTATCACCAGGTGGGCAAGAGAGAGAGAAGCTCCTTCCTGGAGGCCAAGGAGAGAACAGATGAGTGCACTGTGCAAGTGCAGGTCATAAGCAAGCAAACTTCTTCCCTCCCATGTGATTATATTAGCTTGGGTGTGGGATGAACCAGGCATTTTCTCAAAATGGTCAATCAACTTCCCAAGCTTTTGTGTGCTGCTGATGGGGTCACCTTCCAACCAATTCCTTCTTTCCCCAGGCTAGACTGACAGACTTCTTTGGCCTAGTACCTCCTCCTGTGCTATTTGACTTTTATGGCTCATATGCCTGCCTTCCCCTGGTCCCATCCCTAATCTGTACTGATGGTTGGGGAAGGGGCTTTTATTTCCCATTCAATTATCCTGCTACCTTTTCACATGCTCAGTCTAAGAACCTACCTCACCTCCACTGCCACCATCATGGCCAATGGAGGAGACCCCCAGTGCTCTGACTGACTATTTTCTGGTAATAAAACTATTGCCCCATTGTGACTTCAAAAACTTCTTTTAGTATATTAATTTGTTTATATTAATTATGTCACATTTATAACCTGGATTTCTTTTTTTATTAAGCATAATTCATTTTATTTTGTTATTGTTTTTAAATATATTTTATTGATTATGCTATTACAGTTCTCTCATTTTACCCCCTTCACTCACCTCCACCCTGCATACCCCTCCCACTCACACTCCCCCCTTTAATTCATGTGCATTTGTCATACTTATAAGTTCTTTAGCTTCTACATTTCCCACACTATGCTTACCCTCTCCCTGTCTATTTTCTACCCACTGTCTTTGCTACTTATTCTCTGTACCTTTTCCCCATCTCTCCTCCTCCCACTGCCCTGTTGCTAACCCTCCATGTGATCTCCATTTCTGTGGTTCTGTTCCTGTTCTAGTGGTTTGCTTAGTTTGCTTTTGTTTTTGTTTTAGGTGTGGTTGTTAATAATTGTGAGTTTGCTGTCATTTTACAGTACATGTTTTTTATCTTCTTTTCTTGGATAAGTCCCTTTAACATTTCATATAATAAGGGCTTGGTGATGATGAACTCCTTCAACTTGACCTTATCTGAGAAGCACTTTGTCTGCCCTTCCATTCTAAATGAAAGCTTTGCTGGATAGAACAATCTTGGATGTAGGTCCTTGACTTTTGTGACTTGGAATACTTCTTTCCAGCCCCATCTTGCCTGTAAGGTCTCTTTTGAGAAATCAGCTCACAGTGTTATGGACACTCCTTTGTAGGTAACTCTTCCTGCTTTTAAGATTCTCTCCTTATCTTTCATCTTGGCTAATGTGATTATGATGTGTCTTTGTTTATTCCTCCTTGGGTCCAACTTCTTTGAGACTCTCTGAGCTTCCTGGACTTCCTGGAAGTCTATTTCCTTTGCCAGAATGAGGAAGTTCTCCTTTATTATTTGTTCAAATAACTTTTCCATTTGTTGCTCTTCCTCTTCCCCTTCTGGTACCCCTATAATTTAGATGTTGGAATGTTTAAAGATGTTCTGGAGGTTCCTAAGCCTCTCTTCATTTTTTTTTGAATTCTTGTTTCTTCATTCTTTTCTGGTTGGTTGTTTCTTTCTTCCTTCTGGTCCACTCCATTGATTTGAGTCCCAGTTTCCTTTCCATCACTATTGGTTCCCTATACATTTTACTTTCACTTAGCATAGTCTTCATTTTTTTCATCAAATTTGCAACCAAATTCAACCAATTCTGTGAGCATTCTGATTACCAGTGTTTTGAAGTGTGCATCTGATAGGTTGGCTATCTCTTCATTGCTTAGTTGCATTTTTTCTGGAGCTTTGATCTGTTCTTTTGTTTGGGTCTTTTTTTTTTTTTTTTTTTTTTGTCTTCATGTTCCTGTTACATAGTGAGGGGTGGAGCCTTAGGTGTTCACCAGGGTGGGGCAACCCAGTTGCTGGGTTGTGACGCTGTATGTGGGGCAGGGGTCCAAGAGGGAACAATGGTGCTTGCTCTGCTCTCTGCTGGATTCCTGTCACTTCCCCTGCTTTCCCCAAGTAAACTGGGCACTTTTGGTGCTGATTCCCAGGTGGGTGGGTTTGTGTGCATTCTAGGACCCTGTGGGTCTCTCCAAGGAGCTCTCCTGTGAGGTTGGGAGTTTTTCCCTGCACCTCAAGTCCCACAGGTGTTTTTAATTGGTGTTTTGAGGCTTTATTTCCCCAAGCTGAGACCCTGGGTTGCACTGTCTGCCTCCGTCCCCAGTTTCACCTGGTTTATCTGCCCATGCATGTGGGACCTCCTGGTCTGTCAGCTGCCTTGTGTGTCCCACCACTCCACAATCTACTGCCTCGCTGGGTTCGCCTGTTGCCACTCCACACCTGGGGTCCTCTAGCCACCTCTTTGCCGAGACTTCTCTCTGCCCTTCCTACAGGTCTGGATGAATGTGTCTACTTTAACTCCTTGGTTGTTGGACTTCCATACAGTTCAATTTTCTGTCAGTACTGGATGTTTTTTGTTTCTAAATTGTTGTTGCCCTTATTTTGATTGTGCGAGGAGGCACAGTGTGTCTACCTAAGCCTCCATCTTGTCCGGAAGTCCTTATAACCTGAATTTCTTTGTGACTAAGATTATGTGCTGAAAAAAAAAAAAAACCTATAGTGGCAAAGTTTGTGCCTATGTACATGACTGCATTAAAACATCTGACCCATATTAGGATATGTCTTTCTCATACCTACTGTTATTCCAGAAGGCAAAATTTCATCTATGAAAATATGTTATAAAATCTAGTTCTCCATTCAAAAATATTTTTTGATCATCTTCTACATGCCAGGTACTGTTCTTAGAACTGTGGCTATAAGCATAAACTAAATAGTCAAAATCCCCTGCCCATTCTAGATGGGGGAACTTGAAATATAATTCCATGGTTCTGGGGCAGTATGAAAATCAAATTTCTTTTAGAATAAAGCATACAAATAAGGGACAATTTATGACTGTTAAATTGTCCTTTGATTTATCTCCTTCCTTTCCTTTTCCCATTACCCAGTCTCCAGAAATCGCTCATATGTGGGCACTTTTAATAAAGAAAGTTTTAATCACTCTACACCTCTGGAACAGCCTGGTGCCAAAGCTCTGAGCAGCTGGAGGTCATAAGGTTGGTCTCATTTGCTTTCTCAGTCTACCTGACAAGCATAATTTCTTTAAGGAAGTAAAAAGGCACTGGAAATACTGAAAAACATGCCACCATATCTATATGTGCTATCAAATAGGATATAATCCTCAGCCATCCTCTGGACCATTTGCTGAGTCTATCTGTAGTACTTCTGGCTTTGGACAATGAGTGCTTCCCCCCAGAGAGCAGCAGGCCATTGTTCTCACAACCAGAATGTCAAAGAGCATTTGCCCCCAAGCACACAGTGTTTGCAATTGTCAAAATGGTACTCATTGAAATTTGATGAGGTTAGAAATAAATAGAACTGTAATGTGGACCCTCAGGTGACTGAGAAATGGACTTTGATCATGTCCTTTTTTCACAGTTAGTTCTATCTTAAAATAAATAAGAAACAAAAACAGACAAATTCAAAGATATGTATATATCATTCTTTGAGAAACTAAAATGGTCTCTAAAAATATATATTTTATGTGTAAAATTGACTGACAGATTCTATAAAAATTATCTTTAACATGTTACTTATCATATATATTAGAATGTCAATTAGGATATAATTGCCTTTGGGGATATATTTCATATACTTAATGCAAATATTTGATGATACCTTTTTAATATCCCAGTAGTTCAAATAAATTATAATGGACACTTGGTTAAAAGCTTTGTAAATATTTACATGGACTGGAAACCCAAGGATATTTCTAGACTATTAAGTACTGAGAAATAAATCTATCTTAACTTATATGACCAAGTGAAGGTTAACTTGCCCTTGGCAATATCTACATTCATGACTAGTGCTACGAATATGCATAAAAGATTACAATCCATGATTTTCTCTGTTCAACATGTCAAAGGTTAACCGTAGGCTTGGTTAACATGTCACTAGTGTGGAGTAAGGGTTAACTACTAAGTAGCTGCATTTTAGTTCTTGTAACAGAATCACATTTTTCTGTCTTCATTTACTTCACTGCAATCCTGCGATTCAAATGAGATAAACTATCATTATAATTCTGTTCTCATGTTATCATATTTAAATGATATTTTCATAGGTTTAAGTTCTACTTAATTTGACATTTACTATATTTTCATCAGCTACATAAAGTGAACAAAAAATGATGAATAAGGAAAAGAAAAGGCCACCAGCCGGATTGCTGCTTGTAGGAACAATTAAGGAGCTTCATAAGTAAAAGTGCTTTGTTTCTCTAAAACAACTATGGCTATTCTGTAATTTCCTATAGGAAGGTCCCAGTAGTCTCATATGAAGCATATGTGCAGTAAATGTTTACTAAGTGATGAGAAGGAATGCATTTCATGTTTACATATCTGTAATAATATCTAACCATTATAATACTTTTTACATATTGAATTTTAGCATGAATCTTTTTTAAAAATCTATAAAGACACAATAAGATAAAGTCCTTTATATAGATCTCAGTACTCTCTCAGAAATTCTCTAATGCTCCTCTCTATTTTATGTGCATGTGCTTAACTGAATGATATTTTATTTAATGATCCATTAGTATAGGGTATAAATGCATCTCCTAAGAATAAATTAAGAAGTAGAGTTAGAAAATTAAATATAAAAGCCTATAGAAAGCCCTCATTAAATCAACAGAGTATTTCTCCAGGTGCATTCCTGCAGAGACACAGAAGGCCGGGCCAAGCTTTAAAATTCCTCCGATTTGTAGCTATTGACATTGCTGACAAGTGGCAGGCACACGCTCACATACTTTGGCTCTTGAGAATTATTAACTAACCTACTGTATTCAGTGTCAACAAGGGCATGCCCTGGACAGTGCTTCCAATTTGCTTTTGGTTTCTGTCCAGGACCCCATCTCTCTGATCTGCAAACACTGTCCCCCACTCCAGCTGCTTCTGTAGGGTTTTGGTTCTTAACTGAGAGCCGCTTGATCCCTTCACAGATGTTAACTGGAAGCACTTAGCTGATACCTTCCTCAGAAGCAGTAGTTAAAATAGGTAATTCTTTTATTAAAAACTCTCCTTTACTGGCCGTTTATGTACTAGACACAGCTAAATGTTTTACATTTATTATTCAAGTCAATTTTTGCAGGATTTTGTTTTTATGAGATAGCTATCACTTGTACTTTCAATTAACATGCAAATAAACATATATTGAGAAAAACCTAATGCCCATACACTCCTGTCTTTGGGGTCTTTTATTGTACTTTGTACAAGTATCTTTTCCCACTGACTCCTCTTCCTGTTCAATAGGCCAAAGTTAGTTCCAACTTGCCTTTGTGAATTTTTGTATTTATTGAAACCTTACTCTTAGTTTTTGTTAGTTTAATTCAGACTTTCTTTGATTCTGGTTGTTGCCAGATAGGGCTTATTTCTTCTGGCTTCTTCTCAACTTCTGGCTGCTTCTCACCCAATTCTATACCTGTTCCTATAATTTAGACAGACTTGACTACTCCTTTTCTGTGCTGGAAACAAAATATCCTGATGTCTGGAACTTGGAAGTTAAATTAGAAAAGTGAATTAGCAAGTAAGTAAGAAAAATGTAGGTATAGATTTCTTTTCTCTCGTGGCCTAAATTCTGTGTTTTGATTACACATTGTTTACTCTATGGGGCACATTTCTCAAAAACTTTGTTACTTAGGAAGCTCACTGGCACATTTTTTATTAACATTCCGATGGGGCTTGTCTCAATTTTAATATAAGTTAATTAAATTGTTACTTTTCTGCAGCTCAAGTATTTAGATTTCATTAACTTCTTTTGTACTCTATGAATATGGGTAGATTTGACTTGTTTCTCTATTGATTTTCCACTTATATATTTCTACTTTTCCAGTCTTCCTTCATACATATTGATCAGTTATAGAATTTATATCCTGGACTGCATGGAACAAGTCTAATTCATGGTTCTTTCCTTTTAGCCTTTATAATGAAATGCTACCCTGTTTTTATGTCAGTGAAGTGCATCATCTCTCCTCTTGGTAACTACTTGTGCTTTGGCTGCTGTCACAGAATTCATCTCAGTTAAGTGACTTGATGACGTTTAAGAGACATCCGAATCCCACTCAGACTATTCCCTGGGATTAGGTTCTTTGGCTTAGTTCATTTCCTTACCAGCTGTCCTTGTAGTGATGATATTTCCTAAACCCTAAATCTCTCCTCAAATTCTGGGAGTTAAACCTTGTTGAGAGCGTTCACTTCAGTTTTCACTACTTCACTTCATAGCAAGTTAACGTTGTACAAAATAATAAATAAAACCGCATCAGAATAAACATTAATTCCTTAATGAAAGAATACAAATTGTCACTGAAGTATTTTACCTAAAAGCTTTTCAAATCAGTTTTTTTTCTATAATGAGACAGATAGCCAGCCAAATTTCCCTGATACTTGTTTCAAATAAAGAGAATATCAGTAAACAGGGTAATGTTCTGGCCTCTTGGGGGCTTGTTTTCGAAGCGCTCTGAAGTGGGTGTGATGTAAGTGACACAACACAGTTAGAATGAACATTCTGTGTCTAGTCAGTTCCTTACTGTGTGCTTCCTCTGCAAATACATTTTTCTTAATTCTAACAGAAAATACATTGACAGCTTAAAACTCAATATTAAAAGCATTTCCATAGATCATATGGATAGATTCAAATAACCATATCAATCCATAATTATAAATCATTACAAACTTGGGTCTTTGGATATAATTTGTGAATAAGTGATTGCCATGATAGCCTGTGCTTTGGCTTGCTAGGAGCACTACAAAACTCTCTGTTAGCTTAAAAAAAAAGGAAAATGAGAAATTTGAGAGTTACTGGTAAACCCTTTAAGCACAATGCCAAAAGTTTAACCAAAAGAAGATAATTATTTTATGAGTATCTTTGCCACTTTATTGTTATCTTAGATCTAATTATAGTCTATTTAGAGAATTGTATTAAAATTCTAAATTTTGAAATTTTCTTTATTTCTCATCTTTGGTTATAGTTTTATAACAAAGTTTTATAGTGACATGTCAACGATGATTTTTCAAGTGCTCAGTTTTCTTGTTATTATAACCCCTGAAATATTAAACTTTAATTATTTTCAAAATATAGGCTAGATCTACCTACCACATCCAATGATCATACTAGCTAATAAAGATTACTTTTGAATGAAGAGTGGAATTTGTGGTGTGATTCAGGATTGTCGTGGTGGACATCTATTTTTGTTGGCAAGAGTTTCTTCCAACCTCACAGTCCATGTTTTCCTTTCAGGAAATGACCTTCCAATATTATCAGTACCCATAGCTCCTGGCTTTGACATATAACCCAGACCTTGTAAATCAAAATTTAAAGTGATTGGTTCAGTGGTGAGCACATGCTTCAGTCTAGCCCAGATAATTTTGCTGGGACTATTTGGAAAGAACTGCTCTCTTCATTCCAAAATATGTACAGAGAGGGTAAGTGGAGATCATTTTCTTCTGTGTGGAAATAGGTATACAATATTATCACATATGTCAGGGCTTAAAACATTTTTCTGAAAAGTGGAATATGGAGGAAGGAAGATGGCGGTGTGGTAGGAGGACACACAGTCCACTTCCCCCTACACATAGGAGAAAACCTGGTTGATTTCTGGCGGAACAGAGCAAATAGACATCAGAAACACAGCATATTTGAAAACAGGAGATCGATTGTAGTGAACATTGAAAAACCAGACAGTAGGGAGTGTACTCCAGCAGTGTGGAGACCAGGGCAGGAGCTGAGGTCCCGGGCCAGTGCTCCACAAAAGACTCTAGGGAGGGAGCTGCGTCAACCGCTCCCTGCCCAGCCAAACAAGGTTACAGCAGCACTGGGATAAACCTGGGTGCTTGAAATCTCACAAAAAGGAGCTAAGGTCTCATAGCCCTGGGAGGACCGTGCATTGGAGCTTGAGCCAGAGCGCCATGGAGGACCCGCACTGCGGTAGCTCAGCTCCCGCACGACACCGGGGACCACAACGTTGGGGACCTATCAGTGCCTGCGTGACAGTCAGTGTCCCTGCATGGACAGCTGGGAGATCTTAGGTGCCTGTCAGTGACTGTAATAGGTGTGCACCGTCTCAGAAGATACGCCTGAGCTGAGAGGCCCCAGGCTAGCTCTGAGGACAGTAGCCCAAAGATAACTGAGTGCTGTACAGGGAGAAAAACAATACAGTCGCCCCTTGGCCACTGCAGTCAGCAAGGCCAGAAAAACCGGCTTGGCAAGATTGATAGCAGCAAGAGTTGGTGTTCTTTTTTTTTTTTAATTAATTTTTCATTATTTTTATCTTTTTTACCCCTCAACTCCTTTTGCTTCTCATTACTTTCTTGTTTTATTCCTTCTTCCTTTCTTTCCAATCTTATCTCTTTTTCCCCTTTTTTCTTTTTCTTTCTGCTTTTCTTTCTTCTCTCTTCATTTTTTCTTTTCTTTTTTTTTCTTCCTCTTTTCTCTTTTTAAATACCCACCAGTGAGACAAAAACAAAACAAAACAAAACAAAAAAACCCTGGAACTGTGAAAAAACCAGAGTCAGTCCCAAAGAGGGGGCATTTCAACAGCTGAGACACTGGAAGCTGTGAATACCGGATACCCAAAGGAGACAGCACCACGGAATCTCACAGGTATTCTACCATAGGAGTTCACAACACAAACCCAGGGAGCCAGAACAGATCAATTTAAGAAGCTGAGCCTAACAAGAAGAAGCTCACAAACAATCCTCAAATTGAAAGAAAAGGAGGAAGCCCCAGAAAGAATGCTAAATGAAATGGAGGCCACTCAACCTTCAGATTTAGAGTTGAAAGCAATGGTTTTTAGGAAGCTCCAAGAGCTTGCAATGAGCTACCAGAAACCACAGGGAAGCTACAATGAACTCACTGCAAACTATATCAACATGAAAAAGGAAATAGAAACTATCAACAAGGGCCAAGAGGAAATGAAAAATACAATTTCTGAACTGAAGAACACAGTGGAAGGAATGAAACGCAGAATTGATGAAGCAGAAGATTGGATCAGAAAGTTGGAGGATCAAGTAGAAAAAAACACCCAGAAAGAGCAAGAAAAGGAAAAGAGGCTGAGAAAGAATGAAGAGGGATTAAGAGAAATGCAAGACAATATGAAATGTAATAATATCCATATAATAGGGACACCAGAGGAGAAGAAGAGCAAGGGATAGAAAACCTATTTGAAAAAGTAATGATGGAAAACTTCCCTAATTTGATGAGAGAAAAGGCACACAAATCCAGGAAACACAGAGAGTCCCAATCAAGAGGAACCCAAAGAGGCCCACTTCAAGACCCATCATAATTAAAATGGCAAAATTCCAAGACAAAGAGAGAATCTTAAAGGCAGCAAGGGAGAAAAAGGGAGTAACATACAAGGGAGCCCTGATAAGGTTAGCAGCTGACTTCTCAATGGAAACGCTCCAAGCCAGAAGAGAATGGCAAGGAATATTCCAAGTAATGAGAACCAAAAGCCTGCAACCAAGACTACTTTACCCAGCAAGGTTTTCAATCAAGATAGAAGGCCAAATGAGGAGCTTCCCAGAAAATAGAAGTCTAAAAGAATACACCTCTACCAAACCAGCTCTGCAAGAGATACTAAAGGGACTGCTTTAAGGAAAGGAAGGAAAAGAGAGAGGGAGAGGAACACAGGTACAAAAATGGCAAAGAATAAGTACCTATCAATAATAACCTTAAATGTAAATGGATTAAATGCTCTAATCAAAAGGCATAGAGTAGATGAATGGATAAGAAAGCATGATCCATACATATGCTGCCTACAAGAGACCCACCTCAGGATAAAAGACCTACACAGACTCAAAGCGAAGGGCTGGAAACAAATTTTCCAAGCAAACGGACAGGAAAAAAAGCCAGGGTAGCAATACTCATATCAGACAAAATAGACTTCAAAAGAAGAGCCATAAAGAGATACCCAGAGGGTCACTTCATAATACTCAAGGGAAAAATCCACCAAGAAGACATAAACATTGTAAATACATATGCACCCAATGTAGGAGCACCTAAATACATTAAGAAAATCTTAGAGGACTTCAAGAAAGATATTGACAGCAACACAATTATAGTAGGGGATTTTAACACCCCACCGTCAAAAATGGACAGATCTTCTAAACAAAATATCAACAAAGATATTGTGGCATTGAACAACACTCTAGATGAAATGGACTTAGCTGATATATATAGAGCCCTTCATCCCAAAGAATCTAAATAAACATTCTTTTCAAATGCACACGGAACATTCTCAAAGATAGACCACATGATAGGACACAAAACTAGCCCCATCAAATTCAAGAAAATTGAAATCATACCAATTATTTACTCTGACCACAAGGGACTGAAACTAGAAACCAACCCCAAGGGTTAAAACCCCAAACACTCAAAATCATGGAGATTGAATAGCATGCTATTAAACAGTGAATGGGTCAAGAATGAAATTAGGGAGGAAATTAAAAAGTTTCTGGAAACAAATGAAAATGAACTCAACGACCCAAAATTTATGGGACACAGCAAAGGCAGTTCTCAGAGGAAAGTTCATAGCAATACAGGCCTACCTAAAAAAGAAACATGTTGAACAAACAACCTAAACCTATGCCCAGAAAAACTTGAGGAACAACAAAGACAGCCCAGAGCAAGTAGAAGGAAGGAAATAACCAAGATAAGAGCAGAATTGAATGACATAGGGACTAAAAGCACAATTCTAAGGATCAATGAATCCAGGAGATGGTTCTTTGAAAAGATAAACAAAATTGATAAGCCTTTAAACAGGCTCATAAAAAAAAAAGAGAGAGAGGACCCAAATAAACACAATCAGAAATGAAAGAGGAGAGATGACAACTGACACCACAGAAATACAAAGGATTGTAAGGAATTACTATGAAGAACTGTATGCCAAGAAATTTGAAAACCTAGGTGAAATGGACAAGTTTCTAGAAAAATATAATCTTCCAAAACTCAATGAAGAAGAAGCAGAAAGCCTGAACAGACCAATAATAGCAGATGAAATTGAAGCAGTAATCAAAAAACTCCCGACACACAAAAGCCCTGGGTCAGATGGTTTCACAGGAGAATTCTACAAAGCATGTAAGGAGGAGCTCACCCCTATCCTTCACAGACTATTCCAAAAAATACAAAATGATGGAAGACTCCCAAACTCTTTTTACGAAGCCAGCATCATTCTAATCCCCAAACCAGATAAAGACATAATAACAAAAGAAAACTTCAGGCCCATATTGCTGATGAATATAAACGCTAAAATTCTCAACAAAATATTGGCAAACTGCATCCAACAATACATTAAAAAGATCATACACCATGACCAAGTGGGATTCATCCCTGGGATGCAAGGATGATTCAACATTCACAAATCAGTAAATATAATACATTACATAAACAAAAACAAAGACAAGAATCACATGATCATATCAATAGATGTGGAAAAAGCATTTGATAAGGTACAGCACCCATTTAGGATAAAACACTCAGCAAAATGGGAATTGAGGGAGCATTCCTCAACATAATAAAGGCCATATATGAGAGACCTACAGCCAACATCATACTCAATGGGCAAAAAATAAAATCTTTTCCACTAAGATCTGGAACAAGACAAGGTTGTCCACTTTCACCACTTCTATTCAATATAGTATTGGAAGTATTAGCCACGGCAATTAGACAAGAAAAGGAAATAAAAGGCATCCAAATTGGGAAGGAGGAAATAAAGCTATCATTTTTTGCAGATGACATGATAGTGTACATAGAAAATCATATAGACTCAGCCAAAAAAGTTGCTTGACCTAATAAATAAATTTGGACAAACAGTCAGATACAAAGTCAATATCCAGAAATCAAAGGCATTTTTGTATACCAACAATGAAAGAGCAGAAGCAGAAGTCAAGAAAAAAATCCCATTCAATATAGCAAAAAGAAAAATAAAATACCTAGGAATAAACCTAACCAAGGAGGTAAAATACCTGTACATAGAAAACTACACAACACTGAAGAAAGAAATCAAGGAAGACACAAACAAATGGAAACATATACCATGTTCATGGATCAGAAGAATTAACATCATCAAAATGTCCATACTACCCAAAGCAATTTAGAGATTCAGTGCAATACCTATTAAAGTACCAATGGCATATTTCACAGACATAGAAAAAAAATCATTTCAAAAATTTATAGGGAACCATAAATGACCTCAATTAGCTGCAGCAATTTTGAGAAAGAAGAGCAAAGTCAGGGATCACAATACCTGACACCAAACTGTATTACAAGGCTGCTGTAATCAAAACAGCCTGGTACTGGCACAAAAACAGGCACATGGACCAGTGGAACAGAACAGAGAGTCCAGAAATAAACCCAATTCTCTACGGTCAATTAATATTTGACAAAGGAGGCAGCAACATAAAATGGAGTAAAAGTAGCCTCTTCAACAAATGATGTTGGGAGAACTGGACAGCTACATGCAAAAAAATGAAACTTGAACACCAACTTACACCATACACAAAAATAAATTCAAGGTGGATAAAAGATTTAAATATAAGCCATAACACCATTAACGTCCTAGAGGAGAACATAGGCAGGAAAGTCTCAGATATTTCACCCAGCAACATTTTTACTGATATATCCCCTAAAGTAAGGGACATAAAGGAAAGAATAAACAAATGGGATCTCATCAAAATAAAAAGCTTCTGCATGGCTAGAGAAAACAGTATTAAAATAAAAAGAGAACCAACTGTATGGGAAAATATATTTGCCAATGATACCTCAGACAAGGGTTTCATCTCCAAAATATATAAAGAACTTACATGACTCCACTCTAAGAAGACAAGCAACCCAATTAAAAAATGGGCAAAGGACTTGAACAGACACTTCTCCAAGGAGGACATACAGAGGATCCAGAGACACATGAAAAGATGCTCAATATCGCTAGCTATGAGAGAGATGCAAATTAAAACCACAATGAGATACCACTTCACACCAGTCAGAATGGCCATCATAAACAAAGCAACAAACAACAAGTGTTGGAGAGGTTGTGGAGAAAAGGGGACCCTAGTGCACTGTTGGTGGGATTGCAGACTGGTACAACCACTATGGAAAGCAGTATGGTAATTTCTAAGAAAACTAAAAAACGATCTACCTTTTGACTCAGCAATTCCACTGTTAGGATTATATCCTAGGAACCCTGAAACACCAATCCAAAAGAACCTATGCACCCCAATGTTCATAGCAGCACGATTTACAATAGCCAAATGTTGGAAGAAACCTAGGTGCTCATCAGTAAATGAATGGATCAAGAAACTATGGTACATTTACACAATGGAATTCTATGCAGCAGAAAGAAAGAAGAAGCTCCTACCCTTCACGACAGCATGGATGGAACTGGAGAGCATTATGCTAAGCTAAATAAGCCAGGAGGTGAAAGACAAATACCATATGATCTCACCTTTAACAGGAACCTAATCAACAAAACAAACAAACAAGCATAATATAACCAAAGACACTGAAATTGAGAACAGGCTGACAGTGAACAGAAGGGAGAGGGGAAGCAATTCCAGGGAAAGAGGGGAAGGGTTAAGAGCAACAAGTATGGAAGACACATGGACAAAAACCAGGGGGGTTGGAAATGGGAGGGAGGTGGGGAGGGCTGGGGTGGTGGGCTGGGATGGGAGTAGAAGACAGAAAACTGTACAAGAACAACAATTAAAATAAAATAAAATAAAATAAAATAAAATAAAAACATTTTTCTTTTTTAATCTCATAGTTTCTGTGGGCCAAATGTCTGGGTATGGCCCACCTGGGTCCACTGCTTTGTGGTCTCACAGACCTCCAGTGACAACATTGGCCAGGGCTGCTGTCCCACCTGAAGGTCAGCTGAGAAAGCATCCATTTCCAAGTTCATGTGGTAGGTAGTAGAAAACGGAAACCACGGATCATCCCATGTGGTGAGGGGTTGAGATGCCTTAGTAGGCTGAAAAGAAGAGTGAGGTGATTTTATAAAAAGAAAATAAAAAACCCAAATGCACTAAGGTCGCTCATCTATTCCAGCCACCCAGACCTATGGCTGGAAGTTAAGGTAGTTGTCTCAACGTGACCACATTTTACACAGAGTTTGTAAAAGCAGTTCTAAAGTATCTAGTCATATTTTAGCTGAGACTTAGCAGAGGGGAACAGATTATGTCACAACGACCTAAATCTCACCATCACTGTATTGTAAGAAGGAAAAATTAGCGGTGGTGGAGGAGGGTCGGAGTTAAGGAAGAGAGAGAAAAGAGTGTAAATCAAATGATCAAGAAATTGAGAAGTCAGTCTTTGTGTAACTGAGTTGACTGTGGATAGCTCAATGGCATAGAGAAGACTAAGGTAGACAAAAGGGAGTTTTCTAGATCACAATCCTTTGATTATAAACTGCTGCCATCTCCCTATCACTCTCTAACCTTGATTTTACCTTGAAACATTTGCATATGCTCATGCCTTTACCTTGGGCATTTTTCTCCACCTTCCTTTCTTCTTTGGGTTAGCTCCTCCTTTGTCAGGTTTCAGGTTAGACAGGAGCATTTTCTCCTCAAAATTTCCCTGACCGTTAGGTCCTGGTTACTGGTGCTTCTCCTGGGTACTTTTCATAGCACTGTGTACGTACCACCAGAACCCCTCCTAAGACAGTATTTTAATAACACATTTATGAAGCAGGATTATTATGCTATAAAGATGAGAAGCTTTGCTTTTCAATTTACCTGTGCCTAACACAGAGACTGGTACATAATTTGAACTTATACATATAATTGGTGTGTTGAGTAAATAAATTGTCGAATTAATTTAACTAAAATAATTGTATGCATTGGGACAGGATTTTTCAAATTTTGCATTCATGAAGTGTTAATAAAATTACAATTATTATTCATATTTAGATATTTTAGGTTATTATTAAAGTTAAGCAAAAATATCCATTATCTCAAGTCATTCATAGAAATAGACAAACATAGAAACAGAGATGCAAAAATATAAGGGCTTAAAATATGTATAGAGAGACAAAGAAAGGAAAAGAAATAAAAACATGCAAATAAAAGAGATAACAGTAATGAATTTGATAGTGAAGGGAAAATATGGAATATACAGAGAAACATTTAGAAGCAGAGTCAAATACAGAGTTATAGAAAAAAATGTATTTAAAAGAGACTAATTAGAGTGAGATAAGTAATATTGATAATAATAGCTATTAGTCTCATTGGTATTCAGAAGCCAAACAACTGCTTTATCTTTATTAAGATACCCAGAAGGCCTGATTCATTTCAGTATTTTCAGAGATATCTTGAAATTGAGACTTAATAAATTATTCTAAACATTTTTCCATCAAGTCAAATTTGGTTTCTGCATTTATTTGAGTACATACAATTTACAGTTAAAACCAAAATGATGGAAAATATCAGACATCAAGAAAATTACTATTATTAATAACTTTTTTATTTTCAAAGGCTTACTGCTGGATATGACCCTAAGGTTCTAGCTGAGGGGACAAGTTCTGTGCATTAAAGCCTGTCATATGCTCATAAATGTTTAACAAATGGCTCTAGGGAGGAAAAAGAGAAAGGCCTGATTTGCAGCATTTGCAAAATTCTGTGGTGTAAATACTCCAGTGTGGCAGATTTTAAGATACTGGCACGTCACTGAGTGTGGACCTGGAGAGAGACGTTCACAGTGCATACAAAGGATGCTAGCTCCCTTTTTGACACTCGCTAAGCATGAAATAACAGTAATTACTATATGCAATTTTTACCTACATTAATCAGCACTCTTTCGGTTATAAATGTCATACATCCAACTAAATTGTCTTCATTTGGCTTTTAAGGCCATTGCGGCTTCTTCACATCACTGAGAAGGTTAAGATGAAAGCACGATCCTACTATGGTAAAATCTACGGGTTCAAGTGGTTTTAGCTTTCCTGAGAGATGTCTATCTTTTCTTCACTCTTCTTTTCTCTGTGCTTGGCTACATTTCCAGGAGGGGGTTTCTGTAAAGGACAGACTGTAGGTGGTCCCCATGATTGGTACTTCTTTATGTGTTATCCTCTTTCATGATCCTATTTGAACCCTTATAAATGAGACATCTCTGCATTCACAAAGTTTATGGTCTGGTAATGGAGACAAATGATAACATATTAATATGCTGGAGTACAAAGGTATTAAACTCCAGGAAAGGAGAAAGTGTTAACTAGCATTGCATGGTTTATTTTCTTTTATATATATATATATATATATATACACACACATATTTTCATATATATATATATCTTCAAAGTTTACAAAAATAAAATACTTTAGGAAGTGGCTATATTTCATAATTTTCTTCATAACTATAAATTTGAGTGGAAATGGAAAATCCCATCATTTTAGTATTTGCTACAATAACTCGTAAGGTACTTTGATTTCAATGCTGTCATACTACTAGAAATATATATTGTTGCCCTTCTAGAGTAACATTTTCTGATTTGGACAGCCAGGTTTTTGTTGCTGTTGTTGTTTTGTTTTGTTTTATTTTTGTTTGTTTTTTTGTCCTTGTATAAGATATCTATTATTAACAGTAAGGTCTACTGCTATAAAAATGAGATGACACCCGATTTCATACAATTTTTCATCTATTTCTCTTCTGATGTTTCTCTTTGAGGTTAGAACTTCCTTTGCTTGTAAGTGCTAAGCTTCTTTTCTGGTTTTGAAAAAAACTGATTCTAAGTGCTTTCATTTGGACATGATAACTTATGCTTGATATGGTTGATATCTTAAAAATTTTAGTGTGTTGTTATATCCATCTGAAGTGCATATGTATGTAATCTTTTAAGCAATTGGCTATGATGATACTCTAAAAGGAACATAAATCCAATTTTGGTGGTTTCTTTTTTCTTTGCAACTTCTTTAGGAATTCTACTCTAACTCTGTTACAATGGTAATGGTATTCAGCTAACTGTTACGAAGAATGAAATTGTTAAAAATAAAACACAAATTTGGACTCAGTGACAAACTTTTTGGGTGTTACCTAATAGGAAATTCTAGTGCTAATGTGTTCAGCTTGGTAGGAAAATAAAAATGTTTCTCAGATTTCAGGGAGGTTACATTGAGAAATAATGACATGTTATGATCTAATTTTTCCACAAAGACACCAAGTTCACCTTGAGGCGACTTTGCACTGTTGGGTGGTAAAAGAAAACCAATTCATTTTGTACCACAGTCATTTTTCACCTCTGTGAGTGCTTAAACATTTATTCAAATGCATCTGTTCTCAATTTCTAATAGTCACCAGCACCAAGAACCTTCAGCTCTTGTAGTTTAATATTTAAAGGGAATACTAGTGGTTTCCAAACACTGGGGTATGCAAAAGTTATACTTCAGTGACGAATAAAATGTCAGAAATTTATGGTACTTTAAAGAAAAGCAAATACCTAATGAAGAGAGTGAGAAATAGAACACACTCTCTTAAAACTATTTTTAGTGCCATGGCAACTGAATTTTATTTGGACACTTATAGGTTGATTTTTGAAAGAACAGTTTAGATGTTTATAAAGTTTGGGTGACAATTCTCCATCTGTCTCCAACAGTTCTGCATATCTTTTAAGCAAGGCACTGATTTTTTTTGTTATATGCTATCTTTTCTAGAAAGTTTGTATAGAAAACTGTCTTGCAGGATAATTTCTCCTTTTGGCACTCAGGGCAAATATGCCTCCTGTTTAGCATACAATAGAAGAATGCCTTCCTGCAGAACTGAAGGCAAGCATGTCAATAAGCCGTGATAAAATATTCAGGTTCCCTAAAGTCAGAGTTCCTCTGCCACAACCCAACCTGCTGCCCGCGGAGCTGTCATCTGACTCGCTGCAGGTAGCCCTGTGGGAACAGTGGCCCAGGGAGACACCGCAGGGATGCCGATACTCCGGATACTGCCATCGTTCTGTGAAATAATCAAACCTTCGTTTCTGACTCCGGAGTGCTGTCTCTGTCAGCGTCCACGAAATTTTATGTGGATGTTTACAAGGTAGACTTCTTTATTTAGTGGAGCCCTAGATTGACAGCAGAAGTGAGCAGAAGGTGCAGATATATCTCATACATCCCCCGTATTCACACACATGCAGCCTCCCCTACCATTGGCATTCCACATCAGAGTAGGACATTTTTTACGATGGATAAAACTACACTAACCAGTTATTATCACTCGAAGACCATAGTTTACATCAGGGTTCACTTTTGGTGCTGCACATTCTTCGGATTTGGACAAATGTATAATGCCGTGCATCCGTCATTGTAGCATGACACAGGATGGTTTCACGGCCCCAAAATTCCTCTGCATTCCATCTATTAATCCCAATTTCCCTTCAACCCCTTGGTAATGACTAATTTTTAAAACATTTCTATGATTTTCCTTTTTCTAGAGTATCATCTAGTTGCAATTATATATTATGTAGCCTTTTAAGACTGGCTTCTTACACTTAACAATATACAGTTAAGGTTTCTTCGTGTCTTTTCATGGCTTGGTAGCTTATTTCTTTTTAATGCTGAATGATGTGCCATTGTGTGGATATACTACAGTTTATTTATCCACTCACCTACTGAAGAACATCTTGATTACTTCCAGATTTCGGCAATCATGAGTAAAGTTTCTATGAACACATATGTATGGGGTTTTGTGTGAACATGAGTTTTCAACTTCTTTGGATAAATACCAAGGAGTGAAATTGTTGAGTCTTATTGTAAGAGTATGTTTAGTTTCATAAGAAGCTTCCAAACTGCATTCCAAATTGGCTTTACCATTTTGCACTCCCATCAGCAATTAATAAGACTTCCTATTACTTCACATCCTTGCTAGTATATCGTTGTCAGCATTTCAGATTTAATCATTACAATATGTGTGCAGTGTTATCTCGTTGATTTTACATTTGCAATTCCCTGATGACAAATGATGCAGATCATCTATTCCTATGTGTATTTGGTATCTGTGAAGTGTCCGTTTAGATCTTTTAAAATCAGGTTTTCTGTGTTATTATTTTTAAGTTTAAGGGTTCTTTGTATATTTTGAAACACAGTTTAATTAGGTATGGGTTTTGCAAATATTTCCTCCAGTCTGTGGCTTGTCTTCTTATTCTCTTGACAGATAGTTTTTATCTAAGGATTTTACCTTTAAATATTCATATAATTGATGAGAGTCAAGACAGGCAATATAGCTAAACTTACCACTGTGATAACATTTAGTAGGATATGCTAAGTCTCTTGATTTATTCTGTTTTTAATAACCTCTTCTAATTATTTTAGAAAAATTCCCATACATTATAGATCTCTCATGTGACATCTTATTTTTACATGAATTTTGAATTTTTGGATTTGACTAATGTTCTTCAAAACTAAATACATAGATACATAAAGTCTCTATCCTGAAGGACATTTCAGTCAGAAAACAGACATGCCAAACAAGAAAACTATATAAGGGATTGGGTGGTAACATGAGTTAAGCAAGTCAAGTATGTGAGAAATAATTGGGAGTGTCCACAAGAATGATGAATGAAAAAAAGTGCCTGTATTCTAGGTATGAAGTATTAGATATTACTTAGCTAGAGCTGACTATTTTTGTGCACTAATAGATCTTTTAACATTAAGGAAATCCAGAAATCCAGACTTTAATGTAAACATTTCAAATTTTAAATTATGAGAAATACGGTGTGGATGAAGCAAATACATTAACCCACTTAACCCACTAAACAATAGCTTTTGTTTAGCACATAATTGCAGGATAACATATGTACTGTAATGGAGTCATATGCAAAGTACATTGGTAGCATGGAAAAGTTACATTAAAAAAGGTCATCTTTGAGACATCCATTGTTGGAAGGATGTGTAGGGCCTTTCCTTAGCATTGCTGAAAGAAGGCAAAAGAACAACACAGGAAAAGCATGGAGGCCTGAGAAAGTTTTTCGTGTTTTAGGAACTACATATGGCCTAGGGTTTCCTGAACACAAAATTTGGGAAAACCCAGATAGGGTATAGAAAATAGGATCTAGGTGGTGGTGGATGTCCTTGATCAGATTTGGCAGGAAAAATTCATGAGAGTCCTTGACTGCACAGAGTAAGAGCACACTGTTTAAGTAATGTGAAGGCATTAAAGCATTTCAGTAGGGTGTTGCCTGAGCTGACTTGTAATTTAGAAATAACAGTGGTTATTGTTTTGAAGATTGAATGGAAAGGGAACAAAATACAAGCAATTTTCTCAGAAGGGAGAAGGGAATGGAACCAGAATTCAGGTAACTAGATTAGATTTCGAGAATAGGAAGAACTCTTGTACTTGATATAAAATAATGTCTTGGTATGAGGGATTTACTTTTGTCACTAAAGAACAATATTAAAGTTATATTTTATTATGCTTTTCATGTAAATTTATCAAACTACTTCTCAGAGGTTCTAAGTAAAAGCTCATTAAAATTAAAATATACAGATACTTTAATAACATATATAAAATTATTTTCAGAAGTTCTAGACCTTTCAAAGAATGATCTCATATTAGTTGAGAATAGCCCTTTCCTCTCAGAATAAGGAGAAAATGTAATCAATATATCAGCATATTTAAACTAACTAATTAATGAGCTATCTGTCCATATATTATCTATCAAATATCTATCATGTCTATTCATCCATTATCTTTCTATCTATCTACCTATCATCTATCTATCTATCTATCTATCTATCTATCTATCTATCTATCTTCCTACCTATCTATGACCTAGCTGGGAGGTTTATGGCTATGACTAAAGCCCAAAATTATTATTTGCTTACTTGGTATTGTCTCACTTGCAAGTGACAAAAGCCAATCTATATTGGCTTAAGCAAATAATAGGGATTACATGGTTTATGTAACCTAAAAGACCAGGCTGGGAAAAAATATATCAATCTGAATGCCTTTGGGATATATTTAGGAATAAACACAGCTAAAAACTTTTAAACAAACTTATTAGTTCATTGGTTCGTTTAATTTAAAAATCAGTAGGATGGCTTAGGGTACAGATTGTTTAGGGCTCTGGCTTCCTTTCAATGTGACTTTCTTTCTTCTCTCCCCATATGTCAGTTTTATCCTGAAGTCAAGGTTCCTCATGGTGGTCAAATGCCTAAAGCTGATCCAAACCTCACACTAATGCACTGAATGTCCAAAAAGAATAGAAAACTTCTTTTCCTCTAAGCTTTATCCAGACTCCTAGACTCTGATCTATTGGTCCAAGTTAAAACAGTTTCCTCGTCCTGAACCAGTCCCTGTTGGCAGAGGGAATGCTGCCTACTGACTGACTTAATTTTTGGTTAAATATACTTCTGTGAACCAAGCATTATGACCTGCAAAGTATAATTAAATTTGGTGGCATGGGGCAATCAAGACCCATTCTAAATTGGATTTGGTGTCAATTCCACCTCAATGACGTGGATGGTCTGCAACAAAAGAGAAATGAAATACACACTGGGGAAGTATCTAAAAATGTCCACTGCACTGTGCTTCGGGTATGCTGAATCTAAGTTATTGGGAATCTGTTGTTTCTGCTTACATTTCCAGTTCCCAAATGGTGGCAAGATGATCACTAGCTTCTCCAGGCTAAAAAATATTTTACCAACTCAAAAACCCCAGGGTAAGAATTTGTTTTCATCAGTAGCTCTAGCAAATAACACGCGAATCTTTATTAGACCAACTGGTGCTGTGCATCCATGCTTAGAATGAATTATTCTACTAGAGCTGTGAAAGCTCGCGTTGCTCAGTTCTAAGCCACGTGACATCCTTGGAGATAGGTTTAAGGTCATTGCTATTGAAATAACATGGAGTTACAGTCAAAGCTTGGTAGATTTCCAAAGAAAAAGCTGGAAGCACATATTAAAAAAGGGAAATAATTGCTAGGTGAAACAGTAATGGTAACAACGGCAAAATTCATAGAAATGTACACAAAAAACAACAATAACAATAACATCTGTCCAAAACAAAACCAAACTTTTTATTTAGTTGTTTATGTCAACTAAATTTAATAACATGTGTTTAATTGAATTAATAGAATATTGAAGTTTACTTATCATTTGTAATGAAATAAAAGGTTGTTTATGATTGGATAAAACCACATATTTAACCTGTATGTTCACTTAAAATCACTTCATTATATTAATAAGAGAGAATTAATTCAAAATAATAATAAATTTAAAATTCTATTAATATTTCAATTGTGCTTGATATTTAATGTTACTTGCTTTGGAGTCACTTATTGAACATTCTTTGAGTCCTATAAAGAGAATATTAAAAAACAACAAGAGAGAATAAATTCCAACTTTGACCTGAGCATTCTTATTCACTTGACCGCAAAAGTCCTTGAAAGTTTTCTTGTATTTGAAAACATACTTCAAAAATTTCTACTTGCATTAAGTAATCCAAAATTTATGTAATATTACATAACATTATGTGCTATTAGTAACCTTGTGAAGAAAAGTGTTGATGTACTACAAAAAAGTGGGCTAATATTTGAGAAGGAATAGCCATTTTTAAAAAGCTTCTCAATTCAAAATATGTTAATATGGTAAATGCTCCATGAAGTATGATTAGTGGACCTGCTTAGTATAAAATATTCACATAAATCAATTTCCAGTTTAGCTTAACATCTAATATTTAATAATAACACCACTGACATGGCATGATTATTAAAGTTTTTTGCCAATCCCATCTAAGAATAAGTAGACTAACTCCTTAAGTCAAAACCAAGAAGTATTAATTGTGGACTTAAACGTAACTCAGTTTGCAAACTGTTGTTGATCTCATTCAATTACGTAAAAGAGCCTATCTATAGAAAATAGACCCTCAAAGCAAGGGATGCATTAACAATGGCAGCTGGGATTCCTAGTAACCTTGACTTTACAGTGTATACAGAGTGAATCAAGACATTAGTTCTAAAGCAGGAGTTAAGGAACCCATGTTTTCTAATGCAATGAATTTATTTCCTCTTACTTTGCAGTATAGGGTGTAGGCACTATATCACATCGCACAAGTTAATTATGTGACTACCTTTCCAAGAAAACTCTCTCTTTAAATCATTTTATCTGCCCTTTTATTATTATTAGCCACGTCAATGACAGAACTCTGCTTAATTCAAGGAGTCTCTTACCTATATTTATTGAATGTCTCTAAGAAGTATAATTAAAAATTAAATATTTTCTTGACCTAAGTAACTTTTTATCCAATGTAAGAAAAAAAAAGTATGTATCTGCATGTATGTGTGTTGGTTGCATAAAGAATAGCTAAAAAAGAATAAGATGGATGTTTTCTTGTTATTTTTCAATATTATCAGCATTTTGATTTCACATTAGCTCTTTAGTGAGAAAAAATAAAATTTATAAAAATTTGTGAAGTAATGCCCAGTAACATGTGATTATGAGTAGATTATTGTGAAAGAAAAAAATAAAAGAAAATGCTCTAAAATGTTTACGGAAAGTACATGTAGCTAGAGCTGTAAACAGTGAAATAAATTTCTCCATTTGTAAAAACTGCTCTAGGTCACACAACACATGTTTTTAGGGACCCAGTGACAAGGCTAATGATTAAAAATGAAAATTTCCAAAGCGATTTTAATAATTTTTGAATCTTTTTAATGGACTGAATTTGGGGGATTGGATCACCACATAGCAGGAAATTTTACAAATGTTACTTTAACCCATCTGCAGTTCTCTAAATATTCTAAGGGGAGAAATAAAGGCTTGATAGATTGTTGCCCTTTAGTCACCGAAATATACAGGTATTTGATTTTCAAAGCAATCACTGAATATTTCAGCAGTGGTATAAGCATGTTGCCTCTGGGTGGCTCTTAACATTGTTTTATGTGACATGATTGGCTATGGGCTTAGAAAAGAGATTTAAAAATCACAAGAACATTGTAGATATTTTTCAGGCCCGTTGGGTTTTAGGCTTTATTTCAAATGAAGCTCATTTCAAAGGTCTTTGAGAAAAAAAAAAAATCACAAAAGCAGAGCCAGTTCAGTAAAGTTTAGCAGTAGTTAAGACTTCATTCTGTATATTCTATTCTCTTTAGCTCTGACCGCATGATTATTTTGAGAAGAGTGATTTAATGGAGTGGTAAAATTATAATACTATAGTTTTAATTACTTGCTGGATTTTTTCTTTTAACAAAGTTCATGTCCATTTTAGCTCTGTTGCAAGTAGCAGTGTAGTTCCACAATATTTTTCCACATGCGCATGGAAATAAGTTCTAATACAGTATAAGCATGGAGCTTGCCTTAGGTGCCGACCGTCTCAGAGAAATTCCTTTCTCATTTGAGTTCCCAGTACTTATTCTCTAGAATTTTCAGATAACTTCTCCATCTCTTTTTCCTCAAATACACCATTTCAATATTATAATTGTGGTAAAATATACATAACAAAATTAACACCTTGATCATTTTTATGTATACAGTTTGGGGGTATTAAAAGCATTTGTTAGGTTGTGCTCCCATAACCACCATCCATCTCCTGAAGGTGGCAGGAAAAGATCTTGCACAACTGAAACGCTATACCTGTTAAACAGTTCTCCCCCTCTCCCCCTACCTTTAGCCCCTAAAACTGACCGTTTTACTTTCTCTCTTCATGGTTTCAACTACTCCTGGTACTTTCTGCAAGTGGAACCATGTATTATTTGTCGTTTTGAGTCTGGCTTATTTCGTTTAACATAACATCTACCAGGTGGTAGGATATTCAGAATTTCTTTGTTTTTAAAGCTGAATAATATTGTATTGCATGAATATACCATATTTTGCTTATCTGTTCATCATCAGCAAACATTTAGGTTGATTGCACTTTTTGACTTATCTATTCATTCACTGAAGGACACTTGGGGGTCACTTCAACATTTTAACTATTGTGAATACTGGGTCCTTTTGTATAAATACCTACAAGTGTAATTTGTGCATCATATGTTAACTCTATTTTTATATTTTTGAAGAACCTCTATACTGATTTCCACAAGCTATATCTTTTTACTTTCCTACCAACAGTACACGAAGTTTTGAATTTCTACAAATCCATGCCGAACTTATTTTCCATTTTTTAAAAATGGTAGTTATCCTAATGGACATAAGGTGGTATTGCATGGTAATTTTTATTTGCATTTTCCTAATTATCAGTGATGTTGAGCATCTTCCTATGTGCTTATTGGTCATTTGTATATCTTTGGGGAAAGGTCTGTTCAATGCCTTTTCTAATTTATGAAATGAGTTTTTTGTTCATTTTTGTTTTGTTGGGTGGAGTTTTAGGAGTTCTTTTTACAATTTGGATATTAGTCCTTTATGACATGTGCAATTTTTCAAATATTTTCTCCCATTCTGTGGGTATTGTTCTGTTGACAATATCTTGTGATGCACACAATTTTAAAAATTTCATGAAGTTCAATTTGTCCATTTTTTTAAATTGCCTGTGCCTTTGGTGCCATTTCCTACAAATCATTGTGAAATCCATTGCCGTGAAGCCTTTGCCATGTATTTTCTTTTAAGAGTTTTATAGTTTTAGCTCTTATGGTTAAGTCTTTGATACATTTTGAGTTAACTTGTACATATGATGTTAAATAATGGTCCAGTCTCATTCTTTTGCAGGTGGATATCTAGTTTTTCCAGCACTATTTTGTTGAAAAGACTGTCTTTTTCCCACTGAATGGTTATGTCACCCTTGTCAAAAATCATGTGAGGGTTTTATTTCTGGGCTATCTATCCTATTCCATTAATCTGCATGTGTCTCTTCATGCCAGGTCCACACTCTTTTGATTACTGTAGCTTTATATTCAGTTTTAAAATCAGAAAGTGTAAAATTTCCAACTTGTAAATGCCCTGGAATTCACTGCAGCTAGAGGGGAGGGGCTGCAACAATTTCCTGCTTCTTTGTACCTCTGAGATCAGAAGCAGCGATCAACAGTCAGAGCACAGATGTCCAGTGTTTGGAGAAAAGGACCTTTTGCTCATCTTGGCTCCCACAGGTTGCAGGCAACCTGCTCCTGGAATGCATGTCATAAGGCTGAGGAATGAGAGATGGGCAGCTGCTACTGTGCTATGAACTGAAATTCAATGACAGTAACACAATTTACTCTCCAAACCTTCCCTTGGAATTGGAAAGACAATAGATTCCAGAGTTCCAAAATAGTTATGTTGGACATTCTCCCAGTGTAATTTTGGTCTAGATTGAGAAGTAGATTCCCATTCTTCCAACTAGGCCATCTTCCCAGAGTGCTCTCAGATATACATTTGAGACTGAAATTAAAAGGACCTCTACAAAGTATGGTAACAAAGTGGTTGGCCCTTGATGAAACAAAGAGAAGGCAGTAAGATGGAATGAGCTGGGGTTGTGCTGTCTCCATCTCTCCCTTCATTTGTGGCCTTTGGTAAATCTGTGGGAAACAGCTTTCTCACCAAATGCGGGTATCAATAGCACCCATTTCAGACAGACCTTGTGAATAATAAATTAGGTAAAGTAAGTGAAGGCAGTGGCATTCAAAAATGGAGGTGACCTGAGGTCCTTTCCTCTTTATTTTTATTCTTTTGAGGTGTCATATGGAGAAGAAAATGTTGATGCAGCCCAATGGATTATTGATAGAGAACCTATGTTCCCAGGTGAATTCAGATAATTAAATTCATTGAACTGCCTTTGCTGGTTCCCAGAACGCAGTCCTCATCAAAGACAAAGTTATGATTGTGAACAGTGAACGTTCTCCCTTGTGCCTTATGTTCTAGTTTCACACAGAACAGAAACACAAAACCCCACATACTAGCTTCAATACCAATTCCATAGCTACTTCAATCAAAAATAAGGTTTTGTTGTGTTTGAAATAAAATTGTTTTTGTGGAGTCGCAGGAAATACATTTCAGGAACTCATGCATACGTAGACTTGAGGCATAGCGGTAAGATTTATTGGGGTGAAAACAAATGACTGCCCCCTGTTGCCTGGATGTCTCATTCATGACCAAGTGGATGAGGCCTGTCTCACTGCAGACCAGGCCAGCCTCCGGGGCTACACCATGCCCAGGAGGAGGGCCAGGACCCAGAGCTGCCATGCCATTAGCTGCCATGCCATTAGCCTGGACTCTACCTACTAGCTCAGTACAACTTTGCTCCCATTTGGCCCACTTTGGGGGCTGCGCTTCCTCCCCTGTGGCTGTCATACTCAGGCTTGCACAATTGCTATGGAGAGAGAACTCATGAATGCCTGGGCCTTTGTTAACTTAAAAAAATATTATTTAGTGGTTTGAGAGAGAGAGAGAGACATCAATTTGTTGTTCTGTTTATTTGGTTGATTTCATTGTTTGATTCTTGCATGTGGAGATCAAGACTACAACCTTAGCATATTAGGACAACTCTCTAATCGAGTGAGCTCCCTGGCCAGGACCTATTAATCTCTACATTTCCTTGGGTTTGGAATGGGCTAAGCTTTCTTCTAAACTCACCAGTCTTCCTAATTCTCCACCAGCTTGCGCTGGCCCTCCCCCGATCCAATCCTTTTTGAGTCTTCCAGTACTCAATGTCCTTATTCTATCTGGGGACTTTTCCCCAGATTTTTCCTGGCTAGACTTCTCCCCTCTATGGTCGCCATTTTCATTCCTACTGCACATGCCTCATAGGTTTGCTTGTCACTTGACTTCTACTGCATACGCCTCAGCAGAGGAATTTTCTCTTTACTGGTTCTTCCTTCTCCCAGTAACCTATGGGAATGGTCAGGGTGTTCCCTGGGGATATTGGAAAACCAGTCTTTCCTGCCTGCTTGCTAGGGGATTAGGGATTATGGCACTTTGGCGGAGGATGTGGCTGCCCCTTCCTAGTTAATCAGGCTTAATGTCTGATTCCAGTTGCACCTTTCTTTTGTTAATAGCAAACTTCCTGCTGTACTAAATTCAGTGTTATAAGGACTAAGGGAGTTGAACATAATATTTTATTTCATAAGAGGAAGTCACTTTTAAGAGTGATTTTTCTAAGATATAAAAAGAGTGACTTTCTTTTTGGTACATCCTCATGGGTTTGCTACAAAGTTTGTAAAATGTCAAGACATGACATTGTAGTTGAATAGATTTCCAAATTGGTAAGCACCAAATATACTTTGTGCTTGCTTTCTTCCATTTCTAAAACATTTTTGTGACAGAAACATGAAAAACCACAAGTGAGGTTTATTACAAAATGGAAAACTTTTAAATACTGATTTTGAGGATCACTTGATAGTCAAATCTTGGATAATTAAATTTAAAGTGTTTGTTAACATCACAAGACACACGGCAAATTTTGCAATGTTTACATAAAAATTTACTTTGAATATTGTCATTCTGGTCATTAACTGTGTCTGCATACCCAAATAACTCCCACTTGATAGCTTCCTGAAGAGAATTGCAATGCTTATACCTCCTCTTAAGTAGGAGTACTGATCATAATTGTAGGCAGAAAAGCTGAAAATGATTTTGATCAACTCAAAAGCTTGCCTTGACTAGGAAGAACAAAGTCTTAGGAGAGTTATATTTTCCAGAAACATAAAAGTCTTGCTTTAAGTGTTCACATCGTAGTATTTTTCACAGATTTCTGGTGAATTCTTCTCAAGGATCAAAACTATGAGAATGTTTATCTTTCTGTTTAGACTTAAAAATTGAAAATGCCCCAATGATGGCACTCAAGAAAATCTGCACAACCTTTCAGAAATAGGGTTCACCTCTAGAGCAAGTGAAAACAAAAACTAGAATCAAGAAGAAAGATTTTCTCTCAGACTGTGAGAGCCACCCCAAATCCCTGGGGACCACTCCTGCTGTCAGACTTTTAGCTTAGGGAGGAGATGAATTTATTAGCTAGATGGAGAATTCAGTTTTTGTGTTCCCAAACAGGTGAAGAGCACAGTACTCACTTAATCTAAAATGGTCAGACATCATATTATCTAATTCTTTTTTTTTTTTTCAAAATGTACAGCTTTATCTTACATAATAGTGACTAATATCCATATTTTCTTCATTTATACCCCACTCCCTTCAGTATGTCTGGTGACATTAAATACCCTCGCGCAGATATGCTGAGGGTGTTATTGGAACTCTGTTGATTTAGAAATTAATTCTCCCTGAAATGCTATGTTTCCACAGGAGCCAGAAAAGATGAATAGGGATTTGTCAGATGAACAAAAGGTGAAGGAGGTTTGTCAGGTGAACAAAGGGTACAGGAGATTTACACAGAGGATATTGCTGGTGTTCACACCTAAAGAGACAAACAAGCTGAGTGGGTGTGTAGGAGGACCATATAATTTGTCATCCAAACTCGAATGCATTTGAAAATAAAAAAGGACACCAACAATTAAAATTACACTACTTTTCGAAATGTTTATTGGCCCATAAATTTAATGTGGTATGCTGACCAACTTATGCAATAATATTAACAAACTATACTTTCAAAGATAGTTTTTCTGAAAATTAAGCATTAGATGTGTATGTTACAGAAAACTTTAAAATTTTCTTTTCAATATTGATTGTTTTGAACATTAAATTCACTAGAAAGACAATAATCATTTTTGGTGTATATTTAGAATGTAAAAGAGTTATTAGGTGTTAATCTGTCTGTTGATTCTGTTTCTTGTATCAAGAAAATATTTTCACTAGAATATTTTCAGTGGTGTTCTTATTATTTCATAAAATAGCTTGCAATTCCAACTGACTATAATTTATAGTTACTGCATTTGAAATCATTGATAATTCCAATGGACTTTTCTCCATAGTTAATAATATACAGTTTAAAAAATTAAAATATAATACATAGTTAAATATACTTTTTTTGGTATAAGGTTCTAAATATTTTTACACAGTTATACATGGATGGAATGACTGACGGGATCAAAATAGGGTTATTTCTATCACCCCCAGAAAGCTCCCTAAGCTTTCTTTTTGGGGTCACACCCTCTCCCACCCCTCACTGTACAACCCATGTTCTCTTCTCTCTTATTACCATTTTGTTTTTTGAAAAAAATAAAAGCTTTTGTAATTCATCAATTTATATTTAAATGCATAAATATTTTATACCAAATGTTTTCAGAGTTAGTCTTTTTGCCTCATAGGCAGGAAAATGTCAGATATCCCATGTAGCAGTGTTTTCACCAATATGTCCCCCAGAGCAAGGGATATAAAGGAAAGAATAAACATATGGGACTGTATCAAACTAAAAAGCTTCTGCACGACTAAAGAAAACATTAGCAAAATGAAAAGGGAACCAAACATATGGGAATGTATATTTCCAGTGATACCTCAGACAGGATTTGATCTCCAAAATAAATAAAGAACTCACATGACTCCACACCAGGAAGACAAACAATCCAATTAAAAAATAGACAAAGGACCTGAACAGACATTTCCCCAAAGAGGGCATATAGAGGGCCCAGAGACACATGAAAAAATGTTCAACATTACCAGTCATCGGAGAGATGCAGAACCACAATGAGATACCACTTCTTACAGGTGAGAATGGCCATTATAACTAAACCAATGAACAAGTGTTGGAGAGGTTGTGGAGAAAATGGAACCCTAGTACACTGTTGGTGGGAATGCAGACTGGTGCAGCCACTCTGGAAAACTGGATAGAACTTCCTCAATAAATGAAAGATGAAACTGTCTTTTAACCTGGCAATTCCACTGCTGGGATTATACCCTGAGAATCCTGAATCACCAGTTCAGAAGAACCTATGCACCCCCAATGTTTATAGCAGTGTTATTTACAATAGCCAAGTGCTGGAAACTTGGCTATCCAAGTTTCCAGCACTTGTGCCTAAGTGCCTATCAGTAAATAAGTGGATCAAAAAAATGTGGAAATATACACACTGGAATACTATTCAGCAGAAAGAAATAAGGAAGTCCTACCCTGTGTGACAGTGTGTATAGAACTAGAGTATTATGACAAGTGGAATAAGCCAGGAGGTAAAAGACTAATACCATACAATCTTACATGTAAGTAGAATCTAATTTAAAAAACCAAACAAGTGAGCAAACTAGAACCAGAGACACGGAAATAAGGAACAAACTGACAGTGACCAGAGAGGAGGGAGGAGGGGGATGATGGGGGAAAGAAGGGGAAGGGTCAAGTCAAGGAACACATATAAAGGGCCCATGGACAAGGTAAATGGGTGGGAGGATTGAATGTGGGAGGTGGGGGTGGGATGGGTAGGTGAGAAGAATAGGGGAAAATGGGGACAACTGTAATTGAACAACAATAAAAAAGAAAAAATGCCATGTATGACAAATATGTGTAACACAGAAATTGTAAACTAGTTTGTGTGTATGATTGATTCTTTGATGATTTTAGAAATTTCCATCCTGCAACAGGGTGCAGATTTTTTGCAATGTCATTTCATTCCAAACTAGATTATAAATTTAATCAATAGACAATAATACACTCAAGAAGAGATTTTTTCTACAATGGATATTTCAAATCATAGTTACAAATATCAGAATTTAGTCTTATATGTTAGTTGAGCTTCATCATTTAATTTTATCAATTATACTAATATATTGGTAGATATAAATTTTGGTTTTGCTATTACAAAGAATTGCTTTCAATTATTATTTTATAAAAGCTTCAAAAGCTGGCATTTTTGGTGCACCAGCTGATGAAAAATCTGGTTCAAGTTTCATCTGATTTTGAACAAAATGAAACCCAAATTGAAACACTGAATTTAAAGGTTATCAATCTGCAATTGTATACCAGGCGAATGCTAAATATGGGAAATGCAGTTGTAAACCAGGCATATATGGTTTCTAACACCATGGAGCTTACATTTTAATGGACAAGGTTGATAATAAAGCGAATATATCTTCACACACATACACACATATATCTCACAATCTATGAACACAATATAAAATAGGGTGATTGCATGAAGAGGGAATAATCAATGTCGTGTTGGACAAATTATTCAGCAAATACCTACAATCTTAATTACAGATAAACACACCAAGCCTCAGAGAAGTTAATGTTTGACAATTGATGTGTGCTGAAGTTGGGATTCAAATCCAAGTCTATCCAATTTCAAACTTTGCATTTTCACTGTATTTATTTGGGAGGTTGGAATAAATGCCTGATAAGACCTCTTCAGATCCCAAGATGCCAAGATTCATGAGACATAGACTATTTTCATGATGGCAGTGACTTAAGGGGAAAATTGCCTCCACAACAATCTTTTAATGGTTTTTAATATCATAAGGAAGATTTTCCTAATTGAATGCTAGTACGAAATTAGCATAGGAAGAGACAAGGTAAAATTAGCATAGGAAGAGACAAGGTAAGATACTTGCTGCATAATCATGTGGCGTATAATTTTATCTAAAGAATAAACTGGTCTAGAGTACTTGCAATGGACAATTTTTGGTATGTTCCTCTCAGTTTATGCTATAGTGTTCCGTTAAAGAATTACCAGATACAGAAAGGAGACAGCTATGGCTACAAAACATATGCTGAGTCTGTTTTAAATGTTGTGAGTTCAAGTCCCAGCTCTGAGTCTCAGTTTCCTTTTTTATCTGTAGCATTGACATGCAAATGGCATATCCATGTTCCCTGAGTTCACAGGTTTGGATGTTGGAAACCAAAAGGCAGTGCTCTGCTCCCTGGGGAGATACATGCCTTGTTATAACACCGATCATTAAGGAATAATGCTTTTTTGCTCACTCCGTGTTTTGCAATAATTTATTTAATAATTCCTCAAAGTCGAAATTTCTATATATAGTTAATGTAAGCATATATGTTTTGAATTACATGTAATGATAGCTTCTACCTAAACTGTAAAGATTGGCCATTGATGGCACATAGCATTTCTGCTGCCCTAATCCCATTCAGAACCTCTTTTTCTTTTGCTGCCCTGCTGGTCTTCTGGGCCCCGTGCTGTTCCTGTATCGTATCTGTTGCATGAAAATGGACTCACCTTTGTTCCAGGGTTTGAACTACTTTTAGAGAGCTTTTCTTTTCTGTGTTTTCTTACACTACAGGTTCCATGTTTATGGATTTCTATTTCTCTAGCTCTCCCTGTTTCTAATTTGGTCCTAAATAGATTTTTGGGAAGTGAGAAGTTTAAATAGGTTTGTTCTCTTTTAACCAGTGTGGTACAAAATGCCCATCTGCAAGCCAGGGGTGGCGTCCTTCTCTAGCAGGGGAAGGGTCGCAGGGTTGTTTTGGATGGTGGCTGTAAGTGAATAGCTTTCAGGTTGGTCACTATCTGAGAAGGGTTTTCCTGCTGTGCGGATGGCATTGACTTCAGGACACTCGCTGTGCTGCACGCACTGTCGAAGATTTCTCTAGTAGGCTGCAGTCTGGGAGGGTTGTTTAACTATTTGGAACCCAGGATGTGCAGTCTAGGAAAATGTTTTATAATCTTCAACTTCTCATTATGGAAATGTGATGCGCTCTCACTGTAAACTTTCATGCTTTCCCCCAGTTTCAGCTGGATTTATCATGAACAGAGCAGGTGAGTGCCCGTTGGAAAGGCCCTCCCCTCTCAGGTTACTGCTTGATCTTGCAATTACTAGTCCAGAACTAAAAGTATTATATATTTGCTATTTTGTATTCAGACTCATTAAATAAAATATTAAACACCACTATGTACTAGGGGCACTCTTCCATGTACTGGAATATATGATCATTTATATTAACTACATTATATATTGTTACAAAAATACCTTTGGAGGGACCATGAGTTGTTACTATTATCCTTTAATGGCTAGATGTTAATGAGCTTGATAATGCTTTACAGCAGTGGTTCCAAAGGTGGTTCCAGACCAGCCTCATTATCATCAATTGGGAACTTGTTGGACATGCCCTACTGATTCGAAACCCTGAAGGTGGCTCCCAGCAATGTGTATTTTAATAAGCCTTTTAAGTGACTCTGATGATGCTAGATTTTGAGACCCACTGTTTAGCAGCATGTCAGTTACAGAGAAGAAAGTGAGGAGACTCTTCTGGGGAAAAGAGACAGGAGAGGTGAATTTTAGTAATGCAAGGAGAAAATAAGAAAACAGTCCACATTTCTACCAGGGACATAGAAGGCTTGGTAGGAACAGTCCAGTTAATGGCCATGAAAAGCCTGAATTTTTACACCTGAAACAGAGGATGTCCAGATGGAGAGAGATATGAACAATGAAAAGAATTGAAAGACTACTGAAAACTAACTTTAGGGATGTCATTATTTACTCAGAGACAGTAGGCACAGCAGTGAACATTGTTGGTCTGTTGAAACTTGAGCCTCAGTCTGTCGATGTAAAACGTATCCCCTGGTTGCTTGTGGAATGCTTGTGGAATCCTTAGTATAATGCACATTCTTGCAGGTGCTTTGTTATCACACAGTCCTTTATTCTGCCATAGCCTACATATCTTCCCTGTTGGCTTTGTTCCTAAAATTTCTTTTGTTGGTAACTTGCTTCACTGAAAGTGTCACCTCACACACTGCAGTTGTAAAAAAGATGGGACAAAATACCTGCCAAGGAGATTTAACTCGGTTGGCCGAATTGTTCTTTGTTGGTCTCCTGAAAGGAATTCTGGCTTTCCTAAATGTCTTTTGCCAGTGATCTGTCTTTGTTGGTGATCCGTTCAGGGAGGAAAAGCCAGTATAGGTTTTCTTTCATTACTTATGATGAAAATGTTTGTGTAAAGTGTTTCTCTATTCAAGTTGCTAATTTTTTTTATTATATTACTGTTTTGTTTTGTTTTTGTGTTTTGTTCAGTTCATGGTACTTGTACTGTCAGCATATACTATATACAGTTTCTCCTGTGAAATTCTCATTGACCTATATTACTGTCTAAGCCATTAAGCTTAGATTTAAAATATGAAGGGAGAGAAAACCAATCCTTTGTTTTGTTTTTGATTGCATGAGCCTTACAGGTCTTTCCTTTCTAATGGCAAAGGGCTGCATTGTCATTAATATATCCATTGTTCCTTAATCACTACTTGAAGGAGCTCCAGCCTCACTTCCTGACTAAATTATGTCATGTTGTTATTAAATAAAATACAAATCATTCTTCATTTACTAAATGAACAATGGAACTCTCAATAAATATTAATTAAACTATATTTTATGTAGTTAATTCTCTTTGAATTACACAATCCATATCTAGACAGAACAAATGGTTGGAAATAGTAGCAGGTAGGTTTTCTCCAGAAGGAGTGACGAGTGTGTGCTCGGATTTAGTAAAGGCCGGGAGAGTGTGGAAGAAGCAGGAGTCAGGGGGATCATCATAAATCTCTGATCACAAGTAGAGTTTTGGTGAAGAGTCAGTAAAATTTGGAGTATTGGACCCATTGGTTAATAAACTGTAATGAGAATGGCTATATCTTTTCTTCCTCTGATCTTTTTCCTTTCCTTCATCCTCTTGATGTTCGTTGATTTATACTACACATCTATCCTTTATGAAAATGCAGTGTCATAATAAGTACTTGGTGAAATTAAAGTGTTTAAAAAGCTGAGTTCTGAGTTTTACTTGCTAGCTTTGTGTTCTCAGATAAGTTACCTGATATTTAGGGTTTTTAGTTTTCCCTTCAGTGAAACTTACATGAAATTCACTTTTGAAAGGTAGCAGCATTTCATCTGTTCATTCATCATTCAGGAACACTTATGGATAGTCTAATACTGGATGGGAAAAAGTAGGTTTACAGTACTTTGTATAGAAAATAACATAATAATTAATAAATAGTATGAGGATAAACTGTATTTCATGTACTCATGACTGTAAACTTAGTTTTTCTACACTTTGTATTTTGCAGACTCTGCTGTGCACACTAACAGATGCCTATGATCCCTACTATGTATAAGACACATTTCTAGACACACATACTATATATATAAATAGGAAATGGAATAATATCAAAGATTTCAATAACCAAACACTCTGTAAATACTGCATTCTCCCTACAATGCTGTGATGTTAAAGTTTGGGAATGGAGGCTCAGAAATATTGCTTGACTTTTCCTGGGTAGCAGAGCACTGAAATGGTGGAGGTGGAACATAAATCTGAACCTAAAGCTTAGGATCTTACATATATTGGCAAACAGTCTCACTCTTGAGAGAGAGCATGTCAGTATGCTCATAAATTGTGTATGTGTTGCCTTTATCATTTATATCTCACTTTGTTCTAGGGTTGCTTTAAGTTGATACAAATATAAATAATTAATAGTTCCAGGTCTTGTGTATCTCTCCGTCCTGTGGGAAAGACAAATAAGATATAGTAGTAGAGACTATGTTAAAAGTCCGATGGAAATGCTAAATAGGATGAAACCAATTGTCTAGGGAACTCAAATATCATCCATCAGAGGACAGATATTTGAGTTACGTGTGGAAAAACACTTATATGTGTTTACTAAGAAGGAAGGAGATCATATGAGAGGAAAGCATTCTCAGCACATTGTAATATGTGCAAAAGTGCAAAACTTGGGGTTGCAGTGTAATAGAAGACAATGCTAATTAGAATGTAAGAGTCCCTTGCAAGAATACTGAGGAAGAGAAAGATGTGTTCTAAGGTAAGTGCTAGTCACCAGGCAAGAATCTATATTATCATCTCAATTTATTGATAAAAAAATCGACATATAAAGACATTAGTACTCAGTCTCCAAGAGCTAATAAAAGTCATCGCTGAAAACTTCTAAGTCTAAATCTAGTAACCGTATACCACTTTGAAATCTTAGTTAACTGTGGAAAATTAACTACCAGTATGTGAGGGCAGTGGAGGGCAAATCCGATGAAACTAAGGAAGAAGTGATAATGAACAAGTTACGACAAAGCTTATTGGTGAGAAATACCCTTTTTGGATGACCTCAACTGAATTGTTTTTATGGAAACTTAAGCAGAAGAGAACATTTTATAATAGCTGTTATTAATAACATTTTAGTAAATCATTCCAAAATATCAAAACAACATTGAAAATTAATGGAAAGTTATCTAGCCTATGGTTTTAGCAAACAGAGAAGTAAGGGGTTGTAGAATGATATAGAAATCATTATTGACTGGATAAATCCTATATTCATGCTGATCTAGGAGGCAAGTGGACTATATGAGTTACTCTATCCAATTACATTAGAAAAATTCCTGTATCTGGAATCAAGAAAACCATTTAACATTATTTCTCTTGGTTTTACTGCTCATAAAGTGGAAAAAAGTGAGCTAAATAATAGTAAGATTATGTGAATATGTGACTACTTGACTGGTCATATTCAAAATGCATGGAATAATAAATCAATTGATTCATTCTGGATATTACTCTGATTCAGCCACACTGGCTTTCTTGCTGATTTTTTAATAAGCCAAGCATCATTTCACCCCAGAATCTTATTGTCCCTCCTCACCCAGATATTTTCATGAGTTTTTACACTTTGTTTAGGTTTTTGCTCAAAGGTTACATTAGGAAGGTCTTCCTTTACCGGTAATTTAAAATAGTTATCTTCACATTCAATGTGTATTACTGTAGTTTATTTTTCTGGGTAAAATTTAACATTATCTTCCAGTATATTATACATTTATTTGTCTCTCTCACAGGAGTTAGAACTCTTTAAAGGCAACTACCTTGGCATACAGTAGGTACTCATGAAATATTTATTGAATCAATGAACATCTGAATCAATGATTGCAATGGGATTTTGTATGAAATTGTGCAGAATTTTCATGTTTTAATCAGTAACTGTATACAGAAATACATGGCAGCTTATCAAAAGCATGGTAAGAACTTCTGGAAAGATGGCAGAAGAAGTAGATGTGTTAGAAAAAAAAATCTTTGTGCAGGTATTTTAGCACTATGCTTAAAATGTAGATGCAGTTCCCTTTACCATGTGCCCACGAAGGCATTTGAATCAAACAGGTGGATGGCATAAAGCTTGGAGAAAATCCGTATTAGGATGCACTACAGCATTATGATTCAGAATGATTTTGAATAATAAGATGGGCCACATCTAAGAAAATGAAAAGTAAGAGAAAAGCTGTAAAAATTGTGGTTGGATTTTTAAAAATTACATGAATACAAGGTGAGTGAAGGTACACTTAAAATGAACTTATAATGGAACAAATCCAGACTAGCTGAAACCTAGAGAATTTGATAAACAACCAATTCTGTAAGAAGGCTACTTGAAAAGTTAATTCAGTATTTGGCTTTGTGAACAGAAGCATCAGTGCCCAGGAACAGTGACAATTGCTCTATTATCTCCTGATTCAATATAGTACATCTAGAATATAATTTTCAGTTTATTCATCTACTTTAATAAATCTTCATTGAGTACCAAGTACATGTTAGACTCCATTCTAATTGCTGAGGAAGCTACAGTAAATACATCTCCACATCTGATTTCTCTGTGTGATGGATGATATGCATTTTTGAAGCATGAAAGGGCAACTTACTTCTCGGCACCTCATTTTAATGCAAGCATTGACAAATTACCATCCACTTGGCCGGAGTGAAAATGACAAAGTTGAAAAAGATGAAGCTGATAAACAAAGAGAAGTCTTACTTTAAGTATTTGAAGATGTACTTTTTTTTGGGTGAGTGAATAAATGAGTTCTGTATTGTTTTGAACTTGTGAATTAAGACCAACAGATGAATTTATGTGTGAAATAGGATTTAAGTCTCTGTACATTCAAGTTAATTACCTCTCAACATCGTACTCCACAAAGCACTGATTTTCCCATCCTTGAATATGTTTAGTGCAGTCTAGATGGCCATCTTTGAGTAGTTTAGACATTCTTCATGAAAAGTTGAATGAGGCCATTTCCAATTCTGAATTTTTGTGAAAATGAACTATGTTTTCTACAAGAGATTCTAGAAGAACAAGAGAGTTTTGCTAAGTGGGATGCTGTCAGAATGTGTTTAGAAGAAGAAATTTTGGAGTGATCTTGGAATTGCAAGCATTCCCAATGATTTACAAGATCTCTTGTGAGACTGCTCTTTTGTAAAGCTGAGGTAAAGCAGAGTTCTGAAGTTAAAGGTGGTAAGAAAATGTGAGACAGGGCTGTAGATAGAGAGTGAATGTGGAAGAGAGAGGAAAACTGTGGCTTGGTTACTAAAGCTTTGCCTGAAGTGAGGCTGGGTAAAACCTGTTTGTATGATTCATATGAAAAAATTTAAAAAGCTTGAGATTATAGCAGAATTTTCCAATTCGCTTTGTCATCCTACTTCTCATTTTTGGAGAGTGCGGAATGGCGGGGTTAGAACTGGAGATGATGTAAAGAAAGGCATGCTGTTGGAATGAATACAGCTTTCTTGGGAATAAGAAAATGGGAGAAGCTCTTGTGAAGATCAAGGTGATGACTTTTTTTGAAATGCAATAGAAATATTAAAATAGGTAAATTAAATAAGGATGGAAAGAAACTCTGGAATCTCTGAAACTGGAGTTATATGATTAGTGAATTCTAGAAATTTCTAGAAAGAAAAATATGTATCCAACATAGGGTTTAGAAATAATAGGATGATGAAAGCAGTGATCTGGTAGGAAGGCAGGGGATTGTTAGGAATGTATCTCTTCAAGGTCGATGTGGAAGTTGCTGAGCAATTTTTTTTTTTTGCTATTATAGGAGCATAACTCTACATACATGCGAGTAACTAACTCAACAAACCCTCCTTACCCCCACCCCATTAAACTGTATGCTACGTACAATTATCAATATCTTGCCAAAACCCAAAATTCTGTTAGCTATGTTAGTATTTATTTGAGAAAATAAGTATTTGGCTGAGTTAAGAAGGTCTTTGCTTTTTAGAATAACCAGAAGGGATGACAGAGATACTGACAGGTTTTGACTTGGGCAGAAGTCAAGATTAGTTGGTGAAAGAGAGCAGAGTGACTCCACAAAGCTTGACCAACAGATGTAGTTAACCTGAGAAGACAGACTGAGGCTGTATGTGAGAAAGCAAAGCTGCACTTTAAAGTCAAGCTAACTGAGTGATGGAAGTTTGCATCTGATGTTACCTGTGATGGGCCTTGCTTTGTCTCAAGGTCTCCTTGCCCTGTGGCAAAGTATAGGCAATATGCTCTGGAGGCTAGGAGCGCAGAATGTGCAGCCAGACCTCCTGGGTTTGACTCGAGATTCATAACCCATTGCCATCCCACTCTGGGCTAGATATTTATCATTTCTGTGACACAGTTTTCTCAGTTTAAAATGGGTTTAATTAGAACTATTTCCACTTAATAATTAATAATAATAATTCACCTAAGAAGGTTGAAAGAATGAAACAAGTTGATACACATAAAAACAAACAGATAAAACTCCCCAAACAAAGAACTAACCTCCTGGAACATAAATGTGATACATATGAAATAGTTGTTAATATCATGATTAGCTGATCAATTGTATTAGTGTCACTTTTTATATTTCTATTGCTGTTGAATCTCACTACTGCAGGTCTTGACAATATACAAAACAAATGCAAAACCTCTTAGTTAAGGATTTCCTTGAGGGCTTTGTTAATCATAGCTATTTTCTTTAAAGCACAGCTAAGTGAAAGATTTATCTTTCATTTACCTGGTTTGATAAGACTGGTGCAGTGAGTAATAATTTTAAAAGGTGGATTTCTCTATCTTCATTTTGGGAAATGTCTGTGTACTCCTTTTGTTATCAGAGAGTTTAAATGTGGGAGTTGCTTGCTTCTTACATTATTCAAGTTCTCCATGACATCTAAAATGCCCTTTTATGCTAATCGGATCCTTCTCAGTATCAGTCCTCAGTAACTTAGGAATGCACATTTTCATAAATGCAATCAAATCATCTCCTCCTTCAAAATTCACCCACCCTGGAGTCTAGCAACACACAATCAAGTTTGGTTGTATAGCCACTCAATCTTGTTTAGCAAAACTTGATTAGATTTTATCATTCTACTTATTAAAGATCCCATCTGTTGAAAACTTCTTTTCTGTGTGTAACAAATTTCCCTCTTATTTTCTCTTTTCTATTGGACTTACTTGCTTTTTGAATTTCGTAATCCAAAAACAATTATCTGCAACATCTTCTCCCTTTTGTTTTGGAGGAAATGTTTTATTTTTCTTTCTGGAGAAATAAAATCATTTTGTGGCTATAAATTAAGAATTCCAGACAGTCTGCTCCCACTTGGCACAGCACAGGACTGAACTAAAATGAAATCTAAGGGACACACGATAGGTTTAGTTAATAATCTCAGAGACAGCAGGATGGGAAGATTGTGACAATTGGTACCAAAAAAATTAGTCAGGGAAACTTCAAAAATTTGACTGGAATATTCATGGTAAGGGAGAAATTTTTGATCTGGATTGCACAAGAGAAGGAGAATATTGTTTCTCTTAAAAGGAGACATTTATATTTTGTATTGCAGTTAGGACATGGCAAGGTACAAAAGAAACAAATGCAAAATCTCTTAGTTAGGGATTCTTTGGGGGCTTTGTTTATCATAGCTATTTTCTTTAAAGCACAAGTATGTGGAATATTTATCTTTCATTTACTTGCTCTGGTAAGATTGGCAGAATGAACAGTAATTGACATTAGAGTTCAACCGCTCTGGGAGTTGCATCAAATGTTCCTCCCTGGAGTTGGAAAGGAAAATGAGCTCTAGATCTAATGAAATAAGGAGCTATTAAAGAACTTCGTTGCCCAACTGGGGTATACTGTGCACTGACTCTTAGGTATGGTACTGGGATCAAGGCGAAAGGTAGGTTAGTATCACGGTGAAGGAAAACATTCCCCTAATAATTAAATACTCGATATACCTCAAGCTAAGGGCAATTCTCCTGTCTAGTGCCAAGGGACTGGCAGTTGTGAGAAGAGGGGCAGGCAAGGAAGCCATAGAGAAGGATGGATTGGTGTAAGCCATTGCTCTGAGGAGAGGAAATAACATTATATTTTATTTGCATATTACCTTTTACAGTTTCTATATTTTGATTGTTTTAAACATATACATAATATATTAGTATAAGAATAAAACTTATACATGGCATTCATGCAAACACAGACTTGTGGTAGACCATGAAATAGTTTCTTACTGGTATTTGTGCAGGACAGTAAGGGCTTGAAGAGCTGGGATACACTGAAACAATGGCAAAAGGCTTGCAGTATCTAAGCCAGGACATCTTTAATTCACATTCTATACTAGTGTGAGAACCTGGAGATTCCCATCATTTCTCTAAAAATTAGTTTTCTCATCTATACAATGGGAATAATGAAAAAAAAACATATAGAATAAATTAGAAGTGTTTGCCATAAAGTGGACATTCAATTTATGATAATCATTAGTACCTTAATTAATTAAATGATTTTAATTAGTAGTTAAATTTAAAAACAGTATTGTGAAAAATGATTAGCAATAATTATAAAATTAGACATTATAAAGAATCATATCAGAATCTACCTAGTTTGAACACATAGTGAATTGTTACACAGTTTTGTATAAAGTTATGTTAAAATAATCTATCTCCACAAAATTTTTCTATGCTTTATATGTTGATTTTACCTTGAAAAATTTATTCTAAATGACTAATTTGAAAGAAAAAAGGAAAAGTATTGTGTACAATGATGTTCATTGTCAAGTTAAATATCATAGTAAAAATGTGAAGTAATTTGAAAAGCCATCAAAAGGAAAATTTAAGTAATTCTGAAGACTAACATGTGGGGGAAACTGCATGAATAAAGTTAAAGACTTATTTTATGACCTAAAGGGTGATTTGTCTTTGAGAATGTTCTATGTATGTTTAAGGAAACTATATATTCTGCTGATAGTGGGTGGAATGTTCTCTATATGTCTGTTAGGTCCAATTTATCCATGGTATTGTTCAAGTCCACCATTTCCTTATTGATTTTTCTATCTTGATATTCTATCCACTATTTTTGTCACCTACTATTTCAAAAAAATTATCTAATGGGGATGTAGAAATGGTCAATAGGTGTATGAAAATATGCTCAACGTCACTAATCATCAGGGAAGTGAAAATCAAAACCTCACATTTATTAGGTTGGTAATCATCAAGAAAACTAATCATAGGTGTTGGTGAAGACATGAAAAAAATTGCAGCCACTATGAAAAAGAACATGAAATTTCCTTAAAAAATTGAGCAATGGAACTACAACATGATGCAGCAATTCCACTTCTGGGCATATCCAAAGGGATTGAAATCAGAATTTTAAAGAGATATCTGCACTCCCATGTTCACTGTAGCACTATTCACAATAGCCAAGATATAGGAACAACCTAAATGTCCATCGACAGATGAATAGTTTTATGTATATGACAGTTTTATCTACTTATCTGTATATGGAAATATTTAGATCATTTCTATAGTTTGGTCATTGTGATGTATATATGTATAAATATATATATTTATATATAAATATATAAACATATATACTATATATTTATACATATATATTTATACACATATGGTCTCCATATATTACTGCCATATTTGGCAGCATGGATAAACCTGGAGGACATTATGCTAAGTGAAATAAACCAATCACAGAAGGACAAATACTGCATGATTTCTCTTATAAAGAATGTCTAAAAATCATCCAGCTCATACAAACAGAGAGTAGAATGGTCATTACCAGCATCTAAAGCGACACATTGTTATTCAATATGTATAAAATTTTAGTATTGCAAGATGAGTAAATTCTAAAGGGCTGTTATATATCATTGTGCCTATAGTTAACAATACTCTATTGTACATTTAAATATCTGTTAACATGGTAGATTTCATGATGTCTTACAACAATAAAAACATTTTTAAGTTCAAAAAAATTGTAGCTGTATGTGTAACATGATTGTATCAGTGATTGGAAAGGTAACGGATAAAAATGGTAGCAGTTATATTAGGACAGTAGACATATGAGTAATTGTATTTGTTTTTTTTCTTAAATATTTTACCCTATAATTGTACTCCTTTATGAGTCATATTTTGAAAGTAAGATGCAAGAGATATTTACCACTTCTCTTTCCTTGCTGGTGGCCCTTACCCCACTCTACATGATTCTGGTGGATTTGTTAATTTTCACATTCTCTTTCTCTAGTAAAGGTATAATGCATGATCTGGGCTGGCCAATTAGACTACCCCACCCCTTTGAGAATCGTCAGTGAAACCAGAAGCCATTGAACAGGGATAATTGTTGCCTAGTTAGGAATTTTTGTGAATGATATGGAAGGAAGGATCACTCTTTGCAGTAGGTTGCTCAGTTAACAGAGTTATTTAATCTTGGCCCACTGTTGTTACCATTTAGAGAGAATCAATTAGAGGTATGGAGAGAAACATACGCTGTATCATAAAACTTGAGTACTTAAATCCAACAATGTCTGAGGTGTTTTAGCTCTGGACTTTTCCCTTACTTAAAACGGTGGATTTCTATTGCACTAAGTTTACTTTTTGTTTCTTTCAATGAGACAAAATTTTGAGTAATTGATGAAAATAAATCAACTAATGGTTTAAGACTTCTAAATATTTGGAATTCCAAATTGTGGATTTTCATTTCTTGGATTGTGCCTCAATTATGTATAATGAATTACATATTTGAAATAGATATTAAGAACAATAAAACAATGTCTTCTTTCATGCACTGCTTAACAGTAATATTATTAGTTAATTTTATGTCATATTCTGAACTCATTTATTTGTAATTATGGAGCACATTAGTTGCTGCGATTTCTCCTCAGTACATCAATTAGTTTATGCTACTTTTTCAAAAATTACAAAATTTCATGTTTTCTACTTCAATTTCTCTTGAGATACAGTACCAAGTGAGTTGCACAACCATGGAGCCCAACTGCTGTTAATCTATATTTAGGACAGATTCTGGCACATTATGACAAGTGTGTATTGATGACACCTTTAGATAATCCTTCAAGAACAAACTGCAGACCTATCAAATCATTTTATTGAACTCAGCCCAAAACAAACAAACAAAAAAAATCAAACAGAACAAGACTGTTTGCAAAAATGCAAACAAAAGAAAAGAATTTATGGAAGTCATTTTTACAACGTTCCCTTATGGATCTTGACACAGCAAAAGGAGGTGTTGGAGTACATAACACCTTTTCTCATGCTTTGCTGGCAGGTACCTCTCACTGGGGGGAGCTTTATTAAACGACTGTCAGGAAAGAAAACGATTTGCATTATCACATTTTTTAGTAAGGGTAATCTGGTACAGCAGCTGTTCGCCTTTGTACATTATTTGTAATTCTGTCTCTTTCAAGGTACATTAGGAGGCTTGATTTTGATTTACAGGATTTTATTGCAAGTTGTAAAACAGCTTACTGGCAGGGTACATACACAAAGGAAGCCTAGTTTTCATACAATAACCATTTTATTCGGGGGAATACATGTAGCTGAGCATTGTTGTACTTTCTATTATCCTTTTAAAAATACCTTAAAAGTATATGCTGTTGAAAACCACGTTTGCCTGTAAAGCTGATCTTAGTGACATTTTATAGATAGTTCATGGCTTTAAATTATGTACTTATTTTATAACATCTATGATGTATCAATAGATTTTAATTATCCCTTTCAATGTCTCTTCTTGCACCTGCCAACTAGAATGTAAAGTCCCTGGGTGATGAATTACAGATTGTTAATTTGTATTTGAAAGCTCAACATCTCCCACAGTGCCTGGTATTTGATTATTCTTTTCTGAAAAACTGACAATAAATGTAAACAAATTTATTCTTTCAGTGGTTATTTCCCATTACCAGTGACAGGCATTTTGTCTGCAGTTATTCATAATGTTACTGTAACTCCTGACTACTACATTTCCTGATTGAGGATATCAAACACGAGAACTGGGCCTAGGCAAGCAGGAGTCTCCCCATAGACCTTGTGTCTTCAATGGCACCACTTCATACCTTTTTTCTCTAATTCATTAAGTCTTAAAGTGTATCCCAAATTAATTTGGACTTATGATGTGCTTTATTATAAACTACATATTCAAATAAGTTTGGAAATGCTGCTTATATTCTATATTAAATTCTTAGAAATTGATAAAGAAGTTGTTACTGAATAAGAATGGGGTCTGGCTGCCTGTCATCAAACACAGGCATATTCTGAAGCCAAAGATTGGTGGAGAAGGAGAAAGGTCTTTATTAAGATGTTGCACAATTTGGGGGAACAGGAAACTTCCTGAGTCCAGGTCAATCTCACAGAGGCAAAACCCATTTGTTTCCAAAAAGACTGAAACCCAAACCTGTGCCAAGAAATCCGGCTCCATCCGTCTCTGTCCTTGAAAACACAAGGGTGCTAGGTGACAGCTTTCCTGCTTTAGGTTCCATCCCTGGAGTCTGTGTGTGGTGCCAGCATCGATGTACTCATGCCTGGTCACTTCCTGGCCGGGGTGACAGGCACACTGCCAATCACTAGGCTGTCATGTGGGGGCTCCATCCAGGCATCATAGAGGAAGAGAAGGAGTGAGTCTCTCTGCCCTCTGTCCATTTAAATCCCCCAGCACAAACTTCCCTGTGTTCTGGAAGGGTCAGCTCCCCAGCCAATCCCGTTCTTTTCTCAGCCTAAACTGTCAGGTCTTAGTCCAGCACAGCACCTCTGTGCAAGGCTTCCTCCTTTTGCATCTCTTCCCAGGAGTAGGGAAATTGTCCTCAGGAGCCACCCTAGCTTACTTACCGCTTCCTTGGGCAGCCTCCTCCTACAGCGCCTCCCCTCTCCCTGGTCTGGCCAGGCCCTCTGGCCAGATCTACCTATAGCAAAATCACAAAAAGAAGTCTTGAGAATTTTTTGATTTACTGAAAATAATTGATAACAAACCAATGCTGGTTAAATTTGCATATGGAATTCTTTTTGTCTGTAAAACCGATTACCATCTTATGCTAATTATGATGAAAACACAAAAGGTTATAATGTCTGGTACATTTCAAAGTCACACAAATATTTTGTGCACTTAATTTTGCTCTATGTGTCTGCATGCTCCAGTTTCTCTAACAACCTATTACCTAAGTCTTTTTTCAAGCAAATAAGTAAGTAAGTAAATAAATAAATACCTTCTCTACTTTTCAATATTCTACTGTATATGAGCTGAGCACTCCGTCTTGGTCCGACTGGTTTACTGTCAGTTTTCCATTTCCTTTCTACTTCATTTGTAGTAGAAAAGTCAGGACCCAACAGTTTATCTGCAGGATTTGGTCTGAGCTTTAACCTGGTCTAAATATCATCAAGGAATAAAAAGTTCTTTATCTTTATGTTTTCATCTCACATTCTCTGACAAAACTACCCAAAATATATTTGAAAAACAAATCAAGACTTCAATTACATTAGATAGTCTCCCATGAGGTCTAACTCCATAAGACTAGTCTTGGCACATATCCAATAAATAAGCTTTTTATATTTATTGATTAATAAATATTATATCACAATTATATAAATAATAGTTGTATAAATATATGTAATACACATATTTGCATTCTATCCATTTTTCTTATCTGTTTACTCTCCATTTCGTGAGTTGTCTTATATTTGCAGAAGTTGTTTGCTTGGATAAAATGAAGCCCAAACTGGCACTACCACAAATCATTTTATTACAAATTTCATAACCATTTCTTCTGGTAGAGATGAGGACCACATGAGAAGAGTGATTTGCTGTAAGTGAGAAATTGACTGACTCATGAAATGGACAGTTTATTTTGCTTTCTAGTATGCAGTCAGCAAAGACCTGCTGAGATCCTGACATCTCTTAGACACATAGAGCAGTATTTTCAGAGTTTCATGAGAATGCTGGCTTTCAGACTTGGAGGTCGCATCGCTTCTCTCTTCCCTGAAGTCCACTGTGATTGCTCCTTAATGTCTATGATTGTTAGGGGCAAAGCCCTGAACTATTTCTATTAGTAAGCCAATTGGAGAAATCTATTATTAAGTTAGAAAGGAAAACTTAGCTAAAAAGAGTCAGAGTTGAATATGAATGATCTCATTTCTTGCAATCAATTGGTATGGGGTATGAGAATTTAATAAAATGGTGAATTTTTGTCAGAGATAATAATTGAATTTCTTGTTTAATTTTTTATTGATCTAGTACTCCTTTTCTGTACTTGTTGCTGCTGTTTTTATTAGTTCAAGTATAGAACTATTCCTGCACAAAATTCTGTACAAATGTGGCCATGTTCTATCTCAACCCAGTGACTGCCATTGAATATTACATGCAGACAGCATCCAGGACCATTTGTTTCTCAGTGGCTGATTTTTAACTTTCACTCAGTAACAGAAACTACTGAAAATATCATTTTTTACTTTTTAAAAATTCTATTGCCTGAGAGTTAAGAATACTAAATGAAGTTTCATAGTATTTTGGTAAAGTTATATCAGTCGTACATCTAACTCCTTTTCCCCACTGCGTTATCAGAAATGTTCCAATTTATTGCAAGTAAATAAAATGAGATTTATCTGAGTGTTTGAGGACCTGTTTAAACAAAAATTAATAATCTGACCAACTTCTTTAAATGATTATATTTGTTTTTATTCTATTGTCTGGCCTTCCTTGTCTCATAATTTAAGGATCTTTCCAATGCCTATGTTTGTGGGTCTTGATTTGGATATATGTGCCTCATACCTAATTTATCTAGCATGGTGCTAAACACTGAGAATACAAATTTGTATACTGTGACTTCTCTATATTAGTCCTCAGACAGTACTCTATGGTAAGACACAAATTGAATCTGTTGTATTTCCACTATTTAACACAGTGCTAGATAGAGACTTGGTAAATATTTTATCTGTGAAGGAGTTAATGAATTGAAGAATGTTTGGATAAAATAGTTGAACAAGAGACTTTGCATTATTAATTTCTCCATCATTTCTGTAAAGCTATTCTAAAACTTGATTCAGAATGGCTATGCGATGAAAAGTTTTCCAAGTCCCAACCTTAAGAATCCTATTTCAATAATTTTCAGGTTTAAACTATAAGGTTTTGTTTTAAAAATTACTCCAAGTGTGGGACCCATTATTCTTACCAAAACTTAGATTGTACTACCCTTAGGAAATTGCATTTACTTATTGTAAGTGGATAGGAGGGAAACTTAGGAAAGGAGAATGATAAGAAACATGTTTTCAGGACTTTGTTCTTATGTCAGTTGCTGTCTTCTTTATGAGAATACTTAAGATATCTGCACATCCTAAGTATCTGAATAGTTAGGTGCTCATTAGTAACTTGTATTCTGTGTAAAACTGAGTCTATATTCTCAGGCATATAATAACAATAATTGTACTACCTTTAAATAAATTACTTTTACACTGAACTCATTCTTCTACTGAATAGTGATGAATTATATCCCAATCACTGCTGGGACCTGTCCTGTCCCAAGGTTGCGCTATAGTCTGATACCAACAAAATGGGAATAGTAGCAATAGGAATAATCTTAATGATATGACACTCAACAATAATAGTGAAATAATTAGTATTTATGGGATTGTGCTGGGTGTTGTTCAAAGTCTTCATGTGTATTATGTCAAAGAAACAAATTTTTCAGACACATATTTAAATGATAAGGCAGACTTTATTCAGGTGGTCACAGTAGGTGTCAGGACAAATCCAATAGGGTTTTTCAATAGGGAAGAGCACAGGGAAGGGGGTAGATGAATGGAAAATTACTAAGAGATAGGGACGATTTTTGCCAAACTGATATAATAGTATACTTGCTGAAGGCGGTCCATGCGATCAGAAATCACCTAGGCAATGGTGGGGGATAGGGAAGGTGATGTATTAAGGATGGGGAGATTCTTGGCTGGACTGATTTGAAAAAAATTCTTCGTAAAACTGGCCTCTTGAGGATTTTCCAAAGGATGGGGCCCATTTGGTCTTGGCGGAAGCTGTTTAGAATTTTGTCAAAGAGAGAGTCTTGGTCAATTGTTGCCTCATTTAATACTGAAAACAATACTAAAATGCAGGCGTTATTATGAATTAGCAAACTGAAACATAGAGAGATTGAAGAACTGGCTGAAGGTTAAAGAGATTATAAGTGTTTCAGCCAGTGATGACCCCTTGAAATTGAAGGCTGTTCTGGGAGTTCAAATCTAATTGCATCCACAGACAATAGATGAGATTGGCATCTTAGAACCCATGATTCCATCTCCCTATAAGCAGCCATTTATTTCTGGAACCTTGGCCTCACTCCAGGACCCTCACAAGGATAAGGCATGAGTCTCATTTTTATGAGGCCCATAAACTTCTCTTTCAACCTGATCTCCAACAGGGTAGCCTCATTTTAGTCTGGCAGAAAACACTTGCTCACTTCTGATTTCCAAACACTCTGACTCTTTCCTTAAATCTTCCTTCCGTATCTATTCATTTTTAAACAAAGACTAAGAAGTTCTTCAGGGTGCTTTGCATTCATCTACAGACCTTCTTAACTTTGAGGCAATAAAGCCGCATCTACTGCTTTCTTGAAGAGATATGTGTGTGCATATGTGTGTTTTGGGGCAGGTTGGGAACAGAAAATACAGAAAGGAAAAAAAGTGATGTCTCAAAATATTGCTTAGCCAGAACCAAATTTGTCTTTATTATTTGGAGAGTGTAAATTTAATTAGGTTTATCTTTTTCAAGTTGGTTGCTAAAAAAGCTTAAAATTATAATTCACTTATAAATAATAATATTGATGAAATAATAATAATAATAATAATAATACTTTAAAGAATGTATTAAACTTATTATATGCCAAGCTACACTAAAAGGTTCTATGCATTATTTCAAATTTTATAATAGTACTATGAGGTAGGCACTACCATTAATCCCATTGTAGGGAAATAGCATGTATAGAACTTGACACACACACATCAACAGCATCTGTATACATTCATTTGCTCAAATGTCAAGCCCAGGCACTTCACACCCAGTTAGCTAGAAACGAAAGAGTACAAATAAGTTAAAACAAAAAAAAAGGAGTCAACTACAATGTAGAGACTCAAATGTAATAATGGTATGAATAATTATATATATTTATTGGATAATCAAAATGAAATTAATTCATTTTGGGCATTATATAAATTGCCAAATTTGGTAAAGTATATAAATGTAGACTTTAAAATATAAAAAGAGAAACCTAAATGTAAAAGATAATAACATTAAGACAATAAAAAAATAAAGGAGCATATTTTTAGAACTTGAGGTAGAAAATATTACAAAAGTACAATTCCTATGGCCAGACATTGAGAGACTAGTCTACATCAAAATAACATTTCTAAATACCATAAACCAATGTAAGAAATGGGTGGTGTCTAGGGAAAATGCATTGTCTTCCTATACTGTTACCCTGAATACTTCTGACATCAGATGTGCCACACTAATCAATTCTGTGTCACCAGCTGTGTCCTACAATTCAATTCAGTTCTGACACTATCTATAGTTAGTGTCATATCCCACAAGTTAAAGAATCAGTCCCACAAGACTGTCCCTATTTCAAACACCAATTGCAGGTCCAAGATTGTCAGATGCAATTTTGACTGACTGGCTATAAATCACAGTTCCCATAAACCCTTTCTTGGGTTCAATAATTTGTGAGAATGGCTCACAAACTCAGGGAAAGATTTGTGTTGACTGGTGTATTATAAAGGACATAATAAAGGATACAGATAAACAATCAGATGAAGAGATACATGGGGAAGATTCCTGAGCATAGGCTCTTTTTCCATGTAGTTGGGGTGCACCACACTCCTGGTAAGTAGATATATTCAATAACTTGGAAGTTTTCTGAGTCCCATACATTGGGATGGTTGTGGAGGCTTCATCATGTAGGTATTATCATTTATTCACTCAATTTCCAGATCTTTTCTCTTCTTTGGAGAAGGGGGCATGGGACCAAAACTACCAAGCTTCTAATTATGGATTGATTTTATTGGTGACTAGCCCCTATCCAGGAACTCAACAAGAGTCACGATATTAGAACAAAAGTTGTTCCTATAGCTCAGAAATTCCCAAGTGATTTAGGAGCCCCATGTCAGGAATTGGGAGCAGAGACGAATACGTATATATGACGTCTGTCTGGAAAAAGTCCTGTCATTGTTAATATAATGAGAATGGTTGCACAGCATTGATTAACCTGGCAGCCAAAGAGAGTGAACTGGAATGAATAAACATGAACAAGGACGACTTCACTGTACTAATAAGTTGGGTGGTAGACACTGCTGGGTAAGCATGTGTCTGTGTGGCCATGCATTAAAAATGCCTGAGCAAGTAGAGCAATGGGTCTGCATCAAATTTTGCGTTAAGCATGAACATTCCTCCATGGAAACTATTTGGATGACTCAGAAGGCTGCAGCTATGGGCAACTGGTAATTGGCAGCTTCCTCATGACAATGTGGCAACTCATGCATCATGTCTCATGCAGAGTTTTTTGGCAAAACATCAAATTACCCAGGTGAATCAGGAACCCCTACAGCCCAGATTTGGCACCCTGAGACTTCTGGCTTTTTCCAAAACTAAAATCACTAAAAGGGAAGAGATTTCAGACCATCAGTGAGATTCAGGAAAATAAAATGGAGCAGCTGATGGTGAATGGGAGAACTGTGTGAGGTCCTAAGGTGTCTACTTTGAAGTGGGCTGAGAAATCATTGTCCTGTGTACAGTGTTTCTTATATCTTGTATCTTCTATTAATGTCTATATTTTTCATATTGCATGGCTGGGTACCTTCTGAACAGTCTCCGTATTTATTATTATTTCACAGATGACAAGTTGGGAGATTTCATGACATCTTGTAATTGACAAAAGATTAATTCTTATAAATATAAAGAACTAAGACATAAAACCTAGTAGAAAAGTGACCTAAGGAGATAACAGTCAAAGGCTAATCAGTATGTAAGGAGCTAGTCAATTCACTAGTAAAAAAAAAAAAAAAAAAAAACATTTAAAAAACACTCTTTACCAAATACAAGGGCTATATTCAAATGGCATGCCATTATGTAACCTCACTTACGTGTTGGCAAAACTGAGGAGTTGGAACTCTCATTGATGCTGCTAGAAACAAAAATATTTTAGACCATCTGAAAGTAATCACCCAGTATTTACCAAAATTAAGGCATATGTCCAACAATCCTGCTTCTGAGTAGTATAGAGTTGAAGGCAACTTTCATAACTACAGGAGTGGTGATCACAGTTTCACACCTACTAGATTCTCCTGCAGTGAAGGCACTGATTGCACCACGTGCTGGGAGTGCTGTCAGTGACAGCCTTCAGTTTCAGCCCCTTCAGGGCATACCAAGGTCTCAGCTGCAAAAATCTATCTATTCCAAGCCTCTCTATGGAGAAAGCACATCCAGTGACTCACTGAGGCATAAATATAAAGCTCTGGACATCTCTCTTGAAAACAAAAACAAAACAAAACAAAACAAAAAACTAAAGAACCATTCAGTTTCAATGCTTTCCATGCATTTGCCCAAAATTGTTGTTGGGCTTGCATCACAGTTTGCTTTTCCTTCTGCTTCCTCTTATTTCCTTTCACTCTTTCCTTACTGGACCACCTGCATTCAAAACTCCATCTTTAAGTGTGTTTCAAGGGAAACCTAACCTGTGTGAGAAAGCACATGCTAAAGATGAAGATTTGAAGTGGGATCATTTGCTACTCAGCTGGCAAAAAATATTGGTCACAGGTGAAGTAGTTAACTCTAGACCAAAGTAGAATATTTGGATAGTATGTTGGTGCATGTGGATGCATTAGCTGGTACGTTTGAGAAATCATTAGGCACTAGCAACAGTTAAAAATACAAAATTAATAATGATTGCTAAGGCTTGCTAATGCTTTGGAAAAAGATAAAAAACACTGACACCGCTTGCAGAAATTTTACTTTCAGTCCTTGCAACTGTGGGCTCTGCCAGTTAAAGACTTTAGTTCTCAAATGGGGTGTCCTTCTATCGAGGGCACAGACATTGAGTTACTACTGTCTGAAGACTCCAGGTTCCTTGTTCCAAGGGACCAGAAGGCAAAAAGAGGAGGCACTGTCAAGGTGGGGTAATAGATCTTGATTCGAAAGTGATAGGGCTGCTGTTCCACAATGGGGAGAGGGAGAAACATGTTTGCCTGCCAAACAATCCAATCTGGTGTCTTTTGAAATGGTAATTGAACCCATTCATCAACCTTGTGTGAAAAAAACATGGTGGTCAGGGGCTCAGAGCTCTCAGACCTGTGAGCCACCCAGTGGCAGAGCTGCGTGCTAAGGATGTGGACTGGGTAGTGGATGGAGGTGATAGGTCAGCTGCAGCTGTGGGGCACTGATTTTCCTTTTTTTAAAAAAAATGATTTCCCTAAAAAATGATTTCCCTACTCATTAGAATCCTTTGAAAAAGTGAATTCAAACAACTGAAGGAAGGAACTGTTCAGTGTGAAACACTACAGAAACTCTCTCAAGGAAGGACTCAATCTAGGAGCTGGGAGTGTTCTCCGTTCTCACCCGCTTCAGGGATTTCCCAAGTTCACACTCAGAACCACCAAATTATAGATGAGGTGGTATAAAAGTCTGCTCACCTTGGCCCAGGGAAAGATGTTTTACTTTAATATAAGAGAGACTTAAACATATGTAAATGTTGGTGAAGGGACGCCAATAGGCAAGGGGAAAGTTCTTCAAAAAGCAGAAGGCAGGTTGGGGGTGCTATGCATTTCAGATCAGAGATGATATTGGAACAAAGGGTTATATCTTATTAGTACTGTACAAGAGGCAACAATTAGTATAACATTTTCTTAAAAAGCACAATCTTTACCTTCACTGAATTTTTAAAGACACAGTTGCAATATATTATATTGATTATATTTGAATCATCTAATGCTGTCTTTATTTGAATTTTGTATACATCATAGCGTAGGAATTTGCTATGGTCATCAAGTTATCAATATGATAGTATTATCCCCAAATTTAAGTATCTGCAATATAACACAAGATGGTAACTATGCTTACATTTTTGTTAAAATTTTTTCCTTATGAATTTTGACTGAATTATGCTTTGGTTGCTAGCAAACGCCTTGCGCTGGGTCTGGGCTTCATACCAAATACTGTGCCTTTACATAGAAACAAAACAAATCTTCTTATATCTGGATCACTGGGGAATGGGGTTGATTTGGATACGTGGGCATCCTGAAAGCCTGGCTCTCTTTTCAGCCATGTGGTCACCATACTCCCCTTTCTGGTTAGCCGTAGCTCTGCTCTGGGAACAGTGCCACCGCTGTTTCATGCCAGCTCCTCCTGGCATCCAGCTGGCCCTCATTCCGCTGCTGGCTCTGCCTGGTCTATGTTTTCCTGCCAGACTAGGTCTTCTATTTCTAACATGGCTGGCCCTGTCTTCCTTTTTCTGGTTGCAGGATTGTTTCAAATTTATGCAGATAAACTGGAAATTTGGGTGTGGACAAACACCCAAATTTGGGTAGATACTGGGGTTGTCATGCAATTCATCAAATTTTGCCATGCACGGTCACAAGATGGACAATATTTTGTCTTCAAAGGGAAACCTTTTCCTGTCATTCTTTTCTTCTCCTTTCCATTTCCCATTGGCTGAGAAATGAGGGTGGGCATGATCCTGAACATTCTTTTGAGCTACACTGATGACATATATCCCTGCCACTGTAACATATTTTGCTGGTACTTGAATTGATCACAAAGTGTCAGTCACTAGCCATTTCTAGAAAGTTGCCACAATACACTTTGATTTCTCTGAATCCTAAGGCATTCTCTAGCTAAGTAAGAATGTTAATGAGAGGTACAGGAGAAATATCTTTACCATCTGTATTTTAGACTCAAATATCCAGCCGATAATTAGGCAACTTTTTTGAAATAAAAAGCAAAATGTAACTGCAAGAACACTCACATGTCCTTCTTTTTATCTTGCCAGTGTAGAAACTTTGTGATAAAAATAAATCAAATTTGGAGATAAGTGGAGTAGTGCTTTAAAAGAATATTACAACCATGCTAATACAGTTTGTATTTTAGTTTACTTTTATTCTCACAGATATAAAAATATTGCTCATCTTTATTACATACATCAATGATTTAAGAAACAATGTGAATGCAAATTAAATCAAGTAATTCTATTCAAAGATACTGTACTGATTTATAAAAGCCCTTGTTTGAGAACCTATAGAAACTGAAATAGGTTAAATGTAACTGGATATACCAATTTGTGAAATTAGAGTTTAAGCCACATTTTTTAAAGGACAGAATATTTACCATCTGTTTCTAAACTGCACAGATGGTTGCAAATTTAAGTCTCTTGTAAAAGTGAATTGCTTGCTGTGCTGTCCCACAGTGTTCTCTGATAAGTGTCAAATAAATCAATTGACAATTAATAGTAGCAGTAACTTTTCATCCACCTAAAAGTGATATTAGAACCCACTAACCCCTGCAGAATCTCAGACTTTTCCTGAGCTAACTCCCTGATGGTTGCTTCCCAGCTAGTGTTTCCCCCTAGATTCAAAAAATTCTGCCCAATTTCCATGTGTCCCATTACCCAAATTAGATGTGTGTAATATTAAATGGCAACGTAGCATACATCACTGAAGGAGTGTGACATGGACTTTAACTATAGATGAATACTTGTAAAGTAATCCTTTCTTATCACTGAAATAAAATTGAAATATGAATTGGTCTATGCCTGTTCAATAATGCACAGCTATTTAGGTTATCGTGTTGCTTTTTTTTATTAGCGGTAGTTGGAGGTGTGAAAACTGATATAATTGTAGCCATGTTGAAAAGACTAAGAGCAGCCTTTCCAGAGGAACTGCCTTGCATGTCTTGCTCTTTGAATTTTGGACTGGGCCTAACAAACAATCATTTATAAAGCCGTTGGGGCAAAGGACATTCTCACCACAAAGGCTGATAATTATGGGGTCTCTCTGTCTCTGGCGATAAAATCTGTGACTAATTATGCACAGTCAAGTGTAACTCCGCTTATCATCATCTATAGGAATTTTTTCCTCTTTTCATGTGGTTATTCTTTTCCTTTTTTTATAAAACCCCCCTTGCCTTCACCCTGTAATCAGGACACTGGGTTTCCGCCTGAATCTGCATTCTCTAAATTGCAATTCTTTTGTCCCAAAGAAATACAGGTTGCTGCTAATTTCAGATTTTTAATTTCAAGTTAACAGAGGAAAGAATTAGATATCCCACAAAGAGGTTGTAATGAAGTCACTCAGGGACCAAATTCTGCCACGTATGGTAAATGGCACATATATATTGTAAGGCAGAAAAACAATAATCTGTCATACAACTTACTCTCTAAACTTGATGTGGTCCTGGCTTTTTCTCTCTCTTTTCTCTCTCTCTCTATTCTGGTCCTTGGCAAGCTTGGCAAACAGTCTGTCAAAAAACATGACCTGAAGAAAATTTAACAGCATTTCTATTTAAGTGTGAATCACTTTTTCTAAATTTAAAAGCTTTGGACTTGCAAGAAGCAAGCAAATAAAGTATGTGTCAGATATTTTGGTCCATTCACAGTTCTTGAATACCTTTTAGTGTATATTTCACCAATTAAAAACTCATTTTCAATATATATGGTCCAAATAATCAGTCATTAATTTCATCCATTAAAACATAGTTCTAACACTTATTTGTGTGAATAGCAAAGCATCTGTGAACAAGGTCGAGTTGGAAAGTTGCCTTCCTCTTCCTTGAAGTATAAATGTCTATTAGAGTAACTGATTGCACCAGGGGTGTAATGTAAAGTAACTATATTACTTGATTACTCTCTTTCTGGTGACCCCCATGCAGGCCTAGATTGGTTTATCTTTGGCTAGGATTTGAGGGTGGGAAAGTATGTCATTCATCCTCAAACAACCCTTTATTGGCATCTTAGTTTTCCTGAAATTCTTTCTTCTTTTTGTCTTGGGTGAAAGATGATAAAGAACTGAATGGTTTCAGCTGACCCTAGCAAGATCTTAGCTCCCAAATTGGCCCTCCCCTCTTCCTAATGGCAAATCCACCAGTTACTGGCTAATGGCAATCTGAGTCCTGGGGTCTTGCTGCCTGCCCCACATTGACACTGTTGTGCTTCGTCATGCCTTCTGAGAATTTTAACAGTAAACAATTATTTTTTTAAATTTATTTTAATTGTTGTTCTTGTACAGTTTTCTGTCTTCTACTCCCATCCCAGCCCACTGCCCCAGCCCTCCCCACCTCCCTCCCATTTCCACCCCCCTAGTTTTTATCAATGTGTCCTTTATACTTGTTCCTGTAAATCCTTCCCCTTTTCCCCTGAAATTCCCTCCCCTCTCCACTCTGGTGACTGTCAGTCTGTCCTCAATTTCAGTGTCTTTGGTTATATTTTGCTTGTTTGTTTGTTTTGAATGGATCAAAAAACTATGGTACATTTACACAATGGAATTCTATGCAGCAGAAAGAAAGAAGGAGCTCCTACCCTGTGTGACAGCTTGGATGCAACTGGAGAGCATTATGCTAAGTGAAATAAGTCAGGAGGTGAGGGACAAATACCATATGATCTTGCCTTTAGCAGGAACCTAATCAGTAAACAACTCTTGAAACAAAACTGAACTTCAGTTGATCTTCCTTGGTTTGTTCCATGAAATCTTTAATCATCTTACTCCTCTCCAGAACAGTTTTCTTAAGCTATTTTCACTTTTTGACATTATTAATAAAATATTGAGCTAATGATTTCTGATTGAGTTCTCTCCTTTTCTGTTGGTGAACGCTTTCTGGACCTTTAGTGGTCTCTGCGCTAATTACTGTAATAATTATAGGTGATGTAAACAAAAGAATATGCTACTTTTAAATACATTATAATGTATCTATTCATAAAGATATAGTGCTTGCCACATGTTAAGCACTGTTCTAAGATCCTTACAGTTATTAACCAGTACAGTCCTTCTAATCATCCTATGAGACATATACTATTATCTTAGTTTTACTTATAAGTAAATTGAGGTACAGATGGATGACACATCTTACTCAAATTCACTTAGCTAGTAAGTGGCTGAGCTGAAGCTCTAAACCAAATAATCTGATCTCAGAAAATGTTTGTGTAACTACTGAGCTTTATTACTTTTTCCACAATGTAATTGGTTATAAATAGCAAGACTGGAACATCATTGAAAACAAACTTCTTTTTAACAACTATTCACTATGTTACAGGTTACATTTTTAAAGGTTTTTCTTATAGACATGTACAGTTAAATAAAAATGGATCTCACTGTTAATCTAATAAAATGTTATTTTTCAGATGTAAAATTCTTTTGAATAATCTTACAATTATTTTGATTTATCTAGTGGATATTTTTAAGTATTTATTTAAGTATGTAAGTATTATAATTCTTAATAGTTTAATATTTAAGTATTAAGTACTTTAATTTTAATTTATTTTTCTAGATATTTATTAGCATATCCATCATGGATCATTGAATGAAAATCATTAATTTCTTATTCATTTGCCTGATTTTCTTCTTCAAACGATCACCTAAAAATGAGAAGTGATGTTTCTCCTCAACCATGCACCTTTTTAAGAACTACCAAGACTTTGTTTCACGCAGGCCTGAATTCCCTTTCCACAGGTGATCAAAAATGGTACTTTATTGTGACTAAAGTATGGGTTTCTAGTGGCAATCAAACTGCCTTACTGAGAAGGAGAGGGAAATTCAGAGGGCACAGAGAGAACAAGTGACCTCAGGAAATGTCAGAAAAAAAATAGGAAATTCCTGGAGTTTGGGGCAATTGAGAAGGTAACAGCATTTGGGGAGGCAGTGATTTTTGTTATTGGAAAAGGAGTGATTGCAGACTGCAAATTTGTTCTGAAGTGTGAGGAAAGCTGAGATAACTAACACCCAAATGAGCCTAAATGAAGCAACTCCTGTAAAAAGCGATGTTGTTGACTTTTAAATGTGCCTAAACAAAGGGACTTTGTTGTTAATTAGCAAGGTTATTTTTATTTTAGTCTCCAGCCTTATTGGCATACTATTGACAGAGTGTAAATTTAAGGTGCACAACGTGATGATTTGACACTTGTTAGGTTGCAAAATTAGTACCACAACAAGAAAACTGGTAATGAAAAAAAGGTTGGTTACTACCTCCATTGCTTCACATAATTGTCATTTTTATTTTGTTGTATGAACATATAAGACCTATTCTATTAGCAAATGTAATGTATATAATGACGTATTATTAACTATAGTCACCATGCTATACATTAAGTCTCCAGGGCTCATTTATCTTGCAACTAGAAGTTTCCTGAGATTGTGTACTAAACCCACCCAATGCTATCTGTCAATTATACTTTACTAAAGATAAAATAAAACTAATAGATGCTATGCACAGAACTCCTGAGCAAATATTCAGTAGATCCTCCAAAATTGTGGATATGACTCTTTTTCTTCAATAGCAGTTTTCTTTGGCTCAAGAGTTATTAATAATTTATCTTACCATCTCCTCAATTTTTATATTATCAGGATAGACCTTGAGTAGAAATATAAATTTATTTTCCTAAGTTAAAATAACTATTCTGAAATACCAGGCAACATTACAGAAAAAAATTACATTTGGCTGTAAAATAATGGTCTATTTTTCTTATAAAAATAAGCAGTGCATTTCTATAGAAATTTGTATTCAAGATCTCCACATACAAAAAGAATCTCACTACCAGTTAATGTTTTAATATTCACACACCAAATTGATTTTGAAGGTGTTATTTCAATTTTATTTTCTCACATGTGATTAAATTACAGAATAAACATACGTGAATATGAAATAAATTGAAATAAATCACAGAGCGGTAAAATAAAGTGGTTAAGACTAGGTGGAGAAATCAGTCTTGCTATTGCCAAAAGTTTTACTATAAGCATTTATTAGATTAGTCTGAAAAATTTTTCCTCATTGATGCTCTGAGACTGATTGAATCGTTATTACAAAGCTTGCCTGGTAGGCTTACAAAAGTATATGCAGAGCTATACGTCATGAAGAATTTATACTAGAGTGTTAAAGTGATTTGAGATTCCCATTAAAAGAAATAACCTTAATCATCCACAATAACATTGCATTAATTATTGATAAATCTAATCGGTAGTCTGAAATTGCTCACATCTAATATTAATCAGAAAGGCAGATGAATTCCCAGCCTGATGTCATGTTCTCTGTGCCTTCAAGTACCTTTATGGCATTATTATTTGCATGTTCCTGACCTGGAGAAAATTTATAGTGAGAATCACAAAGATTAGATCCTTCAAAGGAATTGCTTCACTGTGGTTAGAGTCTACTCTCAACATTGGTGTAACTAAAGCTGTCAATTCATGTAAAATGCTGTGACTTTCCTGTCTTTAGTTTTAACCTGATTTTCTTATAAAATCAAATTTTGTGTTTACCTCTTAATATTTCTCTACTGTTATACTCATTAATAGTCACATGCATTCAAAAAATATCATAACATATTTATTTTTGTCATAATTTCAAAAAGCTGAGGGAGAGAGAGAGAGAGAAGAGACTGAATGGCAAAATATCTAGATTCCAGCTTAAGATACAAAGTATTTTCATCAGAGAATACTTTCCTAATTGTCCTGGATCACGTTCTTAGTTTTACTTTTGAGTCTAATAGATAGACCATACTGCTGTATTTTCCACAAATGCTTGAATACAATGTATATTTTCTAATTATTTACCACAGGGTTAAATGTGCCCATTATTAATTTGGAACCAGGTTGTTCAAATCTTCTTTATTCTTTTAATTTTTTCTTATCCATCTGTCAATTATAAGAGTTGTGTTAAATTACATTTTATTGATTATAGATTGGCCAGTTACTTTTTACAATTATGTATTTTTTTGCTTAATATATATTTAGGCTATGATATCAGCTTTATTATTTTTTGTTACTTCACATTCAAATTTCTTGTTATCTATGCCTTATAGGTATTGATTTTAAATGCAAATATGTTGTATTTTGTCCAATAAAATTATATGTTTATCTTTAACTATAATTTTCATCAATTAAAATTCATTGTTATTAAAAGGATTTGTACCTAAATCACCCTAATTTATGCTTTCTAGACATCTGACTTCTTTAATATATTTTCCAATGTATATCTATATAATATTTCTTTATTCTTTTCAATATGTTCAAAAACATTGCTTGTTTTAATTCTAATCCCCAATACTGCTGCCACTGAAGTGAAATTTATACATTCTATTTTTATTATTTTTATAGTTACTCTCAAAATATTAACACCCACACTTTATTTAACAACGATTAATAGTAATTAATCTTTTTCTTCTCTCCTCCACCCTGGACAATGTTATGTTGTATGTTGTAAGTTTACCATCTTGTCTTAACATCTGGGGTTGCAGGTTGAGTTCTGTAGTTTGTTTTCCCTGAAAACATAGCCTCATACTAATTAACTTCTTGGTGTATTTTTAAATCAGGATGTGTGAGCTCATGTTCACTAGGACTTTGTCTAAGAGAACTCAGTGAAATGTAGGATGATGATGTGTACTTCCAAAGGATATGTTTATTGATATCTTGGCAAGACTGTGGCCAGCTTGGGATGGCTTTTTATGGTAACTTCTCAGCATGGGAGTCGTGAACACACAGAGAGTGACAGTTCCATAGCAAACATACTCATTCATCAGGATAGTCTTGTACTGAATTCCCACAGGGAGACTCCTTTTCCTACTTAGAGCTTCCTTTATGTTTTCCTTTTCCTAGTCCATATTTTGCTGAGAGCTGCCTTTCAATAGCTGTGTCTTTACTTAGAAATCCTGGTTCTAGCTCTCCATAGGGCCCAGCTTCCCTCTTTCCGTCAAAACTAAAGCCTTTGTTTTTTAAAACTAGCAAATAACTCCTGAATAGTGAAAACTTCAGGACTACTTGCCCTTCAGTTTTTTCACTTTCTTCTTTGGTTTTGGGGGTTTACAGTGTAAGAATTAAATAAAAAAGCTTTAAATGCTTCAGTGATCCACTGTCCCAACATCTCATTTTATAGCTGATGGTAATGAAGAACAGAATAGTTGGAATCTGCTCTCTTGAACCATGTACAGATACCTGTATGATTAGAAATAACAAGGAAGTTATTGGTAATGGTAACTGACAGTTTTATGAAGTTTCTACAACATAATGCATACTCAAAATAGTCCCCTTCTCATCTATTGTCATCTCATGTCACCCTAAGTTTTATGTTTGTAAGCAGCAGCAATGAAGCAAAAACTGGAATTCAAGAGTGCTGTCTCAGTTCTCCTTGTAAGATTGGTGGCATAACAAAGAATAGTTATTTTTTCCTTAGTATATTTCAGCCACTAAAGAAATCAAAAGTTGAGCATTATAATTCCTTAATACAGAAGCTTGTCCCAGATCCTGTCCAGCAGTTAGCCTAATTGAAATGAGAACCCATTACCCCGGGATAGCTTTATATGTATCTAAACTTAATTTAAGTTTTCTTTCACTTGTATTTAACTATTGGAGACATTAAACTTGTAGCAATAATATTATAGAGCAAAAACTGTAATATGATATTCCAAGTGTCTAAATGTAATTTTATAGTGCACACAAATTCATAGTCAATAAAAATATTTAGAACAGGCATTTCTATAAGCCCTTTTTCTTTCCTTGTTTAAAAGCCTCACCTGTCTTAGCTGGGTAAGCTGCAAATTTATGATACAGTTGAATTGCATGATTGGATTCTCTTTCTAATTGCTCTGTGACAGGGTTTGGGGAGGCACGTCAAATCTGAGAAGAATTACAAGAGAGAGAGTTTCACCTGAGTTGTGCCTGTCATGAAGGGAACTGTTGAAACATGGGCAATGGGCCTGTGCATTGGATTTCTTTTATTTAATTGCCCAAGTTCTCTGTATTAATACCTCTGGATAAGGTTTTCAAAGAGTGAAAGTTGCTAGACTGTAGAGCTATTTAACAAAAACCTTTCTGACTGACTTTCAAGATACTCAACCTCCCCAAAGACAGAAAAGTCTAGTTTGAAAGTTAAAAAAAAAAAAAAGATTAATTGATCTTCATGTGAACCCTTCTAGGTAAGTAGATCAATATTAACCTTTCTAAAATTTCAGTTAAATCCTCTCTGCTTGAACTATGTTGCTTTTATGTAAGTCAAACTCCCTTTAAATAAACTAAACACTATGGAATGTAAAGAGATGATTATTTTACAAACAACCTCATTACAATTTCTTAGAGGTCCTGCATGTGGTCCAGTGAGCACTGAGTGAGGTGATACAGGGAATTATAAGGGAGAAAGCAGTATTATAGTATAATAGTATACCCAACCAGGTTTATAGTATTAAGCAGGACCTCTGAAAGTCCTGAGAAAGGAGAACTAATTTGACTGAGTCAAGGGAATTTAAAGGGAAAAAACACCCTGTTTCCAATGTAATTGGTCCCTTTGAGGTTAGCTTTGCCTGAAGCAGATACAATTTCAAAAGGCAGCAGACAACCCAGTGGGTTCTTCTTTAACTGATCTGAGGGGAAGCTCAGGCTGCAGATGGTGGGCACACTCCTTGGAGTTTTTCCTGTCATTGAAGCAGGATCTCAAGGGATATCTTGAACTCTTCTTAAATCTTTTATTTTTATATATGCCACTCCTAGTTTGCTAAGTCTGATTTTATAAATATCTCAGTAGTAACTTCCAAGCCCTATACTTCATCATTAATGCTCATAACTAATAATTCCGAACTATAGTTTGTTATTCCAAACATATACAAACTAAAACTTTTATATATCTGTATCTTTCTGTATTATATGTGCATATCTACACATCTATTAATTAAAAAGAAACAAATCATTACAAACTGTTGATTAGAACAATGCAACCATTTCTGAAATAAAACTTTCTTCCATGAAGTCATGAAAAGAAAACAAAGTTTATTACACACCTATCTAACAGAGCCCTATGCCATATATTCCTACAGATACCAGAAAGCAGGACCATTGGCTGTGAAGTGCTCCCCACGTGATGACAGATGCAAAATAACTAGAGTACATGGCAGATATTGATGAGTGATGTAAGAGAGGAGGAAGAGAAGTTCTGTATTTAGAATGGTGTTTCTTAAACTTTGGTGAGTATCAGAATCTCTGGGGCCTTGTTAATTATGCAGATCCATATTTCACCTTTCCTAAGATTAACCTAGAATTGTAATCAAAACTTCAAGTGATTGTAATGGATTGGCCCGTGAATCATGCTTTGAAAAACACCTCAATATGTGGAAATAGAATTTATAGCTAAGGATGAGAAGAAGGAGTTTTCGTGGAGTATGTAGGACTTTTGTTGACTCTCCAAAACAGTTATGACAGAAAAAATATAGGGAGAGAAGACAGTCCAGATGAGGGAAATAATGTGAAGAAACGAATGGAGGAACTGTTCTCGGAGACAGCCTGTGAAACAGACAGCCACTGGCAATGGAGCGATGGAAACACTTGGACTTTGGGGTGGGCCAATGATTAGAATTCCCAAATGCCCAATGGGAGTAGGTAGTCTGGCTTTTTGTAATCTGTCGGTTGGCCACATTAACTTTGTAACTAGGTGTATTTGCTCTTCTGTCACACATTTGGGGTGACCAAGAGAGTTAATCTACAAAAGAGCAAAACAAACAAAAGCATTAAAAGATTATTTGATTAGATATAGGACAAAATCTATAACGCTAAGACATCTAGTAAATTGGATCAGTTAATGATCAACTAGTTTGAGAGTCATATGGTGACTTTTAAGATAGTATCTCTTCCATAGTCTCATTGTGTGTAATTCAAAGTAAAGTAGATGTTTGCTCATTATTTGGATGAGTTCATTTATCAGCATTCAGAGTGTCTTCTAGAATTCCAGGAAATGGGGGTATAATGGAAACATTCTTATTTTTCCTCCCACTTATATACTCCTCTTCTCAAAATTAGATTTAGAAATCCTTGCTCTTCCTATGAAGATTCTTTTCAACTTCAGAATGCGTAGATATAACCTGAACATTCATTGCCCCTTACTATCCCTCATATCAGTTAACACCAGCAAACTCTTTTATTTTTCTTTCTCAAGTAGATTTATTTATATGGTCTTTTAGGATAGATATGTACTTATTAATCTTTTAAGATATGTAATTATTTTTAAGAAACTCTCCTTTTCCTTTTGAAACAGCTGTGTGACATTTATCTTAGAAATCATATGAATTAGAAGTAATTGAGTTTTGGGAATTAGAGGATTTAGATCATGGATTGAATGACTGAAGATATCTCTATGTAGTGATTTTTAACTTGCATTATGGTTCTGCAAGTTGAAGAAATGTCAGCCGATGCAAATCAACATGCAAGGAACAGAGAATGAAAGAACATAAACAAATGCAAAATCAATTCCAGAAGCAAGTAAACACTACATATGAGGGGGACCTCAAAAAACCCGGGATTTATTTATAAAAAAAAGTGTATTTATTCCTACATATTTAAACCTCAGGTACCTTCAAAGTACTCTCCATTTGATGCAATACACCCATTGAGATGTTTCTTTTCCACTGCTCAAAGGAGTTTTTGAACTTGTTGATTTTGATGCTGTTTAGTGCTTCTGCAGTTTTTTGTTTTAACTCTCACATTTGCAAGACATTTTCTTCTGAGGATTTTTTTATCCAGGAAAACAAACAAACAAAAAAGTCAGTTGGGCGAGATCAGGTGGATAAGGAGGGTGGGGCAATGAGGGCCATGCCATTTTTGGTCAAAAAACGGCTGAACACTCAGAGCAGTGTGAGCAGGTGCACTCATAAATCACCCCTCATGAAATGGACAAACACATTGAAAGAGTCTTCAAAAAGAATTCCCTGAAGTCCAATGAAGCCTCTCACAACAACTGACACAGATGGGTTCCTAGAGCGCCGACCTAGTGGGGAAAACCTGGACTGCAAGGTGCCAACCCTCCAGAAGATAATTCCAGTTTTGTTTTTGTTTTTTTGCGGGGGGGGGGGGGGGGGGGGCGGTGAGAGAACATCTCACAAATTGTAGAAATCCACAAATTATAAACTAAGACAGTGAAAATGTTCAAACATTTCTGGCTATCACTTACATTAAAATTTAAATTCAAAACCTTAGGATTGTTAGTTGCTAATTCTGAAAATAATCTTTCTCCACCAAGTGGGTAACCACAACAAAATGACATCTTCATACAGGTGGACTCCTTTTGTGTATGGCAGCAAGAAGAGTACTGCTGCGTAAAGACGGGACATTTTCCCTTGAAGCAGACATGAACTTTTCCATGATAAAAGGTCTGTGATTTTTAAAAGTGAACATTGCTGTTCTTCTCCACTGTTGCAAGCTGACCTAAATTCTTTTGCACATTCAGCCAATGTCAGGGATCTTTTGATAAATATTATTGGTCCCTAGGGTTTAGAGGGAGGCGGGGATTATATTGCCTTCATATCCTTAGTACCAGGTGGTAGGTATCAAAGTAGGCAAATACTGCCTAATGTACGAATATTAATAGCAACAATGCTCAAAATAGCCATATAACTTATTTGATAGCTTGGAAAATGTTTATCTCTACCTTAGACTTTTTCATTGGCACTTTGTGTGAAAACTTGATTCCAAAGTGGACTTGTGGATTCTTCCAGGACTAAACTGGCCAAACTTATAGTGAGATCAAGTACATTCCCTCAGAATTTGGACGAAGGAATGGGTTAATTTGCACTTATTACACTAACACTACATAATGCACACAAAACCAGAATGGCATAAAAATTATAAGTCATACACATTTAGCTCATTTTTCTGCATGCTGGCAGGTTAGGGTGAAGGGTGTGGCTGATCTACCCCGGCCTTGCTCCGTGGTTCTGCTCTAAACTGCGATTCAAGCTGGGCGTGGCTCCTTCTGAGACATTATTTGATCTGAGGCCCAAGCAATGGAGAAGCTTGAGAGAAAAAATGTGGGAGAAGCTTAACTTACAAGTAAAGATAAGGCAGAAGAGGGCAAGCCCAAATGCACAAGTGCCTTTTAAGCCTTTGCTTGTGTCACTTTCACCAATATTCTATTGGCTAAAGCAAGTCATATGGCTAAATCAGTAATGAAGGGGTGAAGAAATATATACCTCTTTAGTTGGAGAAACAGCAAAGTCAAATGACAAAGGATGTGCATGTTGGTAAAGGTGAAAAATTGGGACCATAAGAAAAATCTAGCACAAGGACCAACAAAGAAATAGAACTCAAGAGCTGCATGACCTGCTTACCAAATTCTACATAATCCTAAGAAAATGAAACCTATGCATATGTTCCTAATCAAATTATTTTCTTGAGCATCTCCATTTCCCCAATAAAACTGTTACCTCTACAATTGTGTTGCTAATGAACAAACACTCTGGTGTAGATTTCCATAATGATATCTGAAATGTTAAAAAATACCATTTAGAGTACTGATTCTTGTTTAAGGCACTTCAAGTGCTGTTAAAATAATCCCAATGATGCAGGCACTCATATATCACATCACTTATACTGAAATATTTTAAAAATAAGTTATACAAGAACCACAAGTCCTCCAAGGAAGTAACACCTCCTGGGTGGGGCAGTCTACCTCTTCCCTAGAAAATTGGCCACTCAAATTTTCAATTGCTTATGTTGGGTGGGAGAGAATTTCAGGTTTTTCAAATAACTTGGGATGAACAGAATTTGAAGCTTGAGTTCACTATTACATGAAATTCCTCTCCGTAGTTCACTCTGTTTTTTTTCCTCACTTGGCCTTGGGTACCTGGTGACACCCCATCCTGAAGTGTGACTACCCCGACCCATCAATTGATTAAAAACTAGCCTAGGAACAGCTAGAAGGTACTAAAAAAACGTTGGTAATGTCAAAGCTACGTACAATTTCTTCTAATAAGGAATTTACCCTGGAGGGAGACAGAATTACCATCCCTGCTAGTTAGCTGGAGATTGAAAAGGTGAGGAGAGTGATATCTCAGAAATGAGTGGCAATTCTTGACCGCAATCATCAGGAAGGAGAAAGCAAAGTTGGAAAAATATTCACAAGAAAATTGCTCTCCTGATGTTCCCCAGTGCTGGGATGGGAGGCCAAGCAGGCAGTCAGGCAAGGACAGTTAATTGCCTATGAGGCTTGCAACAAAAGAAGAAACCAGAGGGAAATCATTGAATTGGAATCCAAATATAAATTTTCAGAAAGTAAATTAGTGAATGGTAATAAAGTCAAACACAGGAAAATAAATCCTGTAAAATACTACTACAAGGATAGCAGACACTTGAAATGTTCCTAAATGGAAGGAAACTATGCCTTTAACTTATAAAACTAGTTGTGTTCTAACACTTGAAGTGGACAAAATGAGGCTACTACTACTTGAAGAATAAAGGTTATAGGCAAAGTGCCTACTAGAATTCATGGAGGTGTGAACTACAAAACACCAGAATTTCTTTAAAAAGAGACTTCTGGCAATTATTATTTGAACTGTTAAAATAGAGCTATGTGCAACTATTCTAGACATTAGGGAAATCATTATAATATATCTACTAAAAAACTATGCTAGAATTTTTAATAGAATATCTAAGAGGTCCTTGAAGTTTTGGGGCATTTTCCAAGATTATCAGTGAAATCTTAGGTCCATTTATTATTGAGTATTTCTTATTTTGTTTTCAAAATATTTATTTCAAAAATTCTTTTGATTTGTCTAACTAAAAGAAACAAGCATTTATTTGCAAGCTATGTTTTTATCTGTAAAAATAAAACCTAAGATGCAAAAAGTTATTATTTCTTATAATATAAAGGTCAAAATGTTTAATAAATAAAATGTACAGTCTGCATGTGTGTGAGGGCAGATAATATATGGAAAATCTCTTTACCTTCCACTCAATTTTGTTGTGAACTCAAATTTGCTGTAAAAAAAGTCTATATATGTGCATATATATGTAAATAGAACTTGTGATTAGAAGCATCAACATCATCTAGCTTAACCTACTTATACAAATGTGAGAAAATCATTATTGGGTAAATTAGTACTTTGCACAAGGTCAGATTTTCAATTACATATTAGATCTTCGGACTCCTAGTAAAATGCTACTTAACTCCAAAAGCCTCAAGAATATTTGACCAGGAAGAAATCTCACGAACAGAAAGTAAATGAAAATAAAATGCTCAGCTGATAAAAATTGAAAAAAATGTTTATAAATATTCCAGGAACAAAAATGAAATCAAAATAAACATTCCAAACTGTCTAAAGGGCAATAATGGTGTAGAACTTTATATTAAAACTTACAAGACATAGCTACAATATTACTCCAAATAAAATAGATAATTTAAATACCTACATTACTAAAAAATACACTCCACTATTAAAGACTTGGGGACTTATTCTAAAGATTTAGAGAAACAACAAAAAAGTGAATCAAAATTATAGGAGACTGAGAAAACATACTATTAAAAGTATTAAATTTAGTTTAATTGAAAAATAATAGATAAATAAATTCTAAAGTTGCTTCTTACAAAACTGAAGCAACAAAATTTATGTAGTGGCTGATTAAAAAGTAAGAAAATAAACATGTAAAAGTTATAGAATCTATGAAACTAAATGAAAAAAACTAAAGAGAACATAAATTATTTCAAAGCAAACCTTAAATTGATTGAAATGGGTGAAAGAAGAAGTTAAATTTGAACATGCTTCTTACTAATGAAGAGATAGATATGAAAATTAAAAAGTTCATATTTTATGTCTTAGTCTTAAATCACTTTTAAAAAACAAGGAATTTCAATGCTCTTCAAAATATTTCAGATGTATAAAAAGATAAAATTTATCACAGAATTTATGAAACTACTATAAGCTTGACATCAATGTTTTGAGATAACTAAAAAACAGACCAATTTATATGCTTTTATTTTATTTTAGATGCTATTTTGAATAGAATTGCTTTCTTGATTTCATGTTTTGAATGTTTCTTGCTGATATATAGAAATACAATTGATTTTTCAAAATACTGATCATATTTCCTGAAAAACTTCATAAATTTGTTTATTTGTACTAGAGTTTTTGTGGTGGAATTCTTAGGATATTTATATACAGGATCATGTAATCTACAAACACATAGAGTTTTACTTCCTCTCTTCCAATCCCTATGTCTTTTTTTTTCTTGCCTTTTTGCATTGCTAAGCACTGTTAACATTTTTAAGAGAAGTGGTGAAAGAGACATCCTTGAATAGTTTCTGATTTTAGGAGAAAATAATTCAGTCTTTCTCCATTAGGGGTGACCTTAGATACAGATTTTATTTGAGTGTTCTTTATCAAATTGAGACATTGCATTTCATCACTAGTTTGTTGAGCTTTTAATCATGAACAAATGCTAAATTTTTTGTCACCTGCTTTTTCTGTGTCTATCTTTGATTATATTAATATGAAATATTACATTGAATTTCAGATAGTAAATTAAACTTGAATTCCTGGGATAAATACCACTAGGCATGATATATAATCTTTTATGTATGCTACCAAATTTATTTTGTTAATATTTTACTATAGACATTGGCATATCATTGGATACTGACTCTTTTTTATTTCTTGAAATGTCTTGATTCGAGACAAGCATAATACTGGCTTCATACAATAAGGTTAGAAGATTACTTTTTCCTCCGTTGTTCTGAAAGTGTTTTTAAAGTATTGGTATTACTTCTTACTGAAATATTTGATAAAGTCCACTAATAAGGCCATCTAGGCCCAGAGGTGTTTTTTGGGGGGTGGAGGCACATCTTCAACTGCTCGTCAAATATATTTACTATTCAAATGTTCTATTCTTCCTGAAGTTAGTTCTTGTAATTTTATTATTTTATAATTTTTATGTCCTCTATGTTGTCTCATTTGTTAGCATGTTTGTGCAAAATATTCCCTTAGAGCTTCACCTCCTCTCTGAAGCTTTCACTGTCTCTCTTACATGGAGGAACAGCCTTCATGTTACTTTCAAGCTTCCCTTAGCCCCCTAGAATCTCTCTCTTGCAGTGCTTTTGTACACTCTATTGAAATCATCAATGTAGGCATCTATCTATCCATCGGATGGTGAGCTTAGGTTGTATCTTAATAATTTTTGGAGTTACCAGTGTTCTTCAAAGAGCCTGGTCCATTATAGGTGCTGGGTATAAGTTGGTTTTCCTCAAAGCAGATGCTGAGGTGGGGGTTTGTTTTCAAGTGATGTGTTACGGAACTGCTCCTAAGAGAAAAAGTAAGGGGGAAGAGGGCCATGAAAGGGGGAAGAGGAGAGGGCAAGCAGGGTTGTGATTTCAGGCCAAAGTTCTATAGAGGGGAACTTTCAGCCTGATCCCACTGGGAGCTCTGGAGCCAATGTTTATGCCTCAACAGAGCCAGGTAATATCTTTAGTTCTATAGTGACATTCCTTCCTTAATTACTGATTTTGTTAACTTTTTCTCCTATTTCCTTTGATAGTCTGATAATTTTGTTAATATTTTAAAAGAAAAAAAACCCTTTGATTTTATTGATTTTTCCCTATTATTTTCTGTTTTCTAGTTCATTTATTCCCCCTGTAATCTTACTATTGTCTTCTTTCTGTATACTTAGGGTTTAATTGGATTTTTGTACAGAGAATGAATTGATCTGCTCACTCTATTATGCCTGAAATGAATCTTTAGTTAAAGGAAAGGTACAGCATTCCAGACTCATTAAACAGAATCTCTGGAGGTTCTTGCACTGTTTATTTCTAAAATTCCCATGATGCGCCTGATGCTCATCAAGATTGAGATACAATTATTTTTGGCAGGTCTGTGAATTCGGGTAAGTCTATATTCAGAAGCAATTACATTCGTGTTCCTGACATAGATAATCGAGCTTAAATGATAACCTAGGCATAAGCAATCAAAAGTTATATATTTATATGTAACTATATATATAACCTTTTAAATAACAATATGTTATTTCTATCATATTGGCTATTTAGCCTATTCTTTTCTTCTGAAGGCAAATATACATATGAAGTCAAATTGAAATGGAGAGGTTTGTTTGGCACAAATAGGTAATTATGACAGAGAAAGCGAAGTAGTTAATCAGTGGTTTATATGATTAGGTTATGAGAACTTGATATGTCTTTCTCCCCTTGATGATTACACTTGACATAGTAAATTCAAATACCCAAGGCAATCAGTCATTCTTTAATGGACATTCTTAGAGACATATTGACAGTTCTTTCTCTTTGGTTGTATCTATTCTAGATTCCCTTCATATCCTTAATTAACAAGATTAATTTAAGTGCAGTATTAGTTTTAGCTACATGATTGAATTTGCATATATATGAAGTCTTTTCACTGACACATATTTAAAATCTCTATTGTAGGCTATTTCTTAAGGATCCTCATTATTGAGAGGGTGACATACTATCAAATGATATTAAAATCAGAATAAAGAATATCTTCATCACTGACATTTTAGCAGCACTCTAGATAAAAGTTGAAAGATGAATATAAGATTACTTTTTCCAACACTGGATAAGGATTAAAATAATTTTGCTGTCACAGTTTAAATCTAAAAAAAAAAATGCTTAAGTCATATAAATTTGGGTAACCAATTGTCAGATATTATTTACATTCAGAATATATTTTATTTAATTTAGAAACATATTTATTAATAAGAATAACAAGAAAGGTAAGAAAACTGTTTATTAGTAGAACTTTAAAAATATTGCACTCTAAATTTAAATGAGATACACAAAGTTTATAGAAATAGAAAGGGAAATATTAAAAAATATGTAAGTGTTGGAAACACTTTAAAAGGAAACTCAATTAAACACACTATTTCTATTGCCTGTCTTCATCATTTCATGTATAAAAAGAACCTACGTGTGCAAATTTATTGTCTTGAGATTGTCTTTTGTATTGCATATTTTGATTTTGATTATATAAACTAAAGGTTATAAATTGGTAGTTCAGAGGTGAAAGAAAAAGAGAGACTAATTTAACCTATAGGTAGTTGATTTTAGTCTTTGCCAAGATCAAAGTTTTCTACTTGGCCTTAGGCTGCCAATGATAGCATTTGAGTTAGGTCTCAGACGTCATGAAAGTAATGAGCACACCATATGATTATCTGGACAATTTTAGCACAACAAAACCATGTTCCTTCCTTCCTTCCTCCCTTCCTCCCTTCCTCCCTTCCTCCCTTCCTTCCTTCCTTCCTTCCTTCCTTCCTTCCTTCCTTCCTTCCTTCCTTCCTTCCTTCCTTCCTTTCTTTCTTTCTTTCTTTCTTTCTTTCTTTCTTTCTTTCTTTCTTTCTTCTTTTATCATTAATGTGTGGTTGCCTCTCGTGTGTCCCCTGCTGGGAACTGGCCTGCAACCCAGGCATGTGCCTCGACTAGGAATCGAACCTCAATCTTTTGGTTCGCAGGCCCACTCTCAACCACTGAACTACACCAGCCAGGGCTCTTTGTGTTTTTTTTGGAAAGGGTTTGGGCATAAACTTTTTGGATAATTGGCTCCATTCATGCCTAAGTCAGTTTGGGCGACTATAGCGAAGTACCATATAGAGTAGGTGGCTTATAAACAAGAGCATTTTATTTCTCATAGTTCTAGAGGCTGTGGAATTCAAGATCAAGGTGCTGGCACATTTAGAGCCCAGAGAGGATTCAATCCCTGTTCATAGACAGCCATTCTTTTTTACTGTGTTCTCACATGGCAGAAAGGACAAGCAAGTGAGCACTTTGGGATCTCTTTTATGAGGGCACTCATCCTATTTTTGAGGACTACACCCTCATAATATAATCCCTTTTCAATGTCCCCACTTCCAAATACCATTACATTAGAGATTAGATTTCAACACGTGAATGTTACAGGACACAAACATTTAGTTTATAACAATCCCCCACCTCATTTTGCCTGTGTAGACACAGGAATATCCCTGTGACCGTACAGATTGCTCAGAGAGTTACATCTGCTGATCTGCTGAGACTCAAGAAAAAAAAAAAAAAAACAGAATCATTACTTTTGTACCAAAAAGGAAAAATCAACACTGCTTTTTATTTTTAAGCAAAAAGTCCTTAGAAACAGTGGAATTCAATGTGTTCTTGAAAAATAATTATCCTGTTTATTGTAGGAAAAGTCTATAATAGGGCTGTTTTTGCATGGGCCCAGATTTACTCATGCAGAATTTCTCATTAGCAAAAAAAAGTTTGTTAAACTGAATTACATAGAGATGATCCTTAAAAGACCCCAGAGAAAGCAATCCAAACTCAATAATTCCCAAGCTTCTTTCCCCATCCTGACTGGTGGCCTATACACTAGCAGGGCTTCACTTAGCTTGATTGTTGCTAAGCAACAAATAGGGACAAGGGCTTAGGTTTCTAGAATCACTTACACATTAATAATAAGCTGATAACATTAAAATAAGGCAAGTTTTCATAATGAAGGGTATTACACACACAGTATGCCTTTTTACCTACCCCAAAAGAGAAATACCTGGGTACTACTTATCATTTGAACGTGGTATTTCATTAGTGTTTTGAGGCTTTCTCTCCAGGGAGTAGGTTTTAAGAGAAATAGTCAGGTCTTTTATAGCTATCCTTCCCTTTTGCAAAGGTTTCCTTTCCTAATTGCTATCGACTTTGCATCCTTTGAACTATTGAAAATAGCTAACAATAGTCGGTGTTAAGTTTCTTAGTTAACAAGTGGCTGAAGGGTTTTGATGATTGCAGGATTGCCAAAGACTTTTAAATGCAAGGGAACTAAAAACCATTAAATGTAAAGAAATTAAAGACCTACCTTTATTCGTTACACTGAGAGATCTTTATCAGAATTTAATTTTCCCACCAGGAACAAGCAATATTCTCAAATCATGGTGTGTTTCTATCCATAGCTCTCAAAGTGCTTACACTGCTATCTATAGTTGCCCTTCTTTGTGAAGTTGTGTTCCTATATGATTTTCCTTTGCTTCTAAATGGAAAGCTTTGGGACATGTGTTACTTAACCTGATAGCCTTTCTCATCCTATAGTAGCATGACCATATTTGGCCATTAAAATGGACTGTGGGAAACCTGAAATGGTGTAAGGAGTTGGCAGCTGAAAAACTTGTTTATTCAGACTACAAAAGCTTTGTTGATTGTGCAGTGTGGGTCTCTCAATTAGCCAAGCTTGGATATAAATTATTTTACCTGTACTTCAGCCTACCAACTAAGCCATTGAAAGGACCTGCTGTATTAAAAATGTATTCAGCCTTTACATACATAAAAGTTCTTTGGGAAAGGTGCACTTAGAGTGAAAAGAATATGGACTACAAATTGAGATAAGTGTGTGTCTGATTTCAAGCTCTGGTACTCAATATTTGGATAACCAAGGCTCAGCACTTCACTGTTTCTTAGCCTTAGTTTTATGGCCACTATAGAGATAGCTCTCATGACCAGCCACACCTACTTTCCGTCTTTTGCTGTGCTTTTATATTTGTTGGTCAATTCCATCTTTTGATTATTTACTTTTATACAATGTTACATGGATTTATCATGGGGAGACGAGGCAATATTGTTTTTATCAGATATCATCACATAATGTTTTGCTATCAGCATGTAAAATTATTATAAAATGTACAGTGATTAGGTACTAATAAACACTGAATAAAGTAACATGCTTTAGTCATTTATCTGTGCATCTATGATTTATGTGGTAATCAAGAGTTAGCAATGAATTCGGTATTGTATGAGTTTTCTCAACATATCCATGGCCCTAACTCTAACCTTATCCCTGGTAACTGAAATGTCAATCATTTTATTGTGAGATGTATCATTTCACTAAACCTTGGTATCTGAAATTCATGTATATTATGACAATGCCAAAAAGGGATGCTGTGTACATATGTGTATCTCTTTTTTTCATAAGTAAACATGGACTTTGTCTATTTTGTTCTCTGCTATATCCTTAATACTCAGAAAAATGCTCAATACATAATGTGGAATAAAAATAAATGTTGTCACATACCCAGAGTGTTTATCACAGAGCCCAGAATATATAACAATTACCCACTAAATGCTGGGCTTTTTAGTATTTATTTAATGCCTCTGGCTTTGAGAAGACATGTAATTGTCACAATGAATTGAGTGCTCAGTGTGCTCTGCATTCGCATTGGTGCAGTGTAGCCGTGTAAAGTAAGATAGAGTTTAGTTCTGTGGAACAGCCTGGTGGTACGGCTAAGTCTTTGTGCTTCATAGTCATAGAGATCTCAGGCTGGCTCTTGGGGCATTTAAGTGCAACAGAAATTTTCTTGAGTTATGTATTTTAATGTGAAAACTGGCTTTTTCTAAAACCACTGTATGCAAACGCCTGTCTTCCTCATGCCCCCGTTTCTTCAAATGGCCTTTTCCCCACCATACCATGAGCTGCAGGCTGGGAAGAACCATGTCTGGCTTTTTCTCCCATTGCTGTACTCCACACCCAGCCCAGTGCTTCTCGGGTACCAGGTACTCAATAGTGTTGTTGTTAAAGGTTGAGTGGTCAATGGCCAGAACAATAGGGGAAGAATGAGAGGCAGTGTTAACATGTGAGAGAGAAGAATGCAGGGAGTAATACAATAATATACTCCAATTAAGTTACTTCATTTGCAGAGTAAAGAGAACCTGGAAGAGATGGTAAGGGGTGAGAATTGGGGTCATGAAAACCTTCATAGAGCTAAGCAAAAATGTGACACTTTACTCTGGAAGCTTCAGTGAAATATCAGAAGATTCCTACCTGAGAATTAAATTGAATAGGTGTACATCTTGGAAAGCCCCTGCTGATAAAGATGTGAATGGAATCAAGACTGGTGGCATTAGACCAGTCAGAAGCCAATTGCTGTAGATGACAGTCCATGAATCAAGGCAGAGGAAATAGAAATAAATAAAGGAAAAACAATTTGAAAGAATTATAAAAATCATCATCCAAAAATCATGTGTACTTTTATCAATGAGAAGAGTGATGAGCTGAAGGAATTTAGATTTATAAGAAGCATCCAAAGATCATGTTTTTGCTTTGCTTTGTTATTATAGATTTTATTATAATTTTCATTACCATTTTGTCCCCTTACACCCCCTCCCCCCAGAAATCACCACACTGGTGTCCACGTCCATGAGTCCATTTTCCTTTGTTCTCAGTCGCTCCACCCTCTAACCTCCTTCTCCCCAGCTGTCATCCTGCTCTCCATCTATGAGACCATCCTCATTTTCCTTGTTAGTTTAGTTCGTTCATTAGGTTCCACATATGAGTGGAATCATATGCTATTTGTCTTTCTCTGACTGGCTTATTTCACTTAGCATGATGTTCTCCAGGTCCATCCGTACTGTTGCAAAGGATAAAATCAATCTCTCTCTCTCTCTCTCTCTCTCTCTCTCTCTTTCTCTCTCTTTCTCTTTTACAGCTGACTAGTATTCCATTCTATAAATGTCTCATAGTTGTTTCATCCACTCATCTACTGATAAACACTTGGGCTACTTCCATATCTTGGTGATTGTAAATAATGCTTCAATGAATACAGGAGTATCTATGTTCTTTTGAATTAGTGTTTTGGGTTCCTTCAGATATATTTCCAGAAGTGGGATCACTGGGTCAAAAGACAGATCCATTTTTAATTTTTCAAGATATCTCCACACTGCTTGCCACAGCAGCCGCACCAGTCTGCTTTCTCACCAACAGTGCAAGTGAGTTGAACTTTCTCCAAATCTTTGCCAGCACTTGTTTGTTGATTTATTGATGATAGCCATTCTGACAAGTGTGATATGATATCTCATTGTGGTTTTAATTTGCATGTCTCTGATGATTAGCGACATTGAGCATCTTTTCATATGTCTCTTGGCCATATCTGTATGCCCTCTTTGGAGAAGTGTCTGGGCCTTTCCCCATTTTTAAATTGGGTTGTTTGTTTTTTTGGTGTTGAGTTTTTAAGTTCTTTATAAATTTTGGATGTTAGCCCCTTATCAGATGTATTGGCAAATATGTTTTCCCATTCTGTGGGTTGTCTTGTTATTTTGTTGATGATTTAATGTCCATACTACCCAAAGCAATGCATTAATTCAATGCAATTCATGTCAAGATTCCAATGACATATTTCACAGAACTAGAGCAAATATTTCAAAAATGTATATGGAACCACAAAAGGACCCATATAGTCATAGTGATCCTGAGAAAGAAGAATGAAGTTGGAAGAATCATGCTACCTAATACCAAACTATACCACAAGGCCCTAGTAATCAAAGCAGCACAGTACTGGCATGAAAACAGACACATAGATCAATGGAACAGAATAGAGAGACCAGAAATAAACCCACACCTTTATAGTCAATTAATATTCGACAGAGGAAGCAAGCACATACAATGAGCTAAAGATAGTTTATTCAATAAATGGTGTTGGGAAAATTGGATGGATAATGTTCACAAAGATCATGCTTTTAAACCTTGAGTTTGAGGTACTATTGAGAAATATAAGTGAAAATATCCAGTTAGCTTTAAGAGCATGGGAACCCATATTTAGTTATTCAGTTTGTCATTGTTTATTAGCATCTTTTTGGCTTGTATAAGGCATTGTTTTAATTGCTGAGGGTTTAATGGTGAAGAGCTCAAGTTTTTGGCCTCACAAAGCTAGAATCTAGGGTATAAATAAACAATAATCAAGGGGACAATTAATACATGGTATACTTTCAGTTAGTAATATCTAATATGAGGAAAATAAAATAAGGCTTGTACCCAGAGAGGAGGCTGTTCTAAATGGGGTGGTCAGAGAAAGCCTCTGAAGTGACATTTAACCACAGACCTTCATAATGAAAATGAATCTTGTCACATTAGCTAAGGGAGAGGAAAATTTAAAGTGGTGGTGAGTTGTCAACATTGTCAAAGCCCACAGAGTGCAGTACAAGAAGGCTATAAAAATGTCCCACGGATCTAGCTATCTGGAGGCTATTGGTGACCTAAATGCGAATAGTTTAAGTAGGTACAGGAACAGATGCTAGGCTGAAAAAGGAAGGCATGAATGGGCCTAAGGAAGTGCAAAGAGTTAGCACAAGATAAGCTTCAAAAGCAAGCTTGGCTGTGAAGGCACAGCGAGAAGGGGCCTGGATGCCAGCGGCTGGGGAGGGCCAGGAAGGAAGCTTGTAAATGTTTCCAGTTATGCTTTTTCATACATCTCCAGAGTTGGTTCATCTTATGCAATGCTGCTGAGAAGATTGAATTTAGCTATTGGTAACATGATACATTGTGTTAGAGGTGGGTGGTAGTATTTTTTACCAGGCTCATTAATCATAGTAGAACCAAAATGGACAAAAGCCGAGAGGCTGGGGCGAAACACCGGCCTGCCGCCTGGTACAAAGGGCTGACATGCAGTCACGGATAGATTACATCGGAATGGCTTGGAGTTCATAACGTTTTCAAAGCTTTTCTAAATTTAAAGGAGGGCCTTCTTCGAGTCATTGTTCTCATAACATGAGGAGAGCAATTTTTAAACTTTTCTTTGAAGAATGATCACATACTTGCTCTTTCGGATTCAACATATTGTGGGAACAAGACTTAGAAACGAATGTTACACTTCCAGTGATAAACATGCAGGTACACCTCCCAGAAGAGCTGAAAAACTACGCATAACTTGCCCTAATAATCCGAGTCCCGCCGCGGTCTTTCCCTTCTGACTGTATAAGCAATTCTTATGGCAGCGCATAGCTCTTAAACCACATTGTCAAATGATGACAACAACTATTACTCTCTTCTCCTTTTAGTAATTGTTCTTTAATTTTGCCAGGTAGTGATGGCATTTTTGACTTTTAAACAAAGGCTTTCCAGTTTTGTTTTGTTTTGTTTTGTTTTAAAGCTTTTGTATAGAGAGCCTCTGGCAGTGCAAATTAAATGTCTCCAGGACTGTTTCTGTGTCATTAGGGTGCAAACTAATGATGAGCTATCAGAGTGGGTCTCCCCCTGGAAACCGCTCCGGAGACCCAGAGTTTAATTGAACCGCATCAGTAAAACAGGGCTGTCCTTGCCAGGCTGGGCAACGGGCAGGTCTCAAACAAGTCACCGACCATTTTTCATAACCAATTAATGTATGACACCTTATATAACATGGGCTTGCTGTTCTGTGTTAAAAGAAACTAGGGCAGGGTTGCTAAACAAACAAAAAGAATGTTAAGGATATCTGCAACTTGGACAATTAGATTTCTATTTAGAATTCTCTGCAATTATTTCTAGAGGTAGCAGAGGTGATCCTAAAGATTTTCCATGAACTTCCTTTACAACGTAAACCTTTCTTACCACAAAAACAATGTCAGCATTATGTGTGTGGATAGCTACTGGAAATACTTCTGAAATGACGATAGTTTATCTGGTGAATAACAAATAAATCTGGGTTTGTTTGTTTGTTTGTTTGTTTGCTTTTGTCTGTCCAACCATTACTACCTTCTGCACAGACTAGATGATTTTGTTTCAGCTGTGCATTAGCAGACCTTGAGCTTGCCTTTCAGCCTTTCCAGGGAAACAGGAGTTATAAATTGTTTCTTAGGCTACTGTTTATGTAAAACGGAGCAAAGGGCTCCATAAATTCTGACCCCGTTACCCGCAGACTTTGTATTTCCTTTTCTTAAAAGGTTACAGGTGCACCACTTGTTTCAAACTCAAGAGAGGTTCTTTAATAGCAGGAAAAGTCTAATTGGTGATTGGACATTTAAGCTCCCATAGGTCCTATTTATTAGAAAATGTTCAGTCTACTCATGTTAATAATTGAGTTAAAATTAAATTGAGGGAGAAGTCAAATTTAGGATAAAGAAGGAAGAAGAAGAATAAATTATATTCCTTGATTTTCTTAGGTCCAAGCTTGGTCTTGGGCAATATTTTCCAAGGGCTTGCCTCGTTACACTCAAGTCCTAGCATCTCTCTAGCTTTGTGGCATATCACTGTCTCATTCTTAGACTTCTTCAAAAGGATGGCAGAGCGGTTACCAAATCATCTGTTGGAGAGAACATTAGGAACACTGTGGTAAAGTGGGAAAGGGAATAGTGCCCTTTGAGAACTCCCCATATTGTGAAGGATGAAGAAAAGTTCCTGGCTTTTATAAAAATTGTATCCACAATACAGCACCAACATCTATATAGTGAGAATTAAAAGAGTCAAATAGACTATTTTTTTTGTATTTTAGAACAATTAGGTTAGTCAGTAATATAATACTTCAGAGAATTTGGTAGAAAGTATCCTGACAATTAACACTTAATAATAATTGTCCCTCTTATGGCCCTGGCTGGTGTAGCTCAGTGGATTGAGCGCGGGCTGCGAACCAAAGGGTCGCCAGTTCGATTCCCAGTCAGGGCACATGCCTGGGTTGCAGGCCAGTTCCTGGCAAAGAACGCACGAGAGGCAACCATACATTGATGTTTCTCTCCCTCTCTCTCTGTCCTTCCCTTCCCCTCTAAAGATAAATAAATAAAATGTTAAAAAAATTAAAAAAAATTGTCCCTCTTCTATGAAAGAAATTAATTGCAGATTTCCAGCAGATTAAGAGCATATTAGAAAGATTAAGTAAAAAATAAAGTGAAGATCCTTGGAATATTTATGGAAGAATCTTTACGGGATTTTTAATAGAAGCTTTTGTTAAAATTACATGCATAATTAAGTGTCAAAATCTTTATAGTAGGAATTAAAAGATTCACAAAAAGATGTTATTATGTTTGAAATCAGTTGTATTAGTACTACTGGCACAAAGCTGAGCCACATGGGACCCAGCAGTTAACCCACTTGCTCTGGTTGGTCTGTTGGTATGGGTATGCTAGGGTCATGACACAGACTTTGATGCTTTATCTTGACTCAGTTTTGTTTGACAAATGTGTTTAAGCACCGTTATGGACTGAATGTTTGTGTCCTTCACCAAATTCATCACTTGAAGCGTGATGGTGATTGGAGGGAGGGACTTTGGAAGATAATTAAGTTCAGATGAGGGTATAAGTGTGGAGCTCCCAGGACTGGATAAGGAAAGGAAGAGACCCCTGAGCTACCTCTGTACCACGTGAGGAGACAGCAAGAACACAGCCTCGTGTGAGCCAGGATGAGGGACCCTGGCAGAACCCAATCATGCCAGCCCTCTGAGCTCAGCCTTCCCAGCCTATATGCAAAACTACAAAAGATAAAAGTCTGTTGGTTAAGTCACCCAATCTATGGTATTTTGTTACAGCAACCTGAGCTAAGACAAAGAATTACTTTATGCCAAGTAATTTTCTGGGCGCAGAAATTAGGAAGTGGATAAAATAGGTTCCTTGCTCCTAAAACTTTCACTGTATTCTTAGACATAGCACCACTTGAGAAGCATGCAACAAATGTTGAGCTGTAAGAGTGACAACATCAGTACACGTTAACTTGAAAGAAGGTCTATTTTTTTTTTTTTTTTGCTGGAAAATGTCTAAATCTTGCACTAAATCCAGTGACATGGCATTCTTTTTCTCGATGTGTATGTTAAACTGTGTCAGTCTTTGTATTTCACAGTCCAGAAAGGTAAAAACGTGGAAACGGTTCAATTACAGCCTACTGGTACCTAAAAAGAAACTTACTTTCCTTATACAACAATATGGAATGTATATTTACCCTGTGCATATATATATATATATATATATATATATATATATATATATATATATTTACCCTGTACAGGCAAAACCCTAAAAGAACTATCGCTATTTCAGTAAAATGTCCCAGGTCTTGAGATTCTTACTGTAAACTTGAAGATGAATAGAAACAGAAAAGGATGAAGAGAGAGTGTGGTTTAGAAAATATTACTGTATATCAGAGAAATTTGTGATAATTAGTTAACTCCATGAAATTAGAAATTTGATTAGCATTTAATCTCTCCTCTATGACTGTAGTTAGAGCCCAGCTAAACTGCATTATCAGTTACTGAGATATGTCTCCTTACACCTTAAAGTAATACATAACTGGAAAAATTGGAATGACTTATACTTCAAACCCTAAAACAAATTAAAAGTAGAATTTTAAGAACAGGGATTGTATAATAAATATGATGACAATTCCAATGTCCAAAGTGTTCTTTTTACTATTCTTACTTCTCCATTGTTTTGCACTTCAACAGAATCCATGAATAGATTTTGTGTCAATTTCTATTTCAAATTTTGAATTATCAATTATCTTCAAATGCAGCAAACTGTTTTTGAAAAGTATTGTAGGGTTGGAGCAGTGAGTCTCCAAATTATAATAGCTGGCTCAAATCCCTCTCACCTAGTTTGCATTTCTTTCCCATGAGGCACAACTTCTCCTTCACCCCCAAATACCTGCTTTTCACCTCCAAGGCTGTGAGGTTCGAATGGGCCAGAGAAGCCATGGCCCAGCCCTGAACAATGAGTGCTCTCCAAGGGGCCATTTAGTGATATGTGGAATGCCTTCTTCGTTGTGCTTTACCTTCTGAACTTCAAATGTAGTTTCATTAAGTTTATCTTTTAGTTTCATCTTTTCAATTTTCTCTGAGTTTCCAGAGAGGACATTCTCAGCTTTAGGTGTGATCAGAAAAATACACAAAACTTATTTTTATAACCATGGGGTCATTGGAGGAAACTTTTAGGACTGTAAATATTTGGGGGAAATTTATGATACTCTGAGGATTTATGTGACAGCTTTTAGCTTACCTTTTTATTTTGGCTAATTTCTATAGAAATTGTTATGTTCTTTATAGTTTGTTCGTTGTAACTTTTAACTTGTTTCACTGAGCATAAATTTATATGTCAGTTTTTCTGTGATTTCTAAAGTGGCTGAAAGTAAAATTACGCTTATTTCTACTGATCACCTTTTCTTTCCTTGTTAACATTTAATGTTGCCAAGTATACAGGAAAATATGGCTTATTGTTGAAAATGCAAATTGCTACAAACTTTAATGTAAAAATTCCATTCTAGATCAAAATTTTTGGAAATAATTACATCCTCTGGTCCATAAATTCATTGCTGGGAATAAATCAAAGGGACATAAAGATGTCACCTAACATTTATGAATCAAGTGTGCTTATTGCAAAGAGCTCGTTGTGTAGAGTGACGGTTATGGAACCAAGTAAATACCTAGAAGAAATAGCATAGTACATAATGGAATACAATGTGATATGATGTGATGGAGGTATAAATGTTCACTTTGCATTATGGATAATGTTCACTTTGTATTTTTATGTTGAAAAATGTTTAAAAACAGGGATCTCACTTTTATAAGAAAATATATTTCATTGCATATACATATATATTTTACTATCTATATAAATTTGGAAAAATAAGTATAATGAAATTAATAAAGAAATTTTATGTGATTTTATTATTTGTACTGTATATGCTATATTTTCTACAATAAACTTTCAATGTTATGTTAAAATAAGGCAGAAGAAAAGATTTGCAAGATTTTGTTACTGACGGTAACTTTGTAAAAAAAAAACAGTTCTTAGAATGTACTTAATTTTTTACAGTTCAATTATTTTCTTTCTAAAATAATAAAATCATATGAAACTTTATTATTTGATTTAGTTTTTAACATAAAAAGTTTCTTCGTCTGCTGAAAATGAGTTGAATCACCAGTGACCACTTTCTCTAGTAACATATATCTTTTAAAATGCTTTTGACCTAATACTACGTGGAAATTACAATGAACATAATTTCAATAATTCATGCATCAGACACTCCATAGCCTTAAACAGAGGACAAAAATCAAGATCCGATTGTTGATCCATTACTATTAAAGGTTACCTGCAGAGTTTTGCTTGTTTGTTTTTCTCCTAGAATGCTTTGTCCATAAAGAGTCTTTCAAGACAGCATACATGTTATATATTAACAACAAATTATTTTTTAATTGTCCTTCATTTACAGTTGTCTTCATTTTCCTCCCATTGCTCTGCCCTGTCCTACTCACCCCCATTTTCCATATTCAATCCTCCTCCCATTGTCTTTGTCATGGGTAGTTTATACGTGTTCCTTGACTTGACCATTCCCCCTTCTTTCCCCTGTTATCTTCTTCCACTCACCCATCTGGTCAATGTCAGTTTGTTCTTTATTTCTATGTTTCTGGTTCTATTTGCCCTCTTGTTTGCTTTGTTGATTTGGTTCCACTTATAGGTGAGATCACATGGTATTTGTCTTTCACTGCCTGGCTTGTTTCACTTAGCATGATGCTCTCCAGTTCCATCCATGCTGTTGCAAAGGGTAGGAGCTCCTTCTTTCTTTCTGTTGCATAGTATTCCATCATGTAAATGTACCACATTTTTTTATCCGCTCATTTAGTGATGGGAACTTAGGCTGTTTCCAGCACTTGGCTACTGTAAATAGTGTGGCTGTGAACTTTGGGTTGTATAGGTTCTTTTGAATGGGTGATTCAGGATTCTTAGGGCATAATCCCAGCAATTGCCAGATCAAAAGGCAGTTCCATCTTTCATTTATTGAAGAAATTCCATACTGTTTTCCACAGTGGCTGCACCAGTCTGTATTCCCACCAACAGTGCACTAGGGGTTCCTTTTCTCCACAACATTGCCAGCACTTGTTGTTTATTGATTTGTTTATGGTAGCCACTCTCACTGGTGTGAAGTGGTGTCTCATTGTGGTTTTAATTTGCATCTCTCCTATGGCTAGTGATGCTGAGCATCCTTTAATATGTCTCTGGCCCTCTGTATGTCTTCCTTGGAGAAATGTCTGTTCAGGTATTTTGCCCATTTTTAAGTTGGCTTGTTTGTCTTCCTGGTGTGGAGTTGTATGCATTCTTTATGTGTGTGTGTGTGTGTGTATGTATATATATATATTTATTTATATATTTAAGAGATCAAATCCTTGTCTGAGTTATCACTGGCAAACATATTTTCCCATATGGTTGGTTCCCCTTTCATTTTGCTGATGTTTTCTTTAGCCAAGCACAAGCTTTTTAATTTAACAATGGAATATTTTTTAACCACAATAATGGTGCAACAACATGTAATAGCTGTTGGTTGAATGAATGAATATGAGATGATTTGAAATAAAGTAAGAGAAATATGATCATTACTTTGGATAGTTTTTCTACTACCAGTCTGTTTTTTTTGAGATGGAAATTCCTTCCTCTATAATTATCCTGAATGAATTTTTCTGGTCCTACTTTATAGTCTTAGTTCTCCTCTGTTCCCACAGTGTGTATTTTTTTAGGTACTGATTTTCTACCCTTGTTCCTTAATTTTATTTCACCAGGCTTATCTGATTAAATATAAATAAATATTTATAGGATGAAAGCCATGGTTTTAGATATTTCTATTAAAGTTGAAACTACTGAAAAATGTAAAAACAATCCAAATATTTATTCATACAATGACATCCTTTATATCTATTATATTTATGAGTCTGACTTAGGAAAAGCACCTGCGTGCCTAGGTTTGTTTAATGACACAACTGTTGTTTTGCTGAGGTCCCTGACATGCACCAGTGATTAGTTCTTGTTTTCTTTATACTCAGGACACCTTCAATCCCTTTGTTACTTTTTCTATAGTTTACCTCCTGTTCTATGCTGTTATTGGCCGGAAGAGGAGGACATTTTTCTTTCAGAATCTTGAGAAGAGAGGGAATCTCTACAGAGGAGTTGGCATTACTAGAGTAACAGTTCTTTAGTTTTCTACAAGGCCCTTTTCTTCCTAGGATATTGCATCCACTTCTTTTATGTAGAGGCCCTGGTATTGGGATTACAAAGAATTGTGGATGAATAACTGTTTCTATGTCTGCAAACAAGCTACAACTATCAAGAGGCTTGGCTGGACCTCTGTTAATAGAAGATTTCTAGGGTAGGGACTAGGAGGAGATAATATGATACATGTATCTATATCCATATAAATACATGTAAATGTGTATATATAGAGATATATACATATATATGAAAAAGTAAGCAACCTAAGTACCCATCAGTAAATGAATGGATAAAAACACTATGGTACATTTACACAATGGAATACTACACAGGAGAAAGAAAGAAGGAACTCCTACCCTTTGTGACAGCATGAATGGAACTGAAGAACATTATGCTAAATGAAATAAGGCAGGCAGTGAGGGACAAATACCATTTGATCTCACCTTTCAGTGGAACCTAATCAACAAAACAAACAAGCAAGGAAAATATAACCAGAGACATTGAAATAAAGAACAATCTGACAGTAACCAGAGGGGAGGTGGGAGGGGATAATGGGGGTAAGGGGGGAAGGGTTTTCAAGAACAACTATAAAGGACACATGGACAAAACCAAGGGGGGGTGAAAGCAAGGGAGGGAGGTGGAGATGGCTGGTGTGGGGGCATGTGGTGGGGGGCAAATGCAGACAACTGTAAATAACAACAATAAAATAAGTTTTTAAGAAAGTAAAAATTGATTGAACAAGGTCCAAAATGACTATTACAAATCTATATTCACAGAAGAGATTTATTCCAGTTTTGCATGACTGGTAAAACTTTATAGTTTTATATTCAATACCTCCTGAGTACCCAGATATTAAAAACAAAACCATCCTAATTACCAGATTCACTTCTTATTTTATTTGGTACTCAAAAAATAAGGAGGACAGAAATAATACAAAGTTTGTTTTCAGATCACAATAAAATTAAATGAGATCAACACAGAAAGGTAATTGGAGAACTCAAAAGTATTTGAGGATGAAACAATGCACTTCTAAAAAGCACATGAGTCAAGAAGATATCTCAAAAAAATAAAATACATTTGAACTAAATAAAAATGAAAATATAAGTTATTAAATTTTATAAGCTATAATGAAAGTGAAAATTTATAGCAGAGAGATGTAAAATAAAAAATGTAAAATAATAAATAATATAAAATCAATAATGTCAGTTTTCACCTAAGGAAATAAGTAAAAGAAAAAAATAAATAAAAAGAAAGCAAAATAAAGAAATAATAAGAATTAGAACAGAAATCAATAAAATTAATTTTCTAAATCAATAGAGAAAAATCAATAAAACTCACAACTGGTTTGTTGTTTTTAAAGGATAAATTCAATAAGCCTGTAGTTAGTTTAAGGAAAAGGGAGAATGCACAAATTACTATAAAAAATGAAAGAGTGGTATGACTACAAATGCTGCAGAAATTAAAAAAGATAATAAATGAAAATTATGAACAACTCTAAGTTTACAAATTTGATAACCTAGATGAAATGGACTGATTCCATGAAAGACACAAACTGCCAAAACTCATACAAGGAGAACTAGACAATCTAAATAGACCTATCTACTAAAGCTACTGAACCAATATTAATGACTTTGAAAAGAAAAAGGGCCATGCCCTGCTGGCTTCATGGGTGAATTTTGCCAGCCTTCACAGAAATGACTATACCCCTTCTCTAAATACTCTTTCAGAAGATGGAGGCAGAGGGAATACTTCCTCACTCATTCTCTCAGGCCAGCACTGTGCTACTACCAAAACTGGAAAAAGACATTACAGGAAAACTACAGCCCACTCTGTCTCATAAATGTACATGCAAAATTCCTCAACAAAATATTAACACTTAGCATTTAACAATGTGTGAAAAAATTATACAACATGGTCAAGTGGAATTTATCTGAATATGCAAGACCGGTTCAATATTCAAAAATCAACTAATATAACCTGTCACAACAACAGTCTAATGAAGCAAAAGCATGTGACCATATCAATAGATGCAGAAAATTTGTTTGAAAAGTCCAGTATTCATTCATGTTAAAACCCTCACTAAACTAGGAATAAAGGGGTACTTCCTCAGTTTGATAGAGATTTTCTACACAAAACCCACAGCTAATTTCATACTTAATGGTGTGAAGCCTGAAGTATTATCAGTAAGATTAGGTAGAAGGCAAGGAAGTCCCTCTCATCGCCTTTTCAACAGCACACTGGAATTTCTAGCGAATGCAATAAGCAAGGGAAATAAAAGGTAAACACATTGGGAAGAAAGCCATAAAAACTGTCTTGGTTCAGAGATGATGTAATCATCTGTGTAGAAAATCCAAAAGATCAACAAAAGAACTCCTAAAACTGTGAAGTCATTGTAGCAAGTAAATAGGCAGTGCGCGGGGGACGATTAGGGCAGTGTAAATACTCTGTACGCTATTACAATGATACATACATATCGTTACACGTTTGTCCAAACCCATAGAATGTGCAACACAAGGCTGAACTCTATGTAAATTAGGGACTTTGGGCGATAATAATGTGTCACAGTATAGGTTCATCAACTGTAACAAATACAGGGGTAGACAAAAGTAACTTTATAGTTGTGAGCAAGTATGTGAAACACAGTTTATTCTTATATCATTATTTATTAATTATTATAAATTTATTCTGAAAACTGTAAACCTGTTTTTGCCCACCTCTGTATTACTCTTCTGGGTAATGTTGACAGTGAGAGAGTTTATGCAGGTGTGGGGGTAGGAGATATGTGACAAATATCTGTATCTTCTGCTCAATTTTACTGTAAACCCGAAACTGCTTTCAAAAAGTAAAGAAAAAAAATCTAATTTTTTAAAAAATGTTAAATTATGTAATTTAGAGAAATTTGTTTTTCTTGAAAATTATTGAACTATAACAAAGCTATAATAATCCCTTAAAAAAGCAGGTTATAGAACTGCATTCTTTTCTCATATTTGTTATAAAAACACATGTATAGATATACATACATAAAAAAGAAAAAAGAATAAACTTCTTAACCATTTATTTATAATGGAAAATTGCTTTGTAACTACAGCTTACCCCTAATGAAAACTTAAGGCCCAGCTGATTTCACTGGTGAATGCATTCAAACTTTTAGAAAGAGATAACAGCAAATCACTAAGAGTTTTTCTGGGAATTGAAACCCTTTGTTTGAGGCTAGAGAGGCCAGTGTGATGTCTTGGTATCAAAACCAGACAAATATTACAAGAAAAGAAACTACAAACAATGTTCTTCAGAAACATATTTGTAAAATTTTTTCAAGAAATTAACAAATCGAATCCAACCATATTAAAAAAAAAAGGATAATATATCCAGACTAAGTAAAGTTTATCTCAAATTGCAAGTAATTTTACACTTGGAAATAAAATAATATAATTTGTCATATTAATCTAAAAAGTAAAAAAATATATTTGATTATTTTACAAATTCAGAGATAATTTTTCACAATAGAAGTTCCATTTTTGATAAAACCACATATCTCTTTGAGAAGTACTATTTTGAAAAATAAAATTGAAAAAAGAAAAGATACTGTTAAGAGAATAAAAAGACAATCCACAGCTGAGAAATATTTACAAACCATATAGTTGATAAAGCACTCACATCTATATTATATAAAAATTAAAACTAAATAAAAAATAAGTTAATAGTAAGTAAAAGATTTGAGCAGTGTTCTCTAAAGAAGTAAATATGGAAATATATATAAACATGTATATGTGTATATATATATACACACAGATGAGAAATAAACACAAGAAAAGATGCTGATTATCATTAACTGCTAAGGGAACAGTGAATCCAAACCACAGTGAGGTACCATTCCACATCTATCAGAGTGACTTCAACTAAATAGTCTGACCACATCAAGACTTTGTTAGTATGTGAAGGAAGGATGAATGAGGTCTGACAGTTTCTTGAAAGTTAAACATACACATTTCCTATAATCCAGACATTTTATTCCTATTTATTTAACAAAGAAAAATAAAATCATATGAATATATATTCAAAAACTACAAAACCTGCAACCCAAATGTCCACCATCAGGTGAACAGATAAACAACATATAGTGCATGCCTATGAATTAAACATGACTTTGCAATAAACATGCATTATCTATTGTTATATGCTACATTAAGTATAAGTCTCAGAATAACTTTTCCTGAGAAAATAAGCCAGTCAAAAATGAAATGATTTCATTTACATAAAGTTTTAGAAAATGCACACTAAGCTGTAGGGACGGGAGTGGATCAGTTGTCTGAGGTGTCTGGGGAAGGTGGCCAGACTGGAGGTAGAGATCACAAAAAAGGCTTGAGGAAACTTCTGCTGATTACAGGTGTGTTCATATCTTGATTTGCGTGATGATTTCATAGGTGTCCACACACGCCAAAGCTCACCAGCTGTACACTATGTACATGCAGCTTACTGTATGGTCAATTATGTTCCGCTAAAGCGGTTAAAAACATCATGGATATCCAGAGTCGTATTTGCCCACTATAATTTAGGTATGCATACTCTCTAATGAAAAAAGTCAAAGACAAATAATTAACATGTGTAACTTTATTACTTCTGAAATGCAAATTTGTCAAAACACAATTATAAAAAGCGATGTTTCCCTCTGCTGAGATTTTGCAAAATGGAGATGATGTAATGCAGCAAATATGTAATCAATTTAATGACAAGCTTAATCCTGTGAGTGTGTTTATATATCTTTTAAAAATACATCTAATTAAATGCATGTGTATGACTTGGGAGTGTTCAGTATGCTGTTTTATTAATCTAAAGAAATTGCAACTGGCATTATGTAATGGGAAAACATTTATTAATGTTACAGATATAATATGTCCAGGCACTTTCTCCTCAGCAGCAGCTCACAATCCAGTTTAAATATGGGATTTACAACTTTTAAAAAATTATGTTTGCTGTGTTGAGAATAAGATTGAGTATTAGAATTGCAATATAATAGAAGTCCAACACCCCAATTAGTAGCCTAGTATTCCAGGTAAGAAGATGCTCATTTGGCACAGGTGAACAGTAACATTTAAGTGAAACAGATAAATATATCAATTAAAGGAAAAGTTACAATAATTTGTTAATGAATTAAATGAAAAAAGTAAGGGAAAGTAAGAAATTAGGGATGACTCAGGATTTGGGGTTTGAGCAACTAGATGGCTAATGCTGCTGCATTTTACATGCATAAGAACGGGGTGGAGGATAGAAAATATCATCGCTCACCTCGTATTTATTACAGAAATTTACATATTCACTGAATTTTTATTGATATTCATGTAGTTTATGCTCAGCAACACCAGTGATGTAACATTAATTATGCTGTGAGGTAACCTGTTCCTAATTTCAAACTGTTTTTAGGCTAATCTGTTTTAGGCTTCTAGGTATTATCCATTTCTAGTTCTTAACTCAGTCCTTTAGAAGACACTAAATTTTGATGATGAGTCCAGACACATTAGACACATTGTTTCTTTTAAAAAATATTTAAAAAATATTTATTGATTTAACAGAGAGAAAGAGAGAGATGTTGTTCTACTCATATGTCCATTCATTCATTGATTCTTGTATGTGACCTGACTGGGGATTGAACCTGCAACCTTGGAATATTTGGAGGACGCTGTAACCAACTGAGCAACCCAGCAGGGCAGAGACACGTTGATTCCAATTTGATTTGAAACTTAAACAGTTTCTACATTTACTAAATTTTTTTAACTTGGTGGATGTTAGCCAGCTCTTATCTTTTAACTGTAACTAATATAAGATCACTATAGATAATATTTTATAATTGTTAATTTTGATGTTAATGAATAAAATAAAAGCAATATCACAGTGGCTCACAAGATAAATATGTCTATATACCTATGAGCTGAAAAAATTTTATCCAGGTTATGAAACATATTTATTCTACCAATAGGTGTCACTCTTGGCTCACAAAACTGAAACTTGAGGCATTGTAAATTCCATTTCAGGGATTTCTGTTTAAAAAATGTAGAATAGCATAGATTTTATGTCAAGAAAAAAGGCAATTAATGAACTTTAAAGTCAGATCACAATACAAGCTCTTGAACACGCTGATGACTATAACAACAACTGGAGACAAGATTAATCACTTCCAGATTTTTCATATTTTTTAAGGAGATACTATACCCTTAAGGAGGGAGCAAGAAATAAATAAAATGGGAAAAAAAACCCTATGTAAGTGGCATTTATTGAAGTGATTTCTTTGCTTACCTTTTCTTCATTCCTGTTTTATTTTTGTTTATTGATGGTAGTGGAATAAAATATATATAATACATTAAAACCATCTTGACTAGATTTTTTAACTAAATTGCCATAGTCTGGAATTCCTGAATTAGACAATAAGGGGCCCAGTTGCCTACTATCTGTGATAGCAGACTACTATCTGTGATAGCAGACTACTGTCTGTGATAATTGACTCTGCCCTCACTGAAGCGCATTGTATTCACATACTAAATCAAGATTTAGAGAAGTTCTTAGATTATCTCTCTGTGAGCAGCTCAAATATGCTCAGCATCAAGGGCTCTTCATTCTTTACCAGGATGAAATTGTACCTATAATAATAAACTGAGTCATAGATGTGATTTAAAAAAATCTTTCTGAAGTGAATATTCTAAGAGACACTTAGCATCTGGATTACTAATGCTTTGTATGTATGCTGCCATGCCGCTACTTTTCTTCGCCTACTAGCTTTGTAAAATTACGTAGACTTAAGAGGGTAACACAGGGTTCAATTCCAAAGCTCACGAATAAGCTGAATCTTATTGCTTCAGGAAAAGCTAAAGCAATTCCAAACAGAAGCTATGTTTGGGAAATAGGCCCATGCATGGAGGTGTTAATTTCCTGCAGAAAAATACTGCTGCTATCCAGATGCATAAAGACTTACCTGCAGATTGTCAAATTCGCTTTTTAAAAAGGGGAAAGAATACTGAATTGCTGGATTGGTAAAACATGAGGCTGACTCACCCCTTCTGGAGCATTTGAGGGTTGGTCTGTGTGGACCTGCTGAATGACCAGGATGAATGTGCAAAATGAGTAAAGAATTCATCTTCATCACATCAACGGTCCCTACCCACAGGCTCTCTTTTGTATGACACAGAAAGAGGAGCCCAGGAGAAGCAGAAGGAATGGGAATTAATGTACACACATTAAACTCTCCTTGCAAATTTCTCTGCCTCTTATTTTTGCACTTAAGCTGTAGTAAAACTGAGGAACAAACTTCCTTCTCAGTCTGCAAAAGTCTCTAGCAGAGCACTGAAATACATTGAAACATGGTGCCAGATAACACAGAACTCCATCCCACTCTTGATTACTTACATATCTAGAAATTACGCCTCTTCAGCTAGAAAGAAAGTACAAAACAGTGAGATGGAAAATGAAAACAAAGCATAGCCAAATCAAGCAAACTATCAGTAAGAACTTTTTATCACTGACCCAATGCGTATTTGGAAAACAGCTATTTACCATCGCTTGAACCAGGGGTTGGTTCCAGGACCCCCATGATGCTAAAATCCTTAGCTGCTCAAAACCCTTATGTAAAATGGCATAGCATTTGCATATAACCTACTCATATTTGCCTGTATACTTTGAGTCACCTCTAGATTACTGATAATACCTAATACAATGTGAATGCTATATAAATAGTTTTTATATTGTATCGTTAGGGAGTAAAAACGAGAAAAATAGTGTTGTAGGTGTTCAGTACAGACACAGTCATCATAGGCCTAACTGCATAGTATACATATGAAGGTCTGTCCAAAAGAAGTCCAGCCATTGTTAATATAATGAAAACTGTTTGTTTAACATCTGTGTAACCTGGCAGCCAAGGAGAGTGGGCTGGAATGTCCACGTGTGAACAATGATGACTTCACTGTACTAGTTACTGGGGGCGGTAGATACCCTTCAGTGAGCATGTGTACTGTGTGGCTGTTATGTTCAAAATGACTAAGCGAGTAGAACAATGAATCTGCATCAAATTCTGTCTTAAGCATGAACATTCTTCCCAGGAAACTTTCAGATGATTCAGAAGGCTTTCAAGGACAATGGGATGAGTGCAGCACAAATAAAAGTGTGGAATAAACACTTCAAAAATAGTCAAGAAAGTGATCCATGTTCTGGAAGGTCTGCAACAAGCAGAACACCTAAGAAGGTTGAACATGTACAGGCAGCAAACAAAGATCGGCAACTGATGGTGCAAGAACTAGAAGCTTATCCGAGGATTCCGAAAACCACTGTGTCTGAGATTTTGATGCAGGGTCTTGGCATGAAACCTGTCGTGGTAAAAATTGTTCTGCAGCTTCTGCTAACAGAACAGAAGGAACATCGTGCTGCGGTTGCTAATGACTTGATTCAAACTTCTACCAATGAACCAGATTTCCTCAAGAAGGTCATACCTGGAGATGAATTGTGAGTCTATGGCTATGATCCGGAAATGAAGGCCCAGTTGTCCTAATGAAAGACACCTGGTTCTCCACACCTGAAACATTTTCAGCAAAGTCACAGTAAGATCAAGACCATGTTAACTGCATTTTTTTGATTGGGATGGTGGTGTGCATTAAGAGTACACCCCACAAGGCCAGACAATTAATAAGGAGTACTACCTCAAGGTTCTTCGTCAGTTGAGGTATGCAATATGACAAAACATTGTCGACTGGTGATTGGCAGGTTTATTACTACGTGCCCACTCATGCATCACATCTCGCGCAGAGGTTTTTTGTTTTTGTTTTTTGTTTTTTTTTTGAAACATCAAATCACCCAGGTGACTTAGCTCCTCTACAGACCAAATTTGGTGCCCTGGGAGTTCTGGCTTTTTCCAAAACTAAAATCATCTTTGAGAGGAAAAAATTTCAGACCATTAAAGAAATTCAGGAAAATACAAGGGAACAGCTGATGGCAATTCCAGCAAAGGATTTTGCAGTGTTTTGAACAGTGGAAGAGATGCTGAGTGAACTGTATGAGGTCCCAAGGTATATACTTGGAAGAGGACTTCATTGTCCTATGTACAGTATTTCTTGTATCTTCTTGAATGGATGTCTCTGTTTTTCATAGTGCATGGTTGTATACTCTCTGGACAGCCCTTGTATACATCAGCAGCAACATTATTTATGTATATTTAATATATCCATCAGCAGTTGGTTGAATCTGTGGACTTGTATAGATAACCAACTCTATGCTTAAATTGAACAGTGGAATTTTAGGGGCACAACCATCCCTGGAATCGCTAGCTGGCTGCTATGTAAGGCCAACAGTTGTAGTCAGATGAAATTTGGAGACTAAATAATAAATTACATGGTGATATTTAGAAGTACAAGTCTTCATTTCAGTTTTTTTCGTATTTATTTTTATTTTTCCTAAATTGTAAACACTTTAGATTTTTTTTAATTTTCCAGAAAATCACAAAGAAAATTGAAAAAATATGAGAAGGAAGACAGGTGGAAATTTTAGTCATACTGAGTCAAGAAAATTAATTTAATTTTAATACAATTACAAAGTATGCCATTTCTATGTGAATATGATGTGTGCTATCCAGGTATCACACGTGAAGAAAGGTGAAAAGGAAACTAATTTGAAATTAGTTAAAATATTTTATTATTGGCATTGCTGTGGTACACATGTTTCAGCCTCTTCCCAATGAAATCTCCGTACACCATTCGTGGCCACCTGTGTGCCCGGCACCATATCTTGCCTAGACCAGTGTTTTGTCTTGGGGGCCAGCATCTTTGCTTCTACACCCGTCTTGTTCTAACCCATTTTGCACACAGCTGAGCAAGCAATTGCAGAGGAAAAGCAGACCTTCCAGTGGCTTCCCATCACTCTGGAATAAAATGAAAGCGCATTACTGTGACCAACAGGCTGTGCATGAGCTGGCCCTGACAACGTCTCCCTTCTTGTACCCAACTTCTGTGGGCTCCAGAACACCAGGGTTCGAACGGCTTGGGTCCATCTCTGCATTGTTTTCAATAAATACTGTGAGAGTATTTTCTCTTCCTTGTTATTTTCTTAATGATGTTTCCCTTCTCTAGCTTACTTTATTGGGAGGATACAGGACATAATACATAAATGTTGTTCAAGGGTCAATGGTACTTCCTCCATTTGCGCATTCCAGTGCTCACTAAGGTAAGGCCAAACACTATTCTTTCCTTTATGAGTTGCTGTTTACTTGGAAGATTGTTTTTTAAATTTTTGTTGCCATTGTCCATTGTAAGAATTAGATTTCATACAATGACCAGGGTAAGAATGTGTGTGTGTGTGTGTGTGTGTGTGTGTGTGTGTGTAAACCGAAATTAGTGTTTTTAAAACAATATCGGTCCTTGCCATATGTGCTATCTCTGTTTTTTTTTTTTCTATTTTCTTTTCTTTTTTAATGGCTGGCCACAACCCAGTAAATTGATTTTATTAGTCAATATTGTATTATAACCCAGAGCAGGATTACATTTGCTTTTACTCATCATATAACTGAATATGACTGTCATTCATCTAAAATGAGACATAATATACTCTTGAAGGTCATGCCCAGACACCTAATCTGAATCATAACACACTGGCAGTTTAGCATTTACTGTTTTGCCTGTTTTTCTGTCTCAGTAATGTGTACAGTCTTTGCAGAGAAGGTTGCATCCCTTGGGTTCATTTTGTTTTTGTTGTTGTCCAGTGCCTTGTACAGAGCCTGACACGTGGTATAGGGTGTCAATAACCTCTTCCAGATCCTCTCTGTAGTGGTAGCAGGAAGTCATGTTGCTATCCATTTCCCCAAGAGGTTTGTAACCCAGAATCCCAGTGGTGCAGGTAAACTGAGAGAAGTAAATGCACATAAAGAATTAAAAGCAAAATTTGGAAGACAAAGTGTTCTTATTTGTTTAAAACTATCGAATTAGTTTTCTGTGGCTGCCGTAACAATAACTGGGTAACTTACAACAACAGAAATGTATTTTCTTAGAGTTCTGTGGGCCAGAAGTCTGAAATCTGCATCATGGGGCAAAATCAACGTGTTGGCAGGGCCATGCTCCCTTTGAAGGCTCTTGGAAAGAATCCGTATGTTTCCGCTTTCAGCTCCCTGTGTACTCCTTGGTTTATGGCTGCGTCACTCCAATCTCTGTTTTCGTCTTTACACTACCTTCTCCGTGTGTGTCAAATCCCCCTCTGCCTTGCTCTTAGAGGATGTGCAAAACTGCATTCAGGCCCCACCTGGAGAATCCAGGATAATTTCCCAGTTTAAATATCTTTAACTTAATTACATCTACAAAGACTGTCATAGAAGTTAATATTCACAGGTTCCAGAAATTAGGATGGAATATCACTTGGGGATCTATTTTTCAGCCTACTACAATTATCAATTCACTTTGCATTGTAATCAAAGTTCTGTGCTTACCAATTACTTTTTGGTAGTATTGTTTAGTTATTTGGCATTGAATTAGTTTAATTAAGAAGGCTAATTCAAAGGCATTTAAAGTAACATTTCTCTTTCCTTAATGATCAGGCCTCTGATCATTAAGGAAAAATATTCACTTCCTCTTCATAAAGGAAGTGAATATTTTTACTTACAACCGTAATAAACGAAATTAGAAAGCCTCTGGATTCCGGAGAAATTTCATAAAACAAGAGGTTTAGGTAATTGAGAACCAAGTATAACAAATGATATTGGCCATTTGTTGACCCAGTCTCCTACTGACTTCATGTTCTTTTGTTGAATTCTCGTGGTATTCTACAAAAAGGGCATACATTTTCCATTCAAATTCTAAGCACTAACACACTCGTCCAGTTAAAAAGTCACTGCAATATTTCTCTATAGGAGCCAGTGAGGATCTACTCCTAGAGTTGAGAGTTCCTGTTCCTCTAGATGGAGTGCAGGCAATGCTCAAATTAGGAGCACAGGGGGTACAGAGTAAATTCAGCATGCTCAGAGGAACCAGAGCCTCACTATTTAAGGACTATATTTAGAACATATGTATAGGCAAATGATTATCACTCACTAATAAAGATTGTGAAGAAGGAATTGAATGTACTAGCATATATCAGAGAGACGGAGTGAAATCTAAGAATCCCAGTACGAACCCAGAAGGTATTGTCTCAGCCATAGTGTGCGTCATCGGTATGTCCTCAGATTTTGCTTGTAGTTTGTGGGATTTGATCTTCAACACAGAGAAGCTTTAATCACGCTTAACAGTATCCATTTTAGCCTTCATGAAGCCTGCAAATAAAAGTGAACAAAAACCAAAAACGTGAAGTCCTTTTTTCTGTAGGTAACTTGACAGACTATTCTCTACCTGTACAACAGCATCATGATTTTGATGCTTAGAACAGGTAAAACCAATACAGCCATCCCAGCTATCCTTGGAGAACTTCCTCTGGGCCCCTTTCACATCGCATGAGCAGCTTTATGTCTGACCTAAAGGCCTAGCAATTTGTTTTAAAGAAGGTAGGATGTGGTAAAATAAGAAAGGAAAACAACAGCGGCATATATGAACCAAAACATTACTTATAGCAGACTATAATTTTCTATATATTACCCATTTTCCACTTTTTTGTAATATAACTTTCATGTTCATTTAGGCAGCAATAAAACAGTTAAAAGATCACATTTCCAAAATTCCTTACAGCTAGGGGCGATAGCTTCTAGCCAGTGAAATGCAAAGTGTTGAGGGACATTTAGAGATAGGCGCCGGAGCTGAATTTAGTGAAATGGATGTTGTTCCTTCTCCTTGTACTCTTGCTGCCTACAATGCCAACTGCAGCTAATCTCCTGGACTGTAAGGTGCCTCGGAAAAGGACCCCATGTAGTTCAGGTGGTAAAGTAGAAATATGGAAGAGGTCTTGTTTTATTGGAAGGAAAAATAAATATCTCGTTTAACTCATTATTGTTTTAACATTTTTGTTACATGCAGCTGAATCTTATCCTGACAAATCACTGTGGGTGTTCATCAGCTGTGTTCAACAAAATTCACTCAAAAATGTATTCTGTAGCAAAATGTCAGCATGTATAGGGCTGCTGAAAAGTTAGTAGGTTGGTAAACACCGTAGAAATAGCTATTTCATAGAAATAGCTTATTTTATATCTATAAATCTATCTATCATCTATCTATCAGTCTATCATTTCTAACCTTACCTACTCTTTTACAGACCTAATCTAAATTTGACTTTACAGTCAAATTTGCAGCTCAAAATTTTCCTTGGCCATTTTATTCTATACAACTTCAAATGTGACCTTTTTCCTCTAAGTCACCAGTCACTAGTCACCCGTTAATCGCATGTTTTCATGTGATGTTTCATGGCAGAGTGCTATGGTGTGGAAAGCATTCTAATTAATGTAGCAAGATGTTGGAAGGAATGGTTAAGTATTTTGATTTCGAGTATCAGCTGCAAGTTACAGCTGCTTTGGTTAAAAGATAATTTGTCCACTTGAATGTAAAAATAACTTATGTCTGTCATGCAAATTCACTTTTATGCTAATTCTTTAATTGTTCATTGTCATTTAATTTGGCCACTTCTTCAGGTGCATGAATATGCTAGGAATCTAATTCGATGCACTTTGGGTTCTAAATGCAGATGTGTCACATATGGAGGATATACATTTTTCCCTTACATCACCATGAATCCATCCTTTGATTTCAAAAGTACACTTCTGGGTCATGTATAGTTTTATCAATTAAGAGAATATTTAGAAAAAGATGTTTCAAACTCCATTTTGCTAACATCCTTATTAAGTTCCACAAGTATCAGATTTCTGTTAAATCCAGATTGGTTGTAATGAGGCATTGGCAGGGGAGAGGTTTTCTCTGAATTCATTTGTGTAGGCTGGGGCTTCACCTGATTGTTAATTTCATAATTAATTGTGATTTATTTCCATGGTTTTACTAAAAGTATCTCATACGTTAATGTTAATCTTGTCTACAGGACCACACTGAATATGTCATAGTAATGTATTCATGTGTGTATTCTAAGTGATTAAGCTATTAGATAGACCTTTTGTAATGGTTTATATATTTTTAAAAACCTGGTAAAATGGAAATAATATGAAATGTCATTTTAACCTCTGTTAAGTGTACAGCACATTGATATCATGTGCATTCACACTGTTGTTTAAACATTACCATCATTTATATTTAGAATTCTGTTCATGGTGTAAAGGTGAAATTCAGTACCCATTGAACAAAATCTCACTACTTCTGCCTACCACTAGCCCCTGGCAACTGCCATTACGATTTCTGATTCCATGAACTGGACTACTCTAGATACCTCATATAAGTGGAATCATACGGTATTTGTCTTTCTGGGAAGGGGCTTATTTCAGTTAATATAATGTCCTCATGGACCATCCAGATAGTAGCATGTAATAGAATTTCCTTCCTCTTTGAAGGTGAGTAATGTTCCATGAATCTATAGCACACTTTGTTTATTCCTTCATCTGTTGATGGAGCTTTAGTTCCTTTTATCTTTTGGTTTTTGTCAATAAAGTTGGTATGGATATACAAGTAGCTAGTTCAGACTGCTTTAATGCCTTTGGGTAAATGCCCAGATAAAGAGTTGCTGCATCATATGGTGAGTCTACATCGAATTGTCTGAGGAACTGCCACATTGTTTTCTGCAGAGGCCGCACAATTTTACATTCCTACCAAGAGTTCTAATTTCTCCACACTCTCCAACAAATTTTATATTTTGTTTTTTAAAAATATTAACCATCAGAATGGGTGTGAAGTTGTTAGAATTTTAAATGTCATAAATTGCATATTTGTTGATCAATAATTTAATCATGGTGACCTAACTTTGCAATGCAGGTAGATTAAACAGCCAGTGTATTTAAAGTAGTATTACACTTTATATTTTATTGGTATTATGATTTTATCATTGATGCTTGTGTATTCAGTGTCTGAGCTTCATATAAAATGTCTTTTGAATCAATTTACTCTAGGCAGATAACTTAAAAATATATTGTATTCCATAAATATTTGGAAGATCATTAACAGAAATACTTTCCTGTAGACTTAGCACTTTAAAAATATGTCTTAGGCTGTCTCACAACAGAATATTTGACCTATGCAGAGATTGAAATACAGAATGTAAAAATTATATAGAAAATTATAACATAAAAATTGAACAACACATTTTAATGTGTTACAACTTACATGTTTTTATAATGTACCAGAATTTTGATCCACATGGACAATATAATATCTTCAAATACACATTTCACATGTTCAGACAATTCCCTCAAAGAAGTATGCTTTCTAACTGAAGGCAAGCAGAGTTTACCACCCCCAAATATGCTTTTTGAGATACTGATTTTCTGGTTATTAAGGAAAAAAAAAAGACTCAAGAAAACCCATTGACCTTCCCTCTAACTGCCTAAAAGGAATTTAGACGGAGGAACTGCTCTGGGAAGGGAGCTATCATCACAGATAACTACAGTTTATGATAAACTGCTAGTGTATGATAGGAAACTAGCGAAGCCCATCTGTTCCAAGTCCTCTGTGTGTCCATTGTTAGAGATGGCCCAGCAAATATTTCTTTACCAAACATGTGCTTTGCCATCTCCATGTGAATTGCTTTCCTGCCCTTTGAAATCCTAAACTACAACCTACACTTTCTCCTGAGCTCCAGAATGGCATATAAACCTCAACTGCCCAATGATTCCTCGAGTCTCATGTCCTATGGTACTCCAGCATGTGTGTCCCTAATAAACTTTGGACGTTTCCTCTGCTCATCCTAGTCATGCTGATTTGATTACTAGCCCAGCTAGAAGAACTAAGAGGTGGAAGGAAATTTGTTTTTTTGCATCCCCACCTAATATAAAGTATGGATTTCATATGGAGGAAAATAATTTGATGTAATATAATGGTAATCCCTAGCAAATTAAGTTTTTACAGAATATTGAACCAATATATCAATAACTCAATATGTACAGTTTTGAGTTTTTCCTTTAAGAGCTAGCACACGCAGCATATTTGATTATTACACACACAAAACATTTCTCACCATGTTTAGCAAATGCTCATTCAGAAACACCCACTTGAAGCAATAAAAATCGTATTTGTTTTCATGTCATAAACCTTTAATTTACATAATGTCTCAAATTGTCTTTTTAATGGATAATTCTATTTTAAATATTTATTATGTTAATCACTTCCTGTATCATAAAAATGATGACCCCTTAACCACAGAAATGGTTTTATATATTTAAATTGTACATGTATTATATATATAAATTGTACATGAACTTTTTCAATTGTGGCAACAGTTGACACTCTACTGAAAATAACCTTATATCCCTTTAGAAAAAAGAGGTATGCTTTGAATTGTTAATCAAGTCAGGCTGCCAGTTGTAAATCGGTTACCCTAATGGGGATCCACTAAGGACATGAATGATACCAGTTACCAACACATCTGATTAGGCACTATGAGAAAAGTCTCATCAGGAAGTCAAATTTGATCTTGAGTTAAGGATCAGTCCCATTTTACAGAAACCGTCTTTAAACACACAATCCTGGAAAGAAATGAGTGTTGCCCAACTGTTCAACATGTAAGTCAAGGTCACCTCATAGTGATTATACGGAAACAAGAAAACCTGTATTGTTTTACTTTCAGAAAAAGAAAAAGGGGACTTCTATTTCTGGTATCCTCTCTATGCTCTTGCTAATGTGGTACAAACACAGACGTTTTTGATGTAGGTTCATTTTGACTGATCTGTTACACAATAGTGTTATATAAGATATAACAGTATTTATTACCCAGGCAATTTCAGAGAAAATTTGTTTTTTTTTCCTTTATCTCTCATGAAGAAGCCACTTACTATTATTATTATTATTTGGAAAATGGCCCAAAACGCTAGTTTTAAGAAGACAAGTCCAGTTTTGGTTTACCTGTCTTACACATGTAAATGCCCTGGAAAATTTTGAGGCTGAATTTTGAATATTGATCCTCAAAAGCGTAGAGCTGTTAACAACCGACAAAATCCTCTGAGTAATCATTCTGACTATGAAGTAACTAGATAGCTTGCCTTTCACTAGTCATTTACTGCTCCTAAAAATATGTACCAAAACACATTAGGTTCAGCTAAAACCACTCAGGTTGTTTTGCTGTTCCCTGCACCTATCTGCACCTATCCACCCAAAGAAAAGTGGATGTTGTTAACTTACTCTGCCTACAGCATAAATGCATTCGATCTTCTCTCCTGGAAAGACTGGTATTACAATGTGCATAGAAATTCTCTTTCGATTTGTTGTGTTATCTACTATCATGTATTCATCTACATACTGGTCAATTCTACTTGCATACCCTGCATCATCACCTTCCTTTTCCTGTGTGTCATTTGGGGAAATGGGGAAATGGTGTGTGGAGAGTGGGAAAGCTTTGTCTATCTAGTTTTTCTGTTTTTCTAATTTGCTTCTTATCTCATGGCCTTGTATTACATGGCTTTCTCCTTGGCATCCTTTATATTGTTTAACATTGGTGGATGACTGTTTAAATGCTTCTTAAGTCTATGTAGTCATATAATATGTTACCTTTGGAAAACCCCAAATCTTACAGTTTCTTTTGTTTGTCTGATGTCCATTTCAATTTAGAGGTTAGAGTTGCATCTCAATAAGCACATAGATTATATTGATTTCCTTACATTTTCACTTCAAGAACACCTTAACAGACTTCAAATTGAGTAGCAATATGCAAATGAACAGCAACCCATAAGATTAGTTTTGGAAAATGTTCCGACAATCTATTTTGCTACTCTTCTAACCACACTTAGCAATTTAATACCCACTTAACCAAAAGGAGTTGGGCACAGGAAGGAAGAGCACCTTGGTATTGGAGAAGGTGGGGCCCATTCAGAACTGAACTGTGGGCTTTTGTGTTTTCAATCTTTGTATTTCTTTTTTTATTTTCCATTATTTTCTGAGCCAGAAGGAATGAGCTGTAATGGGAGTAATGTCCAAATAACATAGCTGAATTGTGTTAGTTCATATTGCCAAGTGAGTTATTCATTAGGATTTGTGAAGAATACCAAATACCAGAGAGTGTTTAACTAATCTGAACTGATGAGGAGGGAGTTTGCTAAAATCCTTTTGAAATGACTCCAATTAACATCAGTCTCTGGGTTTCCAGCCTATATTTCTTTTTACATGTCTAGTCTTCTAAACGCTGGGAAATGAAATACCCAGTGTCAAAGACTCAATAGAAAACAAAACAAAACAAACCAACCTGGAATTTGTATTAAAACTATCTTTGTTTGCTTATTGTTACTGAGTGAAAAGATACCTTTTCTCCGAAGCCAGGAATAACTTTGAGAATTTAATCTGTCAGTTTAGGAATACTACTATCATAACATAATTGGTGATAAAGGTGTATTTGAGTCTTCTGATACATTAAATCTAGAAACTCAAACAAACAATAATTTCTTTATCAGATACCTACTGTACTTCAGACATTATATAAAGAGTTTTTGCATTATTAATCTTCCCAATAAACCTATAAGTTGGGATTACTAATATTCTCATTTTGCATATCAACACCTGAGACTGAGAAATGTCAAGGACAAAGAGGAGATGAGTGGTGGGACTAGAAACAACTACCCACTTATTGTATTAATGGTCAAGCATCTTTATGTTGGGCTCTTTTTTTCAAATACAGATGTTTTTGAATAGTTTGTATACTTTACTATTATAAGATTACTACTTCTAAGATAAAATACATTTTTATAAGCCAAAAATAGTATAGTTAATTCTCTATATTAACAGATGATTTACTGTTTATATAATAAGCCTCTATTTAATATATTTGAAGATGTCAAGTTCCTATTTGTATTGCATCAAAGAGATAATAATAAAATGAGATGCTTTGTGAAGAGATTCTCTGTTGGATTATAACAGCGAGATTTTTATATAGAGTTGGCTAATGTGGATCATAGCTCCTTTCCACTGCATCACTTTTCCTCCTTCTTCCCAGTAATTTTAGGGTTCAATGACACTTTGTCATTTGTTTTTCCTTATATCTTTTATGCGATACTAAGGTAGTGGAAAAATGTATTCACATATTGGGTCTGAGTGAGATAACGCTAATGCAACTCATTAGTCTTCTGAGAACATATATTGCACAGAAAACACACAAGGTTGATATTTTTAAATCTAATGAGCCTCTGATTAGCATCTGACTAGCTATAGTTAGCAAGATGTATGCCCTTCCAATGATTTATAGTGATTAACATAATCTAAGATTCTTGCTCATCTTTACAGTTTCTCTGATACGCTAGTTTAAGGAAAGTACCCCTCCAATGCCCACCCCCAACACACACCCACTTCCCCTGCTCCATGTTGGAAAGAGAACAAAGTAAATTATTTTCAGTAAATATGATATATTTATTGAAATATTTCACTGGGGAAAAAGAAATAGTAAAAATAATGTAATTGTAAAGAATATACTGCAATCAGGAAACTGCATACACAGGGTCATAAATAGATATGTCTACAAAGTGTAATTTCAGAAGTTATAGATGGATCATGATGGGTCTCTATCTGAGTCTCTACCTGAGTTAAAGTTTTGTTATTTCCTACATTTATTCATTCATCAGTAATTTGATGGGCATATATCGTATGACCATGAACTGTTCAAGGTTCCAGGGATATGACAAATAACAACACAGACAAAACGCATCCAGTCTGGTAGGTGTACACTGGTAGTTAAGTAAGCTATGAACTGTAGCAAATGCTGCCATAGGAGAAACACAGAGCAGAAAGAAATACTCTACTTGGGAGGCCAAGAACATCTTATTAGAAAAAATGGATTTCAACCTGAGATTTAAAGGATGGAAAAAGGTAATCAGTGAAATAACAAAGTAGGATGTGTTTGTGTATAGGAGGTAGGAGATGCCTAGTGTCCTGCCAGCCATTTTCTGAATCAGTTTTCTTATCTGTAACATTGTAACATGAAGCAATTTGGTCACAAAATCTAAAGCTTTTTTTTTTTCTTGCTTAGGAACATGGTATGTTTTTATGAAATCCTAAAAGCAACGTTACATAATAATGAGACTAAAAGAGTCAAGCTGTCCTAATGCTTAAACAACATACTACTTTATAAAAAATTCTGTATCTTTTAAGGTTACAGCTGTTTTGAACAAATAAGGTAATAGGCTCATTCCACAATGAGTACAAATCTTGGATTATACAGGATGCTTCCTTCACATTTAGTAAGTTACTATTGCAATAAGCTAGAAAAATATCCCAGGGCTGGAGAGAATGATTCCAGTCTCCAACCTTTCTGCCCGTGGATAGTGTGCACAGTGAGATACTGGTTCTTATCAAGCTGAGAACAACCCATTTGCTGTAAGTAAAATCAAATCGCATGCAGAAAATTAATTTCACACAATCTAGCCTATAAAAGTCCTTGCATTTCAATCTGCAGAGAGAATTCTTAAAATATTCTGAGATGCTTAGAACAGATGAATCAGATCTAATATAATTTCAAATTCTTAAGTTTTTTTTCCTAGCAGCCACTAGCCCCTGATTCTGACAATCCTTCACATGTAGAAACCTGGAAACAAGGCCAGGGTTTGGTATTAATAATAAGGTAGTAAAACTTCCACTTCGGGACTCGTGGGGGACAGGTTTCTGAGGCAGTCATTGGACTAAATATCAGAGCTACTCACATGAAAGAGCCTGGGCTTGTAATCAGCAGACAGCCTGTGGATAAATCATTTCTTAGAATGCTGGAAAGATTTAGGGTGCATTACAGTTTGGCAACGTGCAGGTACTAACTCTGTTTTGTCCGTTTGGATGAAGGTATGGCCTTGTTAATGTGACATTAGTTAAGTGAGAAGAGTGTTTTTCCAGTTAATTTTTTTTGTGGAAAAATCTGATTAAACTAGGCTCCCCTAAGACAGTAAAGACCCATATTCAGTTTAATATGCTACCAATTGAAGAATGTCCCTCTTTTTTCCCCAACAGAATGGTTATTTAATATAAAATAATTTAGCTTTATGGTGAAAGTTTAGAAATGGATACAAATTTTGTGAAAAAGACATCTCTGGGTACACTCTACAATAAGCCATCTGGGTTTTTTTTTGTTTGTTTGTTTGTTTTGTTTTGGCAAAGAGAGTATAAGTGTCAACTAATACTGAAACAAAGTGTAGCTTCAAGAATTACTAGCTCTGAGACCCTGAGAAATGCATGTTTCTTCCAACATTTTATGGTTTTATTTTTCATATGCAAAATAAGAAAAGTAGTAGCTAGAAAATCAGTTATTTTTAATCTGGACTAAATGACAGGATATAGGTAAAGAATTTATTATAGTGATCAGTACAAAGCAGTTCTGTAATAAATGTTACCCATTATTTGCACAGATGCAGGGGAACAAGACCAATGATAGCAATGAAAGAGTGAGATTAGAAAAATCATCAACCTTTTCATAAAAATTAATCTGTCTTAAAATTGAAAAATACTTGTTTCTCTTCCCACATCTCATATCCTACCCAGTAAGAGTGTAAACTGATATGTTTAATTTTATTTGAAACATTTCCAATAGTATCAGTCAATTAGATACTCAACAAAATTCTCAAAGTACTTACACAATGCTATAAATACCATGGTTTAACTTCATTCCCAGGGGGTCTTCCTTAAAAATCTTACAAAATCAAAATAAAATTTTCATCTCAAATAGCCTCTATTGTATTTTAACAATATCTTTTCCTCAGTTATGATGTTTCTCAGTTGCGGAACACAGCATAAAACCTTGCTGCAGAAGTAAGCATTGGTTGACATCAAGCAAATCCAGTGAGGGAGTTAAATAGCTTTGGTCCTGTACCAGTCAGGAGGGCAAGCAGCTATAAAATGCTCTAATGCATTCAGTCCAAACCTCACAACTCAGCCAAAAAATCTGTGGTCAAGAACGAGTTATGAGCAGAAATGAAAGCATTGGCTATAATTTATCTTATGGTTTTTATGGGAAAACAAATTAAGTATATTCAACATTTTATGATATAAAGAAAACAAATACATCAACATAACACTAAAGTCTTAATAGTTACTAATTGAATATTAATTCTAATTCTTAAACCTCTACAAAGCTGTATTTGACCTCTAATAGTTTTATTTTATATTAGTTATATGCCCTATCCAACCTATGTCTTAAAATTTAATCTTCCAGAGTGCATGAATCTCTTGTACATTATACTGGGAAGGCACTAACCTAACAATATGCAAAACAGCTATTAGAAAAACTTTCAAAATCATTTAAAAATCAATTTTCATTTCTGTATAATTTTTAAACTTCATTTATTCAGTGTCTATTACGTGCTGGGCAATGTATTACGCATACTGCATGCCCTATAACTTAACCTTAGTGGCAACTTTATTAGGTAGATGGTATTGTATCAATTTTGTAAGTAAAGCAACTTAGATTTGAGGAAATTGAGAATCTTACCTAAGATTTCACAGCTAAATATGTAGGAGAAACTGGATTCACAGCTCTGTCTGCATACCTGTAATTTACATTCTGCTTGTTTAAAAATAAAATTAGGCTTTACAAGTTATACATTTGTAATTTTTAGAGTTAACTATACCTCTAAGGCACATTACATAAAAATAGCATCTTCCCAATTTCTCATTCTCTATAGGCTACAGTACTTAAGTTTTTAGGTAATTATTTTAGAATGTATTTCCACATCCCTAAGTAGAAAATTCTACCTTTTAAAGCCATGTGATACATCCAAAATAAAACCATAATGCATTTCTGGAATCACAGTCTCACAGATGATGCTCTCAATAGCAGGTAAGTTAAATTAGAAACAAAAAAAAACGGGATTTAAAATTTTGTTCTTGTAATTCAGTTTGTATTATTTTATTGCTTTACATTTTTCAAGGTAACTCTTAGATGTATTCATCTACAAATACAGATGTACTCTGTGTAATTGTATAAACTTCTTTTGGAAGTCATTCTGTTTCTTTTAATGACTATTTTAATGTTAATCCTAACTAATCATTTATATATGAAAGAAAATATTATGTATAAATAATATAATATAGTATGCATAGTAAATTTATTTCTTTATTTTCTTTAAAATATAAAAATTATAAGATTGTAAAGAAACTGTAAAACATCAACAGCATCTACAATTTCCACAAAAAATTCAAGAGAATCTTAACTAGAGGGGAGCAGGAAAGGGATAACATGGGAAAGAAAGGGAAGGGTCATCAAGGAAGATATATAAAGGATGCATGGACAAATCAAAGGGGGCAGGATTGAGGGTGGAATGTGGGGGTCAGTTGGGTGGGAGAGAGAAGTGGGGGGGAAATGGAGACAACTGTACTTGAACAAAAATAAAAAAGAGAAAAAAGAAAAACAATAAAATGGTTAAATTTATATTAAAATCAAGAGAATCTATAAATTAAAACTAATAATTTATACAAATAATTGGACATAACATTATGAAAATTTAAGTAACATTCTTTTACATCACTAATATGCCATTAAAAAGGAAATAGCAACATCTTATTCACCAATACACGTAAACTATAAGCTATATGTACGTATATGCATTTTATTTGTGAGGTCTGTTCAGAGAAAACCCAGCTATTTTTAATAGAATGCGAATGGTTTTCATGACATTGATGTAACCTGACAGCTAAGGAGAGTGGACTGGAATGCACATGGGTGAACGATGACTTCACTGTACTTGTCAGTAGTTGCTGTTGGGTGAGCATGTGTACTGTGTGGCTGTTGCATTAAAAATAGCTGAGTGAGTAGAGCAACGAATCTGCATCAAATTATGCGTTAAGCTTGAACATTCTTCCATGGAAACTATTCAGATGATTGAGAAGGCCACAGCTATGGGCAACTGGTGACTGGCAGCTTCATCACAACAATGCAACTATTCATGCATCATGCCTAGTGCAGAGGTTTTTTTTTTTTTTTTTTTTTTTTCTGTGTGTGTGAAACATCAAATCACCCAGATGATTCAGGCCCTCTACAGCCTAGATTTGGTGCCCTGCTACTTCTGGCTTTTCCCAAAACTAAAATCACCTTTGAAAGGGAAGAGATTTCAGACCGTCAATGAGATTCAGGAAAAGACAATGGGGCAGCTGATGGCCATTGGGAGAACAGTGTGAGGTCCCAAGGTGCCTACTTTAGAGGGGACTGAGGTTTCACTGTCCTATGTGAGATGTTTCTTGTATCTTGAATCTTATTCAATAAATGTCTCTATTTTTCATATTACATGGCTGGATACCTGCTGGACAGAACTTGTGTATAAGAGAGAGATTCAATAGTGTATGTGTCTATATATATATAAACATATACACATATATGACTCATTTCATGAAACTGGTTCTGGTGATTGTGGGACAGAGCCGTCCAAAATGTAGGACATATCAGCACGCCAGAAATTTAGTCAGGAGTTAATATAACATCTTGAACTAATTTCCTCTTCTTATGGCAAATCTTAGTTTTTGCTCTTGAGACTTTCAGCTTATTAGATGAGATCCACTCACATTACTGAGGGCACTGCCTTTACTTAAAGTCAACTGATTGGAAATGCTAGCCACATCCACTAAATACATTGAAGGCAACACCTAGGTTAGTATTTGATTAAATAACTAGGTACTATACTCTTGCAAAGTTGACTCATAAAACTAACCATCACACCTACTAAAAGATACTGATATGCCATTAAAAATAGATAACCTATATATATCACTTACTATATTTCATCCAGTTATCTATGTAATTTATGTATTTTAACAATTTAATTCTCATAAGAAATACATGAGATGATTATGGTCTCCATTTTATAGAAACTAAAATGAAATTTAGAATTATTAGCAATATACTTATGATGACTCAGTAGATAAGCATCACGACTAAGACTGAAACTTAGTGTGCAAACTTTTCTGATCTTGGAGTAGTCTGTTCACAGATGTACACACACACACATCACATTAGAAGAATCTAATGGAACTCTTGTTAATTACAATTTTCTTTTACAGATATTCCTGTCCCACCTTGAGTCTGACCATTTTAAGACACTTTTTTGGATAATGTGATGCCTGTCATGTAAGTACTCTTTAAAAATGTCTCAGATGAATGGTTGCATGAACAAGTGAGGAAATGAATGAATGAATAGCATGCTAGTGTTCTATCTTCTCAGTGAAAGACTGCAGCTGTTTTGGCTAGACTTCGTCCTTTTCAAAGAAAAAGGGAAAATATTTTGCAGTTGCAAAATGTTGACATAGGTAGAGCCATTTTAAAATAGAGCTAGGGCATCCATTTCAGAACTACCTTGAAGCTCTTAATCCTTGAAGCTTTAGAATGTTCAAGTTGGGCAAAATAACCTTTACACATGGCCAAATCAAAAATGTATTTCAAACAACATTTTGTAAAGCTAACAGGAAGTCAGACCTCCTAATATCAAGGACTAAAAATTAAGGACATTCTTTAGAATCAGTAAGCAGCCATGTACAGCTAAAGAATAACAGCTTATTAGCACCAATAGAAATTCCTTCTTTCTATTTGTGTAATTATTCCTTTCCTTTTCTCATAAACTCCCTTAGTTTTACCCCATAATTAGGATATATTTTTTGCTCCTGATTGACACTATGTCCCCCAGTTGCAACTTTTTTTTTTGATCCAAGTAAATGCTTATTGCTTCTCAATTTGGTTATTTTATTTTTAGGCTAAAACAGTATCGGACAAGATGGAATTTCCTCAATTTGTATTCAACTCTCAAAATATGATAAAATAATAAGACAAATACATAAAACTTCTGTACTACATTTTATTATACTAGAATACATACCTTTTTTTTTTTTTTTTGTAGTAGAAGACCTCTACAAAATTATGCTTCTTTCCACCTCTTCCCTAAAATTGTTTTGGTAAGAAAAAGCATATTTCACTTCACATTTTGGGAACAAAGTATTGAAATGCATAGATAACTGATTGAGAAATAAGCATAAATTCCTTTTATTTAGAAGATAATACCAAATCAGCAAGTCCCTTGTTTTTTGCAAAAGTGGTAGATTAAAAAATTGAAATGTGGAATGAATAAAGAAAGAGAAATGGGATGCATTGCAGACTAACTTAGCAATTATGCTAATGAATTTTTAAAAGATAACTCATTTGGCATGTCCCTGGGTGCCCTTTTTGTAAAGAATGTGGGGCAGTTCTAATGCATGCACTCTGAGCTATCAAGCACAAATAAGGATTTGAATAATGCATATCAAGAATGAGTCAGGTTTCTTGTAGGAGTGAAACTTTTTTTTTGCACCAAAAGTGGAATGCACATATCTCCAATAATTTGTTTACATTAGCTTTAATTTTTTTAATTTGTTTTTATTTATAGATTTGAGAGGGAAAGAGGGAGGGAGAGAAAGAGAGAGAGAGAAAGAAAATTTGTTGTTCTACTTAGTTATGAGTTCATTGGTTGCTTTCATGTATACTTATATTTCCTAACTGGAGATCAAATCCACAACCTTGGTGTATTGGGGCGATGCTCTAACCAACTGAGCTACCCAGCCAGGGCCTGGTTTTAAGTTTAAAATAAGGGTCCTCCGTTTGAATTTTGGCCTATTGTTTTAGTTTCAATTATTGGAGATTGATGGGAAGTTGGACTTTTATTTGAATAATAATCTTTAAGTTCAAAATAGATTGATAATGCCAGTTAAAAAAAAATAAGGGTTTGTTGTTCAATGTTCATTGAAATTAGCTAGATATTGAAATTATATATTCATCTGTCTGTGGTATAGAGTAAATTTATAATAGATATATTATTTCATTGAATAATAACTGTAACATGAAACATGTATTTTTCATTTTCCCTTTTGTTTTTAGCTCCAGTTGAGCTGCATGACTCCTGACTCATAAGAGCAGACATCCAGGAGTATACATACCATCTGATTTGAAGATGAAGCTTCTGGCCCGGGGAGTCCAGTGTGCAGGGGTGACCCACAAGATCCATGTCCTGCCTGGATCTCTTGCACAATGACTGTATGGTATAGTCTGTCCTTTGAATAGTCCTTGCGGTTGTTGCTTTTAGGCCCTACCTGTTAATGACTTTTAAAATAACATAATTGCTTCCTTAAAAAGAATGTCTGGCTGGCTTGTAAAATACTCTGATAGGAAATGTCCAAAACTAGAGTTAAATTCCAGATTAGGTGATGTTCAGTGTGCTTTAGAAGGTGCCCCTGATATTTCTGTTGCATTTATTTTTACAACCTAAATGTAACTAGTCAGGTAAACATTCTTGTGGGTAAGTTTCTGAATATTTAAATTTGGCATGAAATAGGGACCCAGAGTGGACCCCATCACTGGGAGAGAATGAAATGTGAATGTACTGTTGAAGTAAAAGAAGTGCTCAATCTGGTCTAGAATTTCTTCAAAGTTAAAGTACTGTCTCAGAATTGTCTGATCTCAGTTTAGCCTCAAGTTTTCTTTTCTTTCTTTCTTTCTTTCTTTCTTTCTTTCTTTCTTTCTTTCTTTCTTTCTTTTTTTTTTTTTTTTTTAAGAAAAAGTCCAAGGGATGGGATTCCCAGTGCTTCTGCTTATCCATTCTCTAAAAAAGAGTGGTGATAAAAATAGACTTAACAGTACGTATTTGTTCTAAAACATTGATTTAACCTGATTAAAAGATAGCAAGCAAGACAGGTTTTGATCAGCCCAGGGCAGGGAGTCAGTACATGGAAGAGAATCAGAAATATCTGAGAGCTCTCAGAATTGAAATCATGTCATGTATTGGCTATTTTAAAACCTCTCTGATAGTGAGTGAATGATTAAAATGATAGTAGAATATGGCAACTCTTACTTCTTGTAAATAAGACCAAATCCAATCTGCTCCCTCATTTCAGCCAGCCATATTTATAAAAATGATGAAGCTATATGTGGAATACTTCTCAAGTACACAGATAAGATAATCTTGAGAAGAGCAATTACTATGGGTTTGCTTTTTCTCTTAACAAAATTTGGAGGCAAAAAATGTTTCTTTGCCATTCAGTTCCCTCATAAACTCTACTGAAAATGTGTGGTTATTTTATTTGAATGCTCACACACACACACACACACACACACACACACACACAAAACCACTTTAAAGGCCCTTAGTTAAAGTGAGAAGAATTGATTATTTAAAACCATAGGACTTTGATCTTGAGAATATCATGCTAAGTGAAATGTCAGACACAAAAACTCTATGATTTCACTCATATATTGGATATAAAATTGAAAATGAAAACATGAGACAAAGAAAAACTGATGGGCACATGTGCCAGAGGGGAAAGAGGGTGGAGGGGAGATAATAAAGGATAAAGAGGTTCAAACATCTGGTAATGGCAGGAGATTTGACTTTGGGTGGTAAATACACTATACAATAACAGGTGATATATTATAGAATTTTACACTTGAAACCCATATAATTTTATTAATCAATGTTACCCTGATAAATTTAATTTAGAAAAAAATTAAAAATCAGAGAGGTTTGATACCTAAATGTATCAAATTTGATGTTTCATGGTTAATGTTTGAATACACATAAGAGAAACCCAAAAACAAGGACATGTTGCATGTGGAAGAATACCAGACTCTGTTAAGAAAACTGAAGATTAGGGCATGGTATGCACTTGAGGCCTGCTTTCTATCAGTGGTAGATATTTGTTTTTCTACCTCCCTGGCAGAAATCTAGATGTGGTTTTTATGAATGTCTTCTTTACAAAGCGGAATGTCAGTCTGTATGAAAGAGGAGTCCTTTGTGGTGTGACTCCTGAAGTAGGTTTACCATGATTTAGTAATCTCGTATCATTTTGTTGCTGGTAGAAGTGAGGCTCTTTCATGGGATCAAGAGAATAACACTTCACTGACCCACACAAGGGAGACTGTGGTGGAAGGCTGCCCCTGTAGCACATCTCCATCCTTCCTGCCATGGAAAAAGTCCAACTGCGTCTTCAGCAAGGCCAAAACAAAGGACAGTGTCCAGAGTTTCTGTGCCAATTAAAGGTTAGTCCAGTCCAGCCTTTCTCTCCATCCACCTAGTTTAGCTTGTGTTCTTGGCTGCAATCGATTGCTTTGTTGCAGTATCCGGGCTCCTGCCCAGAGCCTGCATTTAAGTCCATGTGGACATCGGCCATGCGACTGCTAGGGCCACGCGGTGTGGAGAGAGTACGCATGAGTGCACAGGGAGAACGTGGGTCACACAAAGAGATAGAGAACTTTTTTGTTAAGCTAGAAGTATATTATGTTGGCTTGGGGAGGACCAGGTGCTTTTTCAAAATAACCAGTCAACTTTCCAAATTTTTGTGGGTTTCTGAGGAATTCAGCCCCCCAACAATCCCTTCTTTATTCGGGTTAGATCGACAGGCTTCTGTGGTCATTTTGGCTCCTATCGCGCATGTGCTTACCTCCCCCAACCCCCATAGTCTGGGGTGTGGTGGACCAGGGAGACTGAAAAGTCACTCCTTCCTGCCTCTATGTAGGAGGGAGGAACTGTTTTGTTAATTCCTTTTGTGGGGCAATGCTGCAGTTTCCTAGAGTGTGTGAAGCTGCTGTAGCTTCCTGGCTAATAAGCAAGCAGGCTTATGCTCCTTGCTTTATTATGCTTAATGATATCTAAATCCCTTTGCTCCTTTCTTATTAATGATTAGCTAACTACCTACTATAACAATTTTGCTTTTTAAATGCAGATCTGCAATTTTGTATATACATTTCTAAAATTCAAAAATTATGAAAAATGGTATCATTTTTTAAAACTCATTTAACAGAAAAATATGATCTGACTTTACATGGTCTTTAATTATCTCATGTAGTGTGAACATTCATATGTTTCTCTAACAGATATTACTATGTTCTATTATGTTGTGCTGCCCTACACTCTTATGTACACACTAATATAGTTGCATTATATGAGCTATCTAAAATGCAAATAGGCCTCAGTTCTACAACATATCTAGTCATAAAAGTCTTGTATAAGAATTGTAAATTTTTATTTTCCTTTTCTGAAGTTTTTTGTCATTTGTTTTGACCTTAATAACTTAATTTTTTTATTGTTTCTGAGAGAATCTCAGTATTATCTTTTAACTTTTCTTTAGTAACAGTGTGGCCACTTTTTTTTAAAGATTTTATTTATTTATCTTTAGAGAGGAAGGGAAGGAGAGAGGGAGAGAAACATCAATTGTGGTTGCCTCTCATGCATCCCCTGCAGGAAACTGGCTTGCAACCCAGGCATGTACACTGACTGGGAATCGAACTGTGATCCTTTGGTTCACAGGCCCGTACTCAATCCACTGAGTTACACCAGTCAGGGCTCAGTGTGGCCTCTTTATCCCAAGAATATCACTTTATGATTGGAAAAAGGTACAATAATATATTGTTTTAAAAGTAGGAAAAAATAGTGCCCTGGCTGGTGTAGCTCAGTGGATTGAGTGAAGGCTGTGAACCAAAAGATCGCAGGTTTGATTCCCAGTCAGAACACATGCCTGGGTAACAGGCCAGGTCCCCAGTGGGGGCCACATGAGAGGCAACCACACATTGATGTTTCGCTCCCTTTCTGTCTCCCTCCCTTCCCCTCTCTCTAAAAATAAATAAAAAAATCTCTAAAAAATAGGAAAATTTGAAGAAGAATTAGTTAATACAAATGGATCCGAACTGTAACACTTACATTTGAGATATAAGGTCTAAAAGTTTATAGTTGGCCTGAGGGAAGAAAAGATGCCCATATTTAGTGTTATTTTATGATTGAGATAGCAAAAACATTTTTTTCTTTTTCAGGCCATTCACCTTTGACATTTCTTTCCTTCTGCTCAAATACAAACAAAACAAAACTAAATAAAAACATGGAGGAATATTAGTGTATTAATATGTATTTGAAAAGACCAATGGCATTTTGGCATCTTTACATCTATTAAATTTAAAATTTAGAATTAAGTCATTTTTTAAAAATTATTACATAATTAAAAGCAATTGTCCCTGATGAAAGAAAAAGCGAGAGACATTATTTATTTATTTATTATTTATAGAGACAGGATTAATGGAAGAGTATTAATTGTTATTTGTATTTACACTACTTTATTTCACTTTGAAATATATTAATAAATTACTGAATATATTTAAAGGAAAAATAACATGACTGTAAATAAAGTCCTGGTAAATTTTCATGAGTAACTTTACAAACCAGTCTTTACCTTAGTTACAAAATTGTAATTTTCACCAATTAAGATTTAAAATGGAATATCATGTCTTCCTCTTTAACACAAATAAGAAGTAAAATTAATTTTTCATAGAAATATTAGTATTTTTTACATTTAAGTACTCTATAATAAATAATTTACTTTAATGATGGTTTCATCAATTTTTACAGAGCAAATATTTTGAAGTTCAAGAACACTTATGTTCTATTTAGAAATGCATTTACATTTACAAACCGGTTTTTGTTTTGATTAGCTGGGTCAAAATTTTATTTACTGCGTTTGCCTCTTAGTGACTATTGTAAGTAACTAGCCTGAATTCCCTTCTGATGGAAGAAAAAAAATTTGATGTAACTGTTTTCAAAATAATTCATTTAATGAATATTGAGTGAACATCTACTTTATCCTGGTGCTGTTATGTCGTTGGGAATACAACAGTGAACAAACGAGACCAAAAGAGAAAGTCCAGCCCTCACCTCAGTGAGTCTGAAGTTCTAGTAGGTAAGATGGTCAATGTCCAAAATAGGCAGACAAAAGGTCAGGTAACAAAAAGGGCCGGGGAAGAAGACGAGAGTTCTAAGATGGGAATTTGTCGTCTTAAATGGGGGGACCAGGAAAGGCATTACTAACCGTTGTATTGGAACAATACCCGAAGGAGCCAAGTAGATAACTAGAGTGGAACACCCCAGTGACAGCAACCAGCCCGCACTAAATCCCCACGGCGGGAGCAGGCTTCCTGTGTTCCAAGAAGAATATGTGTGTTTATTTTTTTTTACAGATGTTTGAAAGTTTAGTTTCTGAAGTGTTACTACTTGATTGCTATTCATAATTAATGTATCAGTAAAATAAGATGAACTATATTGTCTCCAAGAAAATACTTTGATATGCATTGTGAAGATTGCTTCATTAGACAGATCTAGAAAAAAGGGGGATGGAAGTCCCTTGCTATCAATACTGGTCCATCTGCTTGTGCGTGATTTGTGTTTTATTTTAGAAATGCTACAAATGACGAGGAGTGACCCAGAGACGTGTATGGTGAGGGGATTTGAAGCCATATCATATAAAGGACAATGGAAGGATCAAAAATGTTGGTTCTGCAGGTGCAAAGCTTTTCAGGAGAGGGAGTGAACGGAGAACAGTTGATAGCACTCAACTGCGTGTTGTTTTGTCAGAAGTAACCATGGAGCTTTTAATCTGGAAATTTTACTTGAACTGTATAGCTCAAGCCTGTATTTACATATTGCTCTTATGTAGCCAAATTATAAATAGACTTTCTACAAGTGGCCAAAGACAGTTGAGAAAATATGCCTGAATGAAAGTAGGGCGAACGTAAGTTTGCACCTGTGAGTATACAAAATGCAGAGTTTATTTGTGTATAATTACTTAATAATTATTGTATCATTTTTCATATGAACAACTGTAAACCTGCTTTTGCCAATCCCCATAGTTTTATGAATATAATGTTTCTAGAGTCCTTAAAATGCTTATTTAGCACATGCATCCTTTATTTCAGTTAGTCCTTATAATATAACCTGACGAAACTGTCATCACCTCCACTTCATGGCTGAGGAAACAAATTTCAGGGCATTAACTCACCTCTCCAGACTCATTCATACTGCTGGTAAAGACTGATCATCATCAAACCCCACATTCCTTAGCCCTTGCCCTGCCCTCCCCTCCAGGGATTCCATTCCAGTGCAAGGCCAGGAGAGCTTCCCAACTATGCGTGCCTCTGAGGTTGGAACTGCTAACCTACCTCACAAGGAAATGAGAGTTTTATTATTTTAGGTGGTCATTGGTGGAGTGTGTGACCATTGTTTAGGATTCACACGTCAAGTAACAAATTTCAGAAATGTATTTCTAGGATCCCTTTTAATGCTAGTGCATTGTGATTGTAAGATGTATATACGCTAAAAGATTCAGAATACTTTCTGGTGAAAACATACCGATAGCTTTGTTTGTATTTCACATGTGCTTGTTAATCCATTTGATTTCATTTTATATTTGCACTCTTAGTTATTAGGTTGGTTCCCCCATATCAAAACTGATATGTTAGTTACAAAAATAAAAATCAAAACCAGACTTTTGGATATTTGTGTATTGTTTTTGAATTGTATCAGAACCTAAAAGCATTTCCTTGTGAATATGCACATTAAGGTCTAATGATAGCTCCTTTCCAAAACTTTTATTTTTTATATTATATAGAATAATGCATTTGACCAAAATCTGCCATAAAATCTAATCCTTCTGTCTATCTCTTCACATGGTGCATCCCTTAGTGACACAGGTGTGATGAGCAAGGCTTTGCAGACCAACACACTTACCACTGAATTACAAGAATCTATATTCCCACCCTGTTTTAATAAATAGAGGCCTTATTTGTTACATTGTTAGCTTATGATTTCCTCTATTTCTAAATGAACAGTAGCAGCAGGACTCTTAACTGCTACTTGAGGCACCAGAAAATACAAATTTGAAAGGGGTATGCTGTTAGGTTAGACATAAAAAAGAGACAAAGGTACGTATTTTATAAATGGCATTCAATTTGTACATCACAGATTAGAGCTTGGCACATACCTCATTAAAAATGTCCTTGCTGCTTAGCTTTCTCAATATATTGATTTCATGAAAAGTTGACATTCTAATTGCTATGATTTTTCTCAAGATTGCCTAATTATTGAATAAGTTTTTCTACTTCCAAGAAAGATGTATAGTCTTGTCCTTTCCATATAGGAGGAAAAAAGCTTCTTATTAAACTTCATTGGTAAAAAGAACTACTTCTATTGAAGTAGCTACTATTTCTGTCTCTTGCCTATTTGCAAATTTGTGATGTAATCTACATTTTTTAAATTTTACTGTCACTGAGGATCTTCCTGAACATCTTATTTAAAACTGCAACCCTTAACAAGTACTATCTACTATCTCCAATTCTGCTGGATTTTTAATCAATAGAATTTAGTACCTCCTAACTGCACACCATTTTTTAATGTGGTTTACTGTTCAGTTTACTCACTAGAACAGAAGCCCCATGCGGACGGGGTCTCCTATCCCTTTTGTTCTAAGTGAAAGTGACTCAGAGTCTAGCAGGCTTCTTGCACAAGGTAAGGGATTAATAAATATTTGCTAGATATCTCCATTTTACCTCTGAGGAAAGTGTAATAAGCCCAAGGACAATAAAGTCATTAGTTTCCTGAGCACCTCTGCGTGCACGTTACCATGCTGGAAGGACTGTGAATGAAATGGTAAAATAAAACAAAACAAAACCCTGGCATGGGCCTAGCTTTCTCACTCCCTTAAAACTAACTCCACCAGGAGAGACATTAATTAAACAGTTGTGGGTCAGATTGTGTGTGTGTGTGTGTGTGTGTGTGTGTGTGTGTGTGTGTGTGTGTTATAATTACCAACTGTGGGCTAAAATAGGTTGAGAACATTCAGAGACCCTGAGTATCATACCTAGTATGTGGGTGCGTGGGTGGATGGAGATGAGGGAATTAACCTCTGTGCAGCAGTGATGAAGATTAAGGGAGCTTTATAAGCAAAGGAGAAGGAAGGAAGGAAGGAAGGAAGGAAGGAAGGAAGGAAGGAAGGAAGGAAGGAAGGAAGGAAGGAAGGAAGGAAGGAAGGAAGGAGGGAAGGAAGGAGGGAGGGAGGGAAGAATAGACAAATAACTCCATTATATGGTGAAACTTGTTCATATTCTGGTGCACATATTTAAACACAGAGCAACTGTTGTCTGGATGTCCCTTAAGTTGCATATAATAACACTAATGCAAAACTTCTTTACACAGTCTTTGGAAATTCTATAATAATTCATTACCTGTTTCAAGGTTTCTGTTCTTTTCTGGCCTCCCCATTTTCAGGATCACTTTTGGTTCTGAACCCACGGTCTTCCTCACATATTTATTGATTTAGTTTAGGGTTTCTCTAAACATTATTATTATTATCATCATTGTCATCTCACACACTGTCAGACTAGTTAAGAAGCCCTCTTTCCTTTGTTGTTATCAAGGCATATTGTAGGTATAGAATGTTTCACTGAGTTATTAGGGAGACAAGGGTTGTTACTATAGCATTGCAAATACCGTAAGGCTGAATTCTCAAAGGTTATTTGACTAAACAACTGTGCTCCATCTTTCCTTCTTGTTGCTTGATTTCCTGGCTCTCAGTGCTCCTTGTTCTCCAATATTCTTTTCTGTTTTCTCTCCCTATCCCTAAAATCCTTGTGCATTCATAAAGCAATGGCATTTAAGTCTCTCTGTCTCTCTCTGTCTCTCTCTGTCTCTTTCTCTCTCTATATATATATCATTATCACTCTGTCCAGAAATTCTTTTATTTGATTCACCACCTACTTCAGTGTACCTACAGTTTAGTTTTTGTTTATTTTAGTTTCAGTTTTTATGTCATAAGATAATAAATATCTTTGTAGAGTAGGCTCTTATCAAAATAAATGGAAACCATTTTCTTTTATCTTTATTTCTTCAGACATCTCAGATCTTCCTGAGGTGAATTCCTTCATCCTGGAATATATCTTTTATAAGTTATTTTACAGAGAGGTTAGTGAACTTGTGTTTTTAATATATCTGAAACATGTTTACTTTCATTCTGAGGTTTGGTTGGTTATGCAATTCTAAATTCATGGTTATTTTCTATTAACACTTTTTTCCTTTTTATTGAATTTATTGGAGTGACATTGGTTAATAAAATTATATAGGTTTCAGGTGTACAATTCTATACATCATCTGTATATTGTATTGTGAGTTCACCACACTGTCTAGTCTCCTCCTATCAGTTCATTCCCAATATACCCTCCTCTGTCTCCCCCAAGCCCCCATTTCAACTGGTAGTTAGCGTACTGTTGTCCATATCTATGAGTTTTTTTTGTTTGTTTGTTTTTGCTTAACCCCTTAACCTTTTTATTTTACTTGTTTAGGACCAGTTAAAAACAGGTTGACTTGTTGAGATGTTTAGACATGATATTGTTCTCTCTCTCTCTCCCTCCAACTCTCTCTCTGTCTCTCTCTCACGCGTGTGCACACACACACACACACAAACAAACACAAACACACACAGACAAGAAGGTATAAAGTGATTTATTACTTACACAAATGAGGTCTCTGGTGAGAGCAGAATAGGCCTCTCAAGCTGATTCCAAATGGCTTTAGAAAACAAAAAAGGAGGCTAGCCTGGTTCTTCCTGTGGTTAGGGCACAAGGAGGGGATGAGCTTTCCAACTCATTGGTAAGGGATTGCTTGCTTTGAATCTCAAAACAGCAATGTAGAAATGGACACTCAGGATTTTTTTGTTTGTCCAAATTTGGGGCACCAGGGGAAAGAGAGAGGCTGAGGCTTAAAAGTTGTCAGCAGTGGCCCTGGCTGGGTAGCTGAGGTGGTTAGAGCCTTGTCCCAGTATGCCAAGGTTGCAGGTTCAATCCCTGGTCAGGGCACATACAAGAATCAACCAATGGATGTAAAAATAACTGAAACAACAAATCAATGTTTCTCTCCCTCTCTTTATAAAAATCCGTAATGAAAAAAAAATGTTGTCAGCAATCAAACCTCCAAAACTGAAGTCAGATTCCTCATCACCTCCTTATATGTACTTTGAACACATCCACGTAGAATTTCACATAAAATATTCGCTAAGATAGATGTGACAACTGGCCAGGTTCTGGAGGCAAAATTTAATTTCCAAAACAATGCCCAGAATCAAGGCCTTGTAGTGATTCAGCTTCAGGCGCTGTCCCCAGGGCTGGAGGCCACAGAGGCCCTGGGCTGGTAAAGCTTCTTTAGGGCAGGGCCAATAATCTCTAAAATATTTTAGCGAATCAGCATTTCATCAGTGAGAAATATTTTTAATATCAATTATCCTAATTGTAATTTAATCAGCATTTAATCAATGAAAAATGTTTTTAATATCCATTATTCTAATTCTAATTCCATACCAGAGCTAAGATCTTTCCCAAGATAAAATCTTTTCTCTTATTACTTCTGAGATCCAGCTGGGATTTTTGTAACATTTTATAGGAAGCTCAGCCTAATGGGCATGTAATTGAACTAAAAGATAACTTAAACACTCCTCGCTCACTTCTGTCTGTTGATTCTTTATTAGATTGAATGCTCTTTTTGACAACAAATATTTTCAAATTTCTATTTATCATAATTAATTGAAATTCAGGCATAATATAAAATAAACTCACAGCTTTTCAAAAACGTATTTAAAGAAAAACAATTCAAATCAGACTTGTAACCTTAAGTGCAATTGGCAAGTACAATGTAATTAAATGAAAGCAGCAGCTACAAATGTGGATGTATTGTCTTAGAAAACAAATGTTGTACAAACTGAAGTACAACTTGTCTTAATTTTCACAACAGTGACATCACAGGAAAGCGCAAGTATACATAAAACTTACCAAAGAACACCTTGGTTTGTATGTAAGACAGAGTTAGGTATTAAATGCAGGTAATTTAAGCAGGCTGTTGACTTCAGCAAACATCTCTCAATATTTTGTATGTATTACAGATAGACTGGTAACTCTGGTTCTTTCTTCTAATTGCCAAGATACTTATATTAAATGACAACCGAGACATTCTCCTTCGTTCTTTTCTAAAATGCCAAGAGAAATGTACCCACCCCCTGTAGCAATGTATGTATCCAGCTATCTTTGACAGACCCAAATACCAAGACATGCAGGGACAAGAAAAACTTCCTCTCTTCCTGTACAATACTACTCTCCTAAATGGTTCTTATTTTCTGCCTCATAACCATGCTTTTCTCAGACAACTGCCAATGTGAATAATATTTCCTTCAGGGAAAATTCCAGATCCTCACACTGTGGTGTAGATCTGTCTCCTACAGAGCAACTTCCCTTCCCTCTGCACCACACTCTTTGCACAAACATTAGCTATGAAATTAGACAGAGATGATAGATAGGTACATGGATGAATAGACAATAGGTAGGTAGATGAAGTATTGTGGAGGCAAATTTAGTTAGTTCATGTAAAAATTTTGCCTTACTTAATACAACAAGTAGTATTGCAGCATAAAATACCATATTTGCTGTTAGATTATTTCAATTTTCTCCAGAATAATGAATGAGCATGCCATCTTGCTTCTCATTTATGTCATTAAATGCTTGTTCATACGATTTGCCCAAATAAAGACAATCCAAATGAGAATTCAACACTCTACCTTTTCATATATTAAAACTTAGATGTGGCTTTTAAATGAAATATTTCTTTCAGCTTCAACTATATAGTATCTATAAAGCCTCATGTAGAAAATAATTTGTTTTGAGTTTCATCCATTGCAACCCACTGCATTATTATTCATATGATCAAAAATGCTTTACTTAGACAGATCATAGTGTTATATTCATATGTGCATCTTTCTCTGAATTTATTGTTGATTTCATATTTCTAAAAATTTTGAAGCCTTTTGGGAACATAAGGCTGTAGAATTATTGCTTTTTACCTAATCATCAACTTCCCACGACCAAATTTTCTTGCTTACTCATCACACTTCTTTCAAGTTCTGCCAGTGAATCTTCAAGTTTATAGCCAACTGCTTGCTGAAGTCTTAACTCTAAGTAGGTTCTGGACTTGTTTACACTTGGCAACGGCAATGAAATTTGATCATGCTGTAAATTTCAGTGCAGTTGTCAATTTGGCTGTTTATTCTCAGGTTCACAATGTCCTTATTTGTGTTTAATTTTCTGTTGTTATAAATCAAATTCCAATTTTCCCCTTAATATTTGAATTAGCAAACTCAGGAAGTAGGATTTTTAACTTTCTACTTAATATAACTGCTTAACTATTAAGAAAGAAGCCAGAGTAAAATTCTAGCAAAGTGGGCACTTCAAATATGAATGTCATTATGTCATTAAAGAAGAGACATAGGGTCAATGTCAAAATCAAGATAAGACTGAAATTTCTGCTGTAAAATAGCTCACTGCAGCTGTCACCAAAGCCTGTGTATCTTGGTCATTAAAGTATTTTCATTTTCATTAAGGAAATGAACCAAAATTACTTGAGTACTTAACTCAAATACTTGTCACATGAACTAAAATATTTGGAGAAATTATTACGAAAGTTGAGAGCATCATATTTCAAGTCTGAGCTGTTCTTCATATATATTCAACAAGATGCTAGGGTGACTTGGGTAAGTTCTGGGGATTACAGTGCAAGAAGCTTTGGGAAATTAAAAACAAAACCAAACAAACAAAATTATCACTCCCAATCCAATCTCTTTCATCTTCTGGAGTCTAAACCTGGGAGGCAGGATTGCTCCTAAGGAGTATGTTGTTGAATCTGTTCTGTTTATCTGGTTTAAGTGGAACATACATATTTAAATAAACATTTTATTTTAAATTATCATTCATGCTTTTGAAATTTTTTAGTTAAGGGCACTATATTGAATATTTTTGAAATTATTTGTAGAAGGTAATAGTATGCATAGATTTTAATTCTGGAAGTTAAAAGGAGTTTTATGAAATATTCATCTGATAGAAGAGAGGAATTTGAATTTGATAGAGATATTTATCCTATGGAAGAGAAGACTTTGAACTTGATAGGGCTGAGGATCACTGCACTACTTCAGACATCTTCATCCTTTTCCATGGTCAACCAGTATGAGCACTTGAATAAAAAACTGTGTACTTCTGAAGAAAGTGAATATAGCTCACATTTTTAAGAGTGACGCATCAAGAGGAGTTCCTGGCATGTGGTAGATTCTCCATATTATGTTTGTTGATTTAGACTAATTGAATTAATTACCTGGATCCTACGAATTTAGCCAGGCAAATGAAAGCATTACATAAATTACTGTAGGGGAGCTGTTTGCATACAGAATTTATCTATTACTGTACTAGTATGAGTCCAATGCATAAGTAGGTTCCTTATTTTTTACTGCCAACTTAAAATAAAGACATTGAGGAAAGGCCTCTCATTGGTTACGATGGGTCATTGCTGTTATCCTGAACCAATCGCCATGGCCAGAAAGTTGAATACCAGAATTCAGTGACACCTTGGCCAGGACTGACAGGTAGTAGACGTATAAGTTTGTCATTGGACCAAGGGAGGAACAGTAACCCAAAGGAAAAATTGGAGGGGGTCATTAAATGGATAAATTATGACACACCTTTGAGAATCTGGAAAAGATTGAACCTCTTCCCAGAAAAATTTTCATGTGCCCTCACACAGAAATGCACAAATTAGGCTTCAGTGCATTTAGAAAAATGTTTGTTTCAAAACCCAACTTTCTTCTGTTTGATCAAGTTGTGGAGCTGGATGAGTGTAAAGCAGCAGCTGTTGGTATTCGGTATTCAGGTTCTGGTGAAGAAGCCTGATCTTCAGAGCAGAGAATGATGTTGGGCCTGAGAGTAGTCCTGGATGCTGGGTGGCGGGGGTGGGGAGTAGCGGGGGAGGGGATTGGGGGGGAGATGAGTCCTTGGACCCAAGTTTGCCTGAAATTTGTTTCGTCCCACAACTTCTATTGTATACGGCAATCAATTTAGCTTTCATAAAACTTATTTGGGTTGTATGTTGTTACTCGAATCCAAATTAGTCTGTTCAATAGAGATTGTTAACTCTCAAACTATCAAGAACAATTGCATTGTGATATTAGCAAAATTAGTTGGCCATGAAATCAAAACATGAATCTGCCAGACTGCGGTATTCTAGTCACTAATTTTAATTATTTTTGTCTTTAGCCAAACAAAAAATGCCTATTGTGGGCCATGAATACATCCAAATTCACCTTGAAATGATTCTGGATCTCTTTTTTTATGACAATGATCTGTTAATTTTGTTATGAAGTATAAACAGACTATTCCCATCAGGACATTAGAATAAGGCCCACAAAGAATAAATTATTTAAACTCAACCTGGGTTATGGAAATGGGGTTTATTGAATGCTGATATTCTGTGTATGACTCTCTTGATGGGAATTTGTTGACTTGACAATTGTCACCGTATTATGTGTATATTCTTGTCTGTTTAATCACAGGTCTATTGATTAGCATTAAAATGAAATGATGCTAAGCACAACAATTAAACCTTGTTTTTTAAATTTCTGAACATCCGTGATTTTGTGGGGAGGGTATTAGAGTAAAGAGGTATGACTTCTTGAAAACTTCAAACCAGGGGTCCAAACGGTCTGCAAAATCAACCTTTTTGCACAGTACGCCTCCTTGGGGAGGCCTTCACAGTTAGTGATGACTTTTCCCTATGGTGTCTTAGCTAGGCATGTGGAAAGTGCTTTCAGTTACCAGCTGGTTTGTATAGTTTTTTCCCTAAAGAGAATTGTAACTATGATATTAAAGCAAAAGATACAAAATAAAAGTACAAAATTTGAAATGTTTGGTCTTTATAATAAATTAATTGAAAAAAATTAGAATAATTATTCTCTAGTTTTACCAATTCTTAACATTCTGTATCATGTTTGAGAAAGAAATTTGTACCATGGGTACATGGCTTTTACGGTATTTAAAATTTCCTTCTAACTTTTATTTATTGATTTTAGAGATAGAGGAAGGACAGAGAGAAAAAGAGAGAGAGAGAACATAGGTTAGTTTTCTACTTACTTATGCATTCATTGGTTGATTCTTGCATGTGCCCTGACTGGGGATCTAACATTCAACCTTGGCATATTGGGACGACACTCAATCCAACTGTACTATCTGGCCAGGGCCTAGTATTGCTCATCTTAACAGAAAATAATGGCTTCAATAGATAATTAATGAAGTTGCAAGTTACCATCATTTGATTAGAATTACTAAAAGATAGAATAGACTTGTCCCTCCACAAGATTTGCTAATACCTTACTATTTCTTTGCTTTTTTTTCTTTCTAGTAGATGTTTCTGCAAGAAGTTGACTTAGAAACACTATATCTTTCTTCAGATTTATGAACACTTGTATTTTTTCAAGTAATTTAGCAGCATGTCATGTAGTAATTCAAGCACTGATATCAGACATGTAATAAATAGTATCTGCAGAGATGCCTTAAAATCCACTGTTTCCCACACATTCCCTAAAGTGTTTACCTTAAATAAACTACAAAATAAACAATCAACCATATAGAAAATTATGCCAATTCTTTCACCTGATTTCCTCCAAGTCAATTTTCTTCTACCTTAAATTTCAAGTAAGGCATTTTGAAGGGTTTTGAATAAAAATATAGCTCCATGTTTGTTTGTTTTCTTAAAACATTAACCGTATAGTATATAATAAAACTAGGTAACTTTAATTATGAGATCAGAAGAGCAAAGGTTACTGTGCATGTAATCAGCAGTTAATCTAACAACAATCTCTGCTTCATTCTTTATATTAACTGAACACATTGTACAAATAAATTGCCCAAAATAACTGACTGAATTTTTTTTACTAATTTAACTAGGTTTTTTGAGACATAGAGAAGCTAATAGTGTACCAGGGAGTTGATCAGACAGAAATTTTCCATAGCAAAGAAATGAATTAATCTTGTAATATTTCTGGCCTAAGCCTGCAAGCGTAACTGTTTTTGCTCATAAAAATGCTTAAATTCATCAAAGGCTGCTCTCCTTTCTCTAAATTCCTTGGATGTTTACGGTACAAGAGTGATTTTGATCGTTTTAAAGATCACCATAGTCAACTAATTATGGTGTTTGCCATGGTTACCAGGTATCTTTTCTTTGCTTGATTGAATTGGCAAAGTAAAAAATATATATATGTTTCTACTGATTCTTCATTTTACATGTTAGAAGCTGAAGGTTAGAAATATCACCCACATTCTAATTATTATACCACCTAGGGTTTAATGAGTGCTGATCTCATAAATCCATTGATCTTTACGTAAAATCAAATGTAATCCAGATTGGTCTTATTCCAATTGGTCAGTAAATTAAGGAGACTGAATACACACATAATGCCATTTTTAACTTTAATTCAAATGAAGTTTATTTATAAATACCACATTCAATGTTGTATTTGAAATTTTTTATTTGAAATGGGGAATGAAATGGAGACTTTTTTATTTGAAATGGGAGAAAAATTTTTATTTGAAATAGAGATAAAAGGATAATAGTGAGTTTGATTTAATCCTATAATTGTGAACTTTAAAACATTCAAACATGATTACCAAAAATTCCTATTATTTGAGAGAAATGTTATTTTATTTACTTTTAGCTCTACTATGGAGAACATTAATGCTTGGTGCTTCTTTCTTTTCATTGTTTCCACAGGAAGAAAAGGAACATATTTGCAAGTAAATAATCTTAAAAGTGATTATCTAGCAAGGTTTTAGACTGCTTGAGTTACAGATTTGTGAGGTGACATCACCTTCTATTTTAAAATTAAAATATGTAAGGCCAAGAAAACATACATTAAATAATTTCAATTGACAAAGTGGCTTATGTATTTAATAATTTTAGAAGAAAACTAGCAGATTAGTATTTCTGTATTTTGGACCCAGTGCACATTGGAATGGCTTTGAAAATATGGGTTACGGCCTAGAAGTGGCTCTAAGTGATGCATTTTGTCCTACTTTGTACAGCTTGACAATTTTCTTTTTCAGATAATGAAGGGACTTTATCTGTACATTTCATCTTTTTGTAAAGAAAATTCCATTTGTAAGATAACAAAAAACAATTGTTTCTCAGGCCTCCAACTATTCAGTCCAATTGCTCCGCTGATTAGATCTGTGATGCTCACAGCTCATCCCAAGCCCATGTGGTACGAACATTCTTCTCTCCCTGTGCTTGGGAATGTGCCTATTCTTATAGGAACCACCTATGACAGCTAATGAGCGCTAAGTGGTAAGTCAATATTCCAAATAGATGTCTATTTCGAAAGTGCAGTATCTTAAAACAGAATTTCATCATGTCCTCATACTTTTGCTGAGCTGGCCATAATTCAGAAGTAAGAAGTACCTGAGTCCCATTCATGATTAGTGTCATGATAGGCAAGCATCTTTATTAAGAAAGTATTAAATAATGTCTTCTAAAAGAACATTTTAAAGGAGGCTTTTCTTAAGCGTGAATTGTTTTCTTGTCATACTACGGGTCATAATGTGACCTCAATATTGAAGACTAGATATATCTTCAATGGCCAAGTGAAACAAGAAGATAATGGCCAAGTTTCTATATATATAGTATGAGAATTTTCAAAGAAGTTTATATTCTGATTGAGAAAATAACATATGTGCTTGCATAAGATAAAGTATTGAATAAAGGAAAAAAATTAAAAACTGTTTTCATAACTACAATATAGGAAAAAGTCATAATATTTCCATGTTTATTTCTTAGCCAAAGAAGTGACACCATTTTTAATGAAATTATCATAGAAATAATTTATTTTTATTAGTTTGAACAGAAAGAGTTTCAATATATGAAAACAGACTAATGATAGAGAACTATAGAAGTTAATATGTTGTAAACACTTCCATAAAAAGTAGACATTATGATCATTGGAAGTCAGTGTTAGTTATATTATTATCATTCAAGTTTATTAATGATATAAAACTCTCAGTAAATAATATATTAAAATTTGCAGATGGCTTTTATTATGATTTTTTGCTCATAAAATGATGCCATAATTACTTCATTATCACTTGAATTTAACAGTGACATGTTTTATGTTGATGTAATAATGCAAAAATAAAAAAATGAAATTGAGCAATGCATTTAGAAGGCAATAGAAATATGTAATGAGAACATTTAAGCATTTCTGGATGAATACAGGCAGATAACATTTAATTCTGGTCTCTTCTCAAAACCTTTATTGGGTAAGTAAAGAGAAGACAGATAGTATTTCTACATCATACTAAGTAGGCATTTATTTTCCTCATTCTGTATGCTACTCCTTCAAATTAATCTTTATTTTCACTTCACTGGAGGAAAGACAATAAAATGAGTCAAGGAACAGTCATAGTGATGGTCGTGGTGGTGATACTGGTGTGTCAACACAACTGTTGTTACCAGTGCCACCAGTAGACAACACGTCTGTACCTCTTTGTGGGCCAGGTTCTGAGCAACATATTCCGAATGCATTAAACTCATTTAAGGTTTGCCATCATGAATCTATTGTTCTTATTTAAATTATTGTAGCCTTATATGTTGTGGAATAGAAACATAGGGACACCTCTTTTAGATCTAGTCAAATATAACAAGTCCAAACATACTTAAGGCATTATAGAAGCAGATTGCCAACAGTTTTACAATACCAAGAATTTTTTGGAGCAATTGTATTGTTCTATAATGCATATTAAATGCTACTATTTGGAGATCAATAACTGGGAAGAAAAACGCATTGCATAAAGGAGACAGAAAACCTACTGTGTGAAAAGTGACATTTGACCTGTGTCCAAGGCTGGAACTCTGGTTGATTAGAATGATGAGTTGCAAATCAATTACCAGTAATTAAATGCTCATGTCTACAAATGATAAACTTATACTGACTTCCATAGAAAGAGTTATAGAAAACTGGGATCTTTATGCTCAACAAATATCATCATATTATTAGTCATATTCTCATTAAGATGGTCATGTTAAATTGAGAAAAACACATTGATCAAATTATACGTATATAACTTGCAAGCCACTTTTTGTATCATAAAATCCCTTCAGTCTGCTAGAATGTGGCTTTGGCATTTGGCCTTTTCCTTACAGTGTGGTGTATTATTAACTTTGTGTTAATATCTTAAAAATATTACCCCAAAATAGCCCTGGCTGGTGTAGCTCAGTGGATTGAGCTTGGGCCTGTGAACCAAAGCATCGCAGTTTGATTCCCAGTCAGGGCACATGCCTGGGTTAAGGACAGTTCCCAGCAGGGGATGCACAAGAAGCAACCATACATTGATATTTCTCTCCCTCTCCTCTTCCCTTTCCCTCTAAAGATAAATGAATAAAATCTTTAAAAAAATATTACCCCCAAATAAACTTTTTATTTCTTGAGTTCTGGATGCTGTACATATAAAACTAAAGCAGATTACAATATGCATTAAATGAACATTAGGTCAGTTGCTCAATTAATACCAGATTTGATTTCATACATGGAAAATTTCATGCATTAAAAATTTTATAGTAACTAGAGTTATAATCCAAATTTTACTTCCTAAATTCACTAGTAATATATTTTACATATTTTACTATATTCACATAGTAGATAGTTGAGGTAGTGTCAGTAGTATTAAAAATGTCTGATAAGGCAATAAGGGAGACAAAAACCTGTTCTTAGCCTTTTACAGTTTTCTTTAGAATTGCCTGATCCACTGGAGCGTAAACATATAATGTCTTTTGCAAAAGTATCATTCATGATCTTAAATTGTCTATTTGCCAGGTTCATTTAAGAGATAATGCCATCATGAACTGAAATTGGGATTTACCAGTTGGCCTATATATTACTTAGGTTTACTAAAATGTCATTTCAAATATGTAGCCCTAGAGGTAGCTCAATTTAACCATCCCCAATGTTATAATAATTGATTATAGTAGAAGTCAAGTGGGTAGCATATGAAACTCACAGCCATGACTGAACTCCATTAAATGTATTCACAAAGTGAAAGTCAATTGCTTCTGGTAGTGCCATTCCTGTTGACCAAAAGGTAATGGGAAGTGACCAGCAATATCACAAATTCTCCACTGTAAACAAGCATTCTTCAAACATTTAAGTGGCCATGGTGATAGCCCGATTTCATAATAGTCAAATACAGAGAAGTCTTTTATAGCTTTTGGACATGTGCATACGTTTTATAGTAGCAATTCATTCCTTAAGGGCTTTGAATATAAGTCAGTAAGGTACTCTGAAGAATGAAGGCAAAGAAAAGATCATGCAAGAAATCAGTGTAAGAATTCACCTCCTTGCACAATGTAAGCTTGTTTGTCTGGCTCTTTTTGTTCTCCACGTAAATAAAGATGCTGGAAATATAAATACATTATCTTCTTGTCAATATCATATGCTTTTTAGGGTTTTATGAATTCATGATATTTCTCCCTGCCTCAAATGACCTGTACTCTCCATTTTTAAATTGTATTTATTTATTTTTATTAAATTTATTGATTATTGACATTGATAAATTTATTGACATTGGTTAATAAGATTATAGAGGTTTCAAGTGTACATTTCTATGACACATGATCTGTATATCACATTGTGTGCCCACTACCCAAAGCCCTCTATTTTTGTCACTGGCCAATACCACCTCATCTTCCATGACTATACTTTTCCTTTATTGCTTTCCTTAAACTATTCACTCCCAAACAAAAATAATCAGCAAAATAGGATGCTTTGTGTTCATAGTATTTTATTTAATGCACAGGTAGCAAACACAAGGCCCTTGGGCCAAATCCGGCCCTCCACCTTGTTTTATCTGGCCTGGCACCTTGTTTTTACCCAGGGCCAGGGCCAAGCTCTGGCTTAACAGTTAAGGAGTAAGTTACATGTACACAGTCCTAAAATTACATTCAGCCCTTTGAAGGCAACTGTGAGGCTGATGTGGCCCCTGGTGAAAACGAGTTTGACACCCCTGATTTAATACATATAGTATAATAAACCAAATATCTATCAGTAACTCAGGGCATATCATATTCTGCATGTACAAAATGGAACTCAATATTTTTCCTTCCAGAGCCAAACTGCCTTTACTCCGAATTTATTAGGTAAGTGATTGGAATTGTTATTGATCTGTCTCAGTCACTGAGTCAGAAACTTGGAAAGCGTTAATAACTACACTCTATGCCTCATCTTGAATTGTATTTGCACAATTGAAATATTGTCAGTATCTCAAAAACAAAAGCATGTCTGAACCCTCAACTTCTATGTCAACCATGCCACCAGTATCAAATATCCAGAGGCTTGCCATGAGTTTATTTCTAAGTCTATGGTGTGAAAAATGTTTCTCTTTACTTCACCACTTTGTCAATGTTATTTTCTCAACAAAGAAATGTGATTTATGGCATCATTAGAGAGTCTAAAAGTATAATATCAAAGTATTCATAGATTCTACATTGCTTGCAAGATTAATTTTTTTCATAACAAAATAGATGTCCTTTCATGTATCCAAACCAATTTTCCAGTCTCTTTTCTTGATATATACTTCTGGTACATACACTCTCCTTATCAACACAAAATAAATTATTTGTGCACTTATCCAACAAAAACCTATTGACTGCTTGCTCTGTGTTGGGTATTGTTTCAGGTCCTGAAATTACAACAACAAATCCAGTGCACAGCTCATCATGCCTGACTCTCTCTCACCTGCTTACTCAAGTGTGTCTTTCCTGTTCAGGTCTCCGTTGACTGCTCTATTTAAAATTTTACCCAACAAAAACCCACTTCCTTCCTCTCTTCCTGACTTAGCTCTTTCCCATAGCTTTTCAATCTTAAAACCACCATATATTCTAGATTGTTTGTTTATGTCTCTTCCTCCACTATAAAATAAGCTCAGTGGGGCCTTAGATTTCTGTCCTCTGGAAGTCAATAAGGGTAGTGGCCAGCTCTAATATGTGAATTATTCCCAAAAGGTGGATCATATTCAATTAAAGCTAACATTTCATAGTTAAGTTACCACTGTCTGAGTGGAGAGATTTTTTTTCTCCATTGCCAATCCTTAATGACCCTAGTTTTATTTTATTAACAAAGACAAAGGACTTATGTATATCTCTTACATCCCATTTTTCATAATCCAATTATATTCATTTTATATGTCAAACCCCATCTCAAATAAGTTTTTTGTGAAGCCCTGTTATATTTTTGGTAGAACTGCTTTCTTACTTGTATGTGACACCAAATAATAAGTGATGTTTCTATACAAACATTTATCATAGTGTATACATAATTTATTTTAATCTTATTCACAGTTTGTTGCATTAGGTGGGGTGAAGAAAGGGTAAGCAAGCTTTAGCTTGCACAATAAGAATTTCTTACAGAATATTATATTTTTCCCCTGGAGAAGAGATAGAAAAGTAACATGAAATATATCTTTGGTTCAGATGAATACATTTTAATTTAAAATTTAAAACACTACATGGAAAAATGTCCAAGATGTGCTGATATTCTGAAAAATAATAAAAAAAGATATGAAACGATGCATGAGTTTTGCTTGAGGAAAAATTCTGATGAAATCTTTATTGCTTATTCTCTATATTTTCTTGACTTGAATCATATGAATATATTACATATAAAATGAAAATAAGTATAATCACTCCTCCATTTTCTACTTGTCAGCATAAAAAAGCAAAAGACATCTTATTTCTAGAACTACAAAAACACTGATTTTTTAGAATAGTTAAGCTATTAGTGAAGAGCTGACATATTTAAACTTCAAGCCCAAAGAGGAAATAAGCTAAAGAGAGTTAAGTACTCGATTTGTTTTTGTTTGTGTGTGTGTGCTTGTGTGGGTAACACCCCTCGGAAATATTAAAACAATGTTTATTCAGTTAAAAATACTTACTGAGTTTCCATGCTAAGTATTTAGATACAGTAATTAACTCGATGGATATATTTTCTGTCCTCTTGGTAATTGCTGACTATTCAGGAAGAAAACAAAATAAATTACTAAAATGACTCAATACTATATGTAACATGCACTGTGCAAGGGAAGCAGAGGGAGCGCTGTAGAGAATGAAGAGAGATCTAACTGGAAAGGCTATTTATTTATTTATTTATTTATTTATTTATTTATTTATATCTATCCTCACTTGAGGACATTTTTTCATTGCTTCTAGAGAGAGAGGAAGGGAAAGATGAAGGGAGAGAGGGAAACTCGGATGTGAGAAACAGGAGATCACTCTGGCTCTACCATACGGGCGAGCACGGGGGGGAAGACAGGAAGAGAAGCGTGATGGGAGACCGAAGAGGTTGGCAGATTGCAGACCCTGCAGGGTCTTGTTGGGTGAGGAGGGAGTTTGGATTTTACACCGAGGTCAGTGGACCTCGTGAACACAGATGCGTTCTAGCTCATCATACCTCACAGGCACTATTTCATCATTCTTGCTAGAGTGTCAAGTGCCTTTTCTTATTCCTATTTCCCTCAGGAAAACAAGGTAAAACTGACTTTGGATTTCCAACCTATGTTTTATCCCAAAGGAAATGAAGATAGGCAAAATCTTTAAGCCTATATGGCCTTCGCAATATTGCCTGGATTTCGAAGGACCAGATAACAAATGTTGTGTAAATCCCAGACAGAAAAGTAATCTTCTTCAGGATAGAGTCTCACAGGTGCAGGTGGCATGTTGCACTGCAGAGTCTGCCGATTTCAGCATGCCCAAAATATATAGTTTTACATTTATGTTATGTTTGTGCAATCACAATACCCTCACACGGTTAAAAAAATAAATGAAGAAAAAATAAAATGAAAAAAATTATTTTCCAAGAACAAAACTTTAGTTGGAAACAATAAATTATATAATAGTGTCCCTTTATCATATTAGATACACATTATTATGTGGGTAAAATTTGCATATCATTAGCATGCATTAAGCATTCCATTGCTGGTTCTAGACTTTTGTAATAATTACCAATGGTATGTAAAATGCTGTAGTAATAATTGAAATCACCAATACATTTTCTTCTATTCCTGAATTTCAATTATTAATTCAATAATTTCTTAATCTGATGAATGCATCTACTCTGAACTACATTACTATAGAACAATTTGTACTTTTTAAATGTTAATGTCATTTCTATGAGGCTTTTTCTTTTAAAGAAAAAGGAATAAAAAATAAAAAAATGACTTCTATTGAGCACACCTAAATTAGTTCTCAATTTTCACATTTCAAGGGAATAGACACATCTAATTAAAATTTCCATCAAATCTATACCCTTTAACTATGTATAGCCTTCAGCAGTTTATTAAATTCCCACGGAGAAAAAAAGTGTAGTTGTGGCAGTATTTCCTCAAGTGTATTACTAGAAACATGGGGAATATTTTGACACTGCAAATTACCAGATATCATGAATCCTTAGATTTATTCTGGGAACTTGGAATAAGCATTTTGATAAGAACTTTTATAAGTCTGATTCAGACTCAGATGAACTACCCATTAGGCACTGATGCATCTGTCTTACAGTGAGGACTCTCTACCAGGCAAATACCCAAGAATACACACACACACACACACACACAGACAAATACATATATACACATATATGCACACATTTATAAAATTACATTTACTGGGATGACACTTGTTAATAAGGTTATATAGGGTTCAACTGTACATATCTATGGTAGATGATCTGTATATTGCCTTGTGTGTCCACCACCCAATGTCAAATTATCTTCTATCACTATGTGTTTGGCTCCTTTTACCCTTTATCAGTCCTCCACCCCCACAGTGGTAACCACCCCCTGTTAACCACTATATTGTTTTCTGTGTCCACAAGATTCAGTTTTATATTCCACATGTGAGTGAAATCATATGGTCCTTCACTTTTTCTGACCTGTTTTGATTAGCATAGTATTCTCAAGGTCCACCCATGTTGTCATAAATGGCAGTATTTCATCTTTTCTTATGGCTGAGTACTGTTCCAAAGTATATATGTACCACATCTTGTTTCCATGTGTTGGCTACCATAAATAGCGCTTCAATGAACATAGAAGTGCATATATGTTTGTGAATAAATGTTTTCAACTTGGGGGGTAGATATCCAGAAGAGGGATTGCGGGTCATATGGTAACTCTCTTCTTAAATTTTTTAAAATATATTTTATTGATTATGCTATTGCATTTGTCCCATTTTACTCCCTTCACTCCCCTCCACCCTGTACACCCCCTCCCACCCACATTCCCCCCTTTAGTTCATGTCCATGGGTCGTACATATAAGTTCTTTGGCTTCTACTTTTCCCACACTATTCTTACCCTCCCCCTGTCTATTTTGTACCTACCATCTATGCTACTTATTCTCTATATCTTTTCCCTGCCTCTCCCCCTCCCACTTCCCTGTTGATAACCCTCCATGTGATCTCCATTTCTGTGGTTCTTGTTCCTGTTCTAGTGTTTGCTGAGTTTGTTTTTGTTTTTGTTTTAGGTGTGGTTGTTAATAATTGTGAGTTTGCTGTCATTTTACTGTACAGGTTTTTTTATCTTTTTCTTAGATAAATCTCTTTAACATTTTATATACTGAGGGCTTGATGATGATGAACTCCTTTAATTTGACCTTATTTGAGAAGCACTTCATCTGCCCTTCCATTCTAAATGAATGCTTTCCTGGATAGAGCAATCTTGGATGTGGGTCCTTGCCTTTCATGACTTGGAACCCTTCTTTCCAGCCCTTTCTTGCCTGTAAGGTCTCTTTTGAGAAATCAGCTGACAGTCTGATGGGAACTCCTTTGTAGGTGACTGCCTCCTTATCTCTTGAAGCTTCTAGGATTCTCTCCTTCATTTTAATCTTGGCTAATGTAATTCCAATGTGCCTTGGTGTGTTCCCCCTTGGGTTCAACTTCTTTGGAACTCTCTGAGCTTCCTGGACTTCCTGGAAGTCTATTTCCTTTGCCAGAACAGGGAAGTTCTTTATTAATTGTTCAAATAAGTTTTCAATTTGTTATTCTTTCTCTTCTTCTTCTGGTACCCCTATAATTAGGATGTTGGAACATTTAAAGATGTCCTTGAGATTCCTAAGCCTCTCCTCATTTTTTTTGAATTCTTGTTTCTTCCTTCTTTTCTGGTTGGATATTTCTTTCTTCCTTCTGGTCCACTCCATTGATTTGAGTCCCAGTTTCCTTTCCATCACTATTGGTTCCCTGTACATTTTACTTTATTTCACTTAGTGTAGCCTTCATTTTTTCATCTAATTTGCCACCAAATGCAACCAATTCTGTGGGCATCCTGATTACCAGTGTTTTGAACTGTACATCTGATAGGTTGCATATCTCTTCATCACTTAGTTGTATTTTTTCTGAAGCTTTGATCTGTTCTTTTGTTTGGGTCTTTTTTTTTTTTTTTTTTTTTTTTTTTTTTTTTTTTTTTTTTTTGCCTTGATGAGCCTGTTACTTGGTGGGGGGTAGAACCTTAAGTGTTCACCTGGGTGGGGTAAGCCGTGTCGCTGGGTTGTGATTCTGTATGTGGGGAAGAGGTCAATGGTGCTTGCTCCGCTCTCTGCCAGATTTCAGTCACTTGCCCTCCTTCCCCCAAGCAAACCAGACCCTTCTGGTGCTGATTCCCAGGTGGGTGGGTTTGTGTACGTTCTAGGACCCTGAGGGTCTCTCCAATTAACTCTCCTGTGAGGCTGGGAGTCTCTCCCAGCACCTCAACCCCCACAGGTGTTTTCAATCAGTGGTTTGAGGCTTTATTTCCCTGCGCTGGGGCCCTGGGTTGTGTGGTACGTCCTGCTCCCCCTTTGTTTCCCCTGGTTTATCTGCACGTGAATGTGGGACCACCAGGTCCGCCAGCTGCAGCCTTTCGCACCCCGATCCACAATCCACCGCCCTCACTGGGTTCACCAGCCACCGCCTTGTGTTCCTCGGTCTGCTAGCTGCAGTTTTGCTGAGAGTCCTCTCTGCCTGCCTGCCCGAATCTGCCCTCCTACCGGTCTGGATGAATGTTTCTTCTTTAACTCCTTGGTTGTTGGACTTCCATGCAGTTTGACTTTCTGTCAGTTCTGTTGTTTTTTGTTTTTAAATTGTTGTTCTTCTTTTGGTTGTGTGAAGAGGCACGGTGGGTCTACCTATGCCTCCATCTTAGCTGGAAGTCCTCTCTTCTTAAATTTTTGAGGCACTACCAAACTGTTTCCCACAGTGGCTATACCAGTTTACATTCCTCCCCCTGCCCCCCAGCAGTGAATGAGGGTTCCTTTTTCCCCATCCCCTTTCCAACAGTTGTTATTACCTGTCTTTTGATAAAAGCTATTCTAACTGGTATGAAGTGGTATCTTGTTGTAGTTTTGATTTGCATTTTTCTAATAGTGAGGTCAAGCATCTTTTCATATATCTGTTGGTCATTTGTATGACTTCTTGAGAGAAGTGTCTGCTCAGATCTTTCTGTTTATTTTTGAATTGGATTGTTTTTTTGAGTATCGGGGTGCATGAGTTCCTTATATTTTGGATATTACTCCCTTGTCAGAGCTTTTGTTTGCAAATACGACCTCCCATTTGGTTAGTTGCCTTTTTCATTTTATTGGCAGTTTCTTTTGCTAACCAGCATCTTTTTAGTTTGATATAGCCCCATTCATTCATTTTTGCTGTTTCTTCCATTGCCTTTGGGGTCAAATTAATAATATCTTTAAGACCAAGACTTTAGTATAGTCCCTATACCAAAATAAGTATAATCCCTATGTTTTCTTCTATGTAATTTACTGTTCCAGATCTTATGTTTAGATTTTTGATCCATTTTGAATTAATTTTTGTACTTGGGGACAAACTGTTGTCTAGTTCATTTTTTTTGCATGTGGCTTTCCAATTCTCCCACCTCCATTTGTTAAAGACACTTTCTTTTTTCCATTGTATGTTTTTGGCTCCTTTGTCAAAAAATTATTTTCCCAGCCCTGGCTGGTTTGGCTCAGTGGATTGAGCATAGGCCCTCACATAATTTATTAAGTTTATTCCTAGGTATTTTACTTTTGTTGTTGCAGTTGCAAAAATTTAAAAAAACACAACATTTTGTTTTCTGAAATGCCATTGTATGTGTATGAGAATGCAGTGAACTTTTGTACATTTGATTTTGTATCCTGCCATTCTACTATATTTGTTTATCATTTTTAATGGTTTTTGGTCCAGTCTTTAGGATTTTCTATATATATAGGATCCTATTTCCGTAAAAAATACTTTCACTTCTTCTTCATACCAAATTTGGATGCATTTTATTTATTTTTTCTCTTGCCTGATTACTCTGGCTAGGACTTCTAGAACAATATTGAAAATGAGAATGAGAGGGGGCATTCTTGTCTTGTTTCTGATTTTAGAGGAAGAGCTTTCAGTTTTTCACCGTTGGGTATGGTGTCAGCTGAAGGCTTGTCATATATGGCCTTTATTATGTTGAGGTGCTTTCCTTTTATACCTGTTTTATTGAGTGTTTGAGTCAGAAATGGATGTTGAAGTCCATCATATGTTTTTTCTGCATTTATTGATGTCTTACTATTTGTATCCTTTGTTTTGTTAGTGTGGTATATCACATTGATTTCCCTATGTTGAACCATCCTTGTGCCCCTGGAATGAGCCCCACTAGATGGTGATGTATTATTTTTAATGTATTATTGTGTTTGATTTGCTAGTATTGTGTTCAGGATTTTTTGCATCTGTACTCATCAGAGATACTGGTCTATAGTTTTATTTTTTGTGTGTTATCCTTGCCAGAGTTTGTTATCAGGGTTATATTGACCTTATCAAACATGTTAGGATATATGGCTTCCTCTTCAATTTTTTGGAAGAGTTTGAGAGGGATAGGTACTAAATCTTTTTCAAATATTTGGTAGAATTCACTAGTGAAGCCATCTGGTTTTGGACATTTATTTATGGGGAGATTTTTGAAAGTTGTTTCTATTTCTCACTGTTGATTGGTCTATTTGGATATTTCAATTCTTCATGGAGGATTTATATTTTTTCCTTAACATAAAGGCAAAAATTCGTCTGATATAAACAGTGTTTAGCCTATTATTGTTTCCTGGTGGTTACTGGAGGGCATGGCTCTGGGCAGAGCATATTGTAGATGTGTTTCCTTTTCTCATTTCTAGCCTGTGCTATAGAATGAATGATTTGTACTGACTAAGCTCAGCTATCTTCTCTTACAGAGATTTTGTAAGAATTATCTGCATCTTGTTGAAAGTCAGATAAAGGAACATAACATTGCATAATTCTATTGAAAATGAAAACTATGCACTCCATGTAATTACAAAATATAAAATATAAGCAATCATATCACAATGGACATGCACATTAAGAATTTGCTTTGCTGCTAAAATGTGTAACTCTCAAGGAAACAAAAACCTGATTGGGAATAGACAATTATATAAACAAATGACACTTGAATTATGTCAGAGGAAATTAACTCCTAGTCAACCAGAGCTAGTGAATAATAGTAACTAGTACTCCTTTAGGCCTTACTCCATCCAGACAGTATGGTAAGAACTTTTAGAGATTAACTCATTCCACCCTTGCAACTGTCTTGTTTTGAGTAACGAGGTCAGGATCTACATCACACTTGTGCTGTCTATATTCTGTCTCTATGAAAGAAAGAAAGAAAGAAAGAAAGAAAGAAAGAAAGAAAGAAAGAAAGAAAGAAAGAAAGAAAGAAAGAAAGAAAGGAAGGAAGGAAGGAAGGAAGGAAGGAAGGAAGGAAGGAAGGAAGGAAGGAAAGAAAGAAAGAAACCTGTTTTCTGTAATCTAATATCTAGCTAAGATTTTACACTTTCAGCTTCACATTTATTTCTTTAAGATTTCCAGTACAATTAGAAAGAATCTATTAACATTGAATCTTTAGAAAGGGGTGGGAGGAAGTAGAAGATGGTAAAGGGGGATAAAATGGTGATTAAGGGAGATTTGACTTGGGGTGGTGAATATACAATACAACATACAGGTGATGTGTTGTTGAATTGTACATCTGAAACATATAATTTTTAACTGATGTCACCTCAATAAATTAAAAATAAATTTCAAAAATACTGAATCTTCACATTCCTCCAGTCATTCTCAGTGATCTATAAAAATTAACACATTATTCATCAAAAACCTACTTCTAACAAATGCTTTATTTCAGTTAATAATTTAGCTATGTGACCAGACTATCCCGTACATTATCAGTTGTACCAGCATCAAAAGTTAAATGATCATCACTGAATTAAAATAAGCAAGAAGCAAGATTGTAATTCCTAGATTCTCAGTTTCTTAAGTATATGTTAACCTGATATGTCCACTGATAATAATTTTATCAGTAAAGTTTATAGTTTAAGGCACCATAATCCTTCACTGTAAACCCAAATAACTTATGTAGGAAAGAAGGTAAAATAGAGAAATTGGTTAGATTATAAAATTTCCGAGAGGGTCAGAGAACCAGCTTTTGCTGTCCCCCGGAAGAATCAGCAGTGATCATAAATGTGCTGCTATAACACATGCCATTCTGAAGTCGTCATGGCTAAAGTGGTCCATCCTTCAGCATCTATAATATTTTACCAGGTCTAGGAGAAGTGCACATGTTTGACATCAGAGTAGCCAGTAACTTCACATGTTGTCATTGCCTGAATGTTGCTTTCTTCTGCTTCCAAACTTTTCATGGAGGTGCTTATTCTTAGAGATACGTAGAATCCAAGCTGCAAGAGTGTCTGGGAAAGATCGTTTTTAGCCTTTTGTTGTCTCTGTATCATAGAGAAGCGAGCTCAAAAGGGGTTCAGATAGTTTGTGACTGAGAAAACTTTTAAGATTTAACATAATTAGAGAAAGGCATTTAAAGCAGCAAGATTGGGGTGAAAAAGAATGCATAGTATTCAAAAGTAATATGGCTAAAACGTAACAACTCAAGATCTTCCAATAAAAAAAATACACTTGTCAAATGATTGAGGAAGTGCTTTACATATTTCTTGGAGATTTACAATGCATGCTAATTGCTTTAGAAAAACCTTCACTTAAAATACTTCAATCTTTTGGTCCAGGATTTTTCAAGTTTGTTTATCCATATTAAAGTTGATTTGATACTACCTCTTCACGTGTACTGTAACAATGTCTGTGGAACATACTTTAGAAAATTTGATGTTAGATTAAGGACAGCAGAAGAATGGTGGTGAACAGAGCGAAGGCTGGAGATGCCTACGGTCTTGTTTGTCTTGTTAAGGGAATTGAAGCTTTATATCAATAAGGAGAGTATCACTGAAGAGCCTAAGCAGTAACATGGCATAATAAGAATTAATTTACATTACAGGTAACTGCATAAAGCAAGTAGGCAAGTTAAGAGGCTGTTGTTCCTTTAGTCTAGATAAGAAAATATGAAATTGAAATGTATGTGTTAATAGGTGGAAATTCCTGCAAAGATATTATGAAAATATAACAGAAGTTTAAAGTGCCCAGTTGCAGCTACTGTGAGGATAAAAGGTAGTTTGCATTCCACTGTCCAGCCTTACCTTTTGCTTGTTGCTATTCCCAGTCAGCTTTTGAGGAAGTTCTAGTTTATCCTTTGATCACATCAGAAAACAAGCAAAAATAAAAATTTCTCTGATTGCTAGGGATTAGCAGAAGCCATTAGTACATGTATCAAGAACTTACGTTCCAAGGGCCAAGGCAAGGGAAGGACAGTCAAGGGCAGTCCTAGACTGGGAGACAAGACTAAGGGACATGCTGAATTGAACAACAGTGATAAAATGAAAGCGGTGTTAAGATGAAACATGGGTTTAAGAGTAAAGTCCCTAGTGATAAGGTTGATATAAAGTTTTGTCTTGATCATATTTGAAATTTGTCCTTTTGTATTTGGGTACATTGAGTTAAGAAAAAATGCAGAGTTTATGCATTGCCATATAATGAGAGGATCAAGAGAGATAAAGTGGCTGTAACAAAATTAGCATTATAAACAGGTAATTTCGTGATGATTGGAAGGGAAAAAAGAAGGCCCAAAATGGATAATCATATCAGATTATAAGTTATCTAGTATGATAAAGCACCTTTAAAAATTTAGTTTTTGTCTATATCTTAATATTTTTATTAAGATAAATTGCTCAGAGATAACTATACTTTATTTCAATTTTAATATTTTGTTATTATTATCAAAGTCATCTAATAAGTGAAATTAGTATCAATGGTCCAAAACTTTAATATACATTGCTGAACTAGTACAAGTAAGGAGCTTATATATTTCTATGCTAATTTAATAACGCTTTTTAAGATTTAGCTCCCAGTAGGGAAAGCATTTTAATTTGGCAGCAAAAAATGATATTGAACATATAGCTCACAGTTGAATATTTTTTCCCTTGAAAGTTGAATATTTGAAACAAATGGATAAAATGTGAAACCCTCAAGCCAATGTCTTATAGATAAACTGGGGGTATTGTATTGAATTGTATTAAATAATTGATGAAAACTAAAACTTAGCAACATACAATTTGTATTTCTGACTATAGTATTATAATATCACATCCTGCCTCTTTATAAAATCTTTTGGAATAAACCCTAGAATTAATTACTTAATTTAGTTATTCAATCCTCTATCAAATTCTATACTTATTGTCTGAACAAGCTAACACAATATGCATACATATTTTAACATTTTAACTGTAAAAGTTACTTTGGTGTGTTTTTGGTGGGTGAAAGAGTTGTCTCTCACAAATAAAATATCTTAGCCATTTCTATATCAAACACTTCAATATATTTTGTTCCTAGAAACTAACAAATAAAACAAGAATCTTTTAAGAATATATATATGTACATATTTAAAAGATAGCTAGTCAAATAATATAGTTAGAGTACACATAGGTTAAAAGTAGAGTTCTCTAATTAACTGAAGTATTACTGAAATACTTTTCTTGGTCTCATGTATAGTTCACCACAAATTTAGATAAAGTATTTTATTGTATTAGGAGTAAATATTGAAAACAACATAATTCTGGAGAGAAGGGAGGTGTATTGAAAATAAAATTAGGAAAACAATTTTGTTTATAATAATACCAAAGGAAGAAAATACCAGGGAGTAAATTAAACTAAGAAGGTTGTCTTTGAATTTTCGTACCATCCCCTGGCCTCCAAATTTATATGCTGAAAACTAACCCCCAATGTGATGCTATTAGGAGGAGGGGACTTGGGATAATTAGCTCAAGAGGCACTTTCATAAAGCTGTGGTGATCTTTCTGGTGTTTCCATTTGGCTAGACTGTTGTCCCCAGTTAGTCAGTAAAGCACCAATCTGGGTGTTGCTGCGAATTATTTCGTAGGTTTGAATGAGGCACATAATCAGCTGACAGTAAGTAAGGGGTATTATCCCAGATAATCTGGGTTGAGGTTTCCTCAGCGGAGACTAAATGTAGCCTGTGGACAGTAGCACAGCTCCTGCCCGGAAGTTTCAGTCATCCGTTCCTGGTGGCCTGACCTATGGGCTTTGAACATTCAGAGCCAAATCTCACAATCACATAAGCCGATTCCTTAAAACAAATTTCTTAATATATATCCTTACGGGTTCTCCTTCTCTGGTTGAAATCTGGCTGATATAACTATGATACAAATATCAAACACAAGATGTCCCATTTCCATCCGAAATTATGAAACTCAGAGGAATCAAAGGGAAGATGAAACTAACATGCTGTCAAGAAAGAAATCAATGACTAGGCTCAGAAAGAACCCTAGGTTGAAATTAACAGATAGGGAAATTAAAATAATTATGATTAATATGTTATTAGTTCAATTAGTGAAGATAGCATACATGAGCACATGGGAAATTTTGACAAAGACATAATGTATAATAAAGCATGAAAAGAAAACATTAAAAATGAAAAATATGTTAAATTAGGTGAAGAATATCTTTGATAGTTTATCTGTAGACTCAGCACAACTGAAGAATCTATAAATCTGAGCAGAGGTCAATAATATTAACCAAGTCAAAATATAAAGAGATAAAAGGGTAGAACAAAAGAACAAAACAGTATCAATTATCCAGGTGTTGTGGGACAATATCTTATATGTGTAATTAAAATTTAGAAGGATAAGAGAGAGAAAACAGGGCAAAAGAAATATTTAAAATTTAATGGATGATTCCTCCTCTCCCCACACCAATGTCAGATACGCCATATTTAAGTTGTTGGAAATCAGTGATAATAAGAATACTTTGAGGACTCCTGGGAGTGGAGGATGCATTACATGCAGAGGAAAAGGTAAGGATTATAGCACATTCTTTATAAAAACTATTCAATTCAGAAGAAAATGGACTAATATCCTTAAGGTACTAAAAGTAAAAAATAAATATAAAATAAACCACATACACCAATATATATTTTAAGAATAAATAACTAACATTTTTTTCAGATAAAACACAAATTATCAACAGAAAACAGGAAACATTAAATAAAGTTCTATGATATATAAAACCATTAGATAAATTTATTAAGTAGCTGCAAATTGTATGCATTCCCATTTTATGTTTATAGGCAAATTTGCATGGAATGTAAAATTATAATCAAGGTTATTTGGTGCACATGGCATAAAAATAAACCAGGTTAAGTGTATAAAATATGTAATGCCATAAGTACCTTATATCTAATCATGCATTAATTATGTATTGGTTGTGTCAGTGTGTCAAAGACGGCTTGCTGCATCATCATCTGAAATATCAATTGTTCCTAAATGGACAGGGACATCATGATTTTATTTTTTAAGAGTCTTGCTCTTAATAACTTAGAAGACAAACATTTTAATACTTTGTGTTTCAAGACTTCTGTACCTTACAGTGATTCCTTTATATTCCCTCTATTTTTATCTTTTTTATGCTTTCTTCACTGATCTACCAATCTTTCATTTGACACATTCTTTCTTTTAATATATTACCATATACAATCTTTTTAAACCACGAATACTTACTGACCCACCAACCACTCTGTGTCTTTAATGTAGCTTTGAATTTCACTACTCTATGCCTTGGTTTTATAGCTTTACTCTAAAAGATAAATTTAATTTCCCTTCTCAAGATTATGTTGGCTTTAAGACATTTCTTAAAGGAGACATTTTTAATAATTTTAATTTGCCTATCTGAGTAAGAGTGTCAGATGCTATTTCTTTAAACTTACTTGATTAAAACCCCATGCACCTTCAAGGATCTACACAATCTGAATGAAATATATTCTCTAGTTACATCATTTCTCTGATCTCATTTTTAGACTTTTTTTTAATTAGCACATTGCTTCCTCTACCAATTCTCCCTTTATCACCATTCTCCAAACTTGTCAACTATTTATCTGCGTATCACCTTACTGTAGTGTCTCATCTTCCTGCTATGCTGCTCTCTCCCAAAATCAACACAGCTTGTTCCCTCATTTTTTTGCTCTTTGAAAAAATGTCAACTATCCTAGAGGTCTTCTCTGATTACCTCCATTCACTGTAGATGCCCCTTATGTTCCACTTGGCCTTATATTGCTTGGCTTGTACTTATCAAATGACAATGTATGATTCTTTATTTTAGCTTCATGAATGGGAGACTCAGTTTCACAGAGGCACCCCAGTAAGGAGAACCACCCTGGCACAAAGCTGGCTTCAGCAAATATTTGTAAACTGAATGAATGAATGTCAGATTGCACTAAAATTTCCCCATTATATCATTTAATTAAGATCACAGATCAACTAATTTTATAGATGAGGAAGTATGAGTTCAAAAAGGTTAAAGTAATTTGTCTGGAATTTCAAAGTTTGAAAAATTACTTAAACTCTGCTAATATGCCGGGAGTAATCAGCCATGATATTCAAAGACTGTCATTCCTGACATGTCATAGTTGGTTAGCTTTAAAAAATGAGGAAGTAAGATAAAGATCAGGGGGAAACATAGTAACAAAATATATAATTCAAGGATGACATTTCCAGGGTTCTCAGGCTGAAGATAAAATTAAGAATGGAGAACAGGGATTCTATACTGGCAAGTACTTAGAGAAGTGGTATCACATAATGGTGGAAAAGATAAAAGAAAGGTGTAGATGAAAAAAAAAGCATTGTTTATGTGAATGAGAATTTTCCTTACATAAGAAAACTGTCTTGTGAGCTTTTTGTCTCTTGGTAAATTTCAAAACAGGAATGGTTGTCTTTGTTAAGTATATTCCAAAAGGTATCCCTACATTGCTTTAGTGTTCCAATTTACTAGTTGAAGTAAAGACTAACTTGTAGTTATTTGTCTGTTCATTAATGTTTTCTAGTTTTCAGAAGAGATCACTTTTCTCTTTTGATCCACAGCAAGTACTGTCAAATCTCGTAATCCTGTGACACCATGCTCACTTATGACAGCGATGAGATGACTCACGAGATACCTGGCTTTCCTCTTGAATCATTATAATCCTTTGCTCTGATTCCATCTGTAGAGAAAAATCAGGTGCTATGGAAAGAGCAGTAGCCACTGAGTAAGAAGTTAAATTTGTCTAATTTTTCCCATTTATAACTGGCAGATGTACTTAAATTATCAAACCTAGAAGGAGAACAAAATATATTTTCTTGACATCCTCAGAGCTTTGTGATGAATGAGTTAATGAATGCAAAGTAGTTTGAAATAAAAAGTCTATTCAGTTACAAGGAATTTGCATTCAATACAGAACAATTTTCCTCTGAGTAGATGCTTTATATTTTGGATTTCCCTGTTATTGTTATTTATTTTTTAAAAAAATTATATTTTCTACAACTTTGTCTTCCAAATTAAAATGAAATCCCAATGTTATGCAGCATAGATCTCATATGGCTTTTCTTGGAATATTAAATTGTTTATCATCCACACTTCAGGTTACATAAACTAAATCCTCATGTGGAAATGCCAGAGGATTAAAAGTAAAAAAGAAAGAATTTTAAAAGAAGACTAGGTAAGTGCCATATTCTCTTTTCAGAGTCCCAAGGACTTGTCATAGGTGGATGCAGCTATTCCCTTATCATGCCAATCTAATGAAAGAGATTTCTGAATAATAAGACAAAAATACCTACGTGTGGAACTTGGGGATTTCCATAAACTGAAGTTACAGCTTGCTATAAATTTTTAGTTGAGGGATTACTGATAACTGATAGCCCAATCACTTTTCGAGTTTCGATTTTTGCAGTACAAAATCCTCATTTATGGTCCCAAGTGCTAACTGTTGGGCTTAATAAAAAACTTGATCGAGACTATGTGTGCTAAGTGTGCACATATTCAGATAAATATTCCCTTCCGTTTCACAAGTCCCAAGATCACGAGTGAAGCAACTAAAAGTATTTTAGCACTTTTAGTGCATGATACTTATAATTTATTGCTTCCTACGCTACCAAAATTTCTATAGTATATATCTTGAGTCAATTACTCCAGAATATATATTTATATCCTGAACTTGAAGACATATTAAATTACTTAAAATAAAGACTATAGAATATAGTTTTTCTATAATTTCTCTCTAAAATCATAATAGACTTCCTATGTAATTTCTAATGTGGAATTAGAAATTAGTACTGCTTATTACCAACTAGCAGTTAAGTAGATCTTAAGGCTATATTGTAAAAACAAATGGGTAAACTAATTAGTACCACATAGGGTTTGAAACATAAAATCACAGCCGAGGGATGTGAACCATTTTATTTAAAAAAAACAAAATGAAAAAATATTATAATTTAAGACCTAAAAATTATGTACTGTGGATAATGCTTCAGTGAACTTCTGGCCATCTGTTAATTTTGTCTTTACATCACAGTTCATCATTAATTATGTTTGTAATAAATTAAAATTGTTTTATTTTCTGAAGGAATGCAAAATATTACATAAAAATACTCCTTCCTAAGAAAGCAGGGTGAATTGTATAATTGAGAAAATAGGGTAGAAAAAAATGATAATGTAAGGAAGCAGGACCAAATAAAGAATATTTCAGGGGACAAAAAAAAAGAACATGAAATCATTTCATAATGATGTTTTTGTTTTAAAAGGTGATTTCTGAAATTCTAAAAATTATGAAGACTTCATATATTTGACAAGGTTTATTTAGTATTTTGGTGAACATCATAAATATGTATTCAAAATACAGTAGTGTGCTCCATGCCCCGCTCATCTCACTCATCAATTTCACTTGACGGAGTTAATTCAAACAGGAAAGAGAAATTTCTCAGCTCAAACTTTGGTAGGAAATCAAAAGGAGGTTGAGATCAGTCTTCCATTCTTAAATTTGACATAATAATAGAAACAAGTATGCTACAACTTCTATTTTAATAATTGGGATCTGCTTTCTGGACCATGCATGACTCACCATCACAAAATAATGGGCTCCAATCTGGGGACATAGGGCATTTCATGACATTTAGCATGTGATTTATTAATGCTTTGTCAATGTTTGTCTGATCTTGTGAAGATTTTTAAAGTGATAAAGAGCAAGCAGCACCATAGGAAGAAGAATCTAAATAGATTTGGAGCAGGTAAAGTGTGACAAAGCGCAAATGAAATGCTGGAACCTGGAGGGTTAGAAGCATCAGGAAGAAGGGGTGAAAGGACCACCCCCAAGTGGCTGGAGTGCTGAGCATGGAGTCTAGCTGCCATTGGTTTGTCCTACCTCATCTTACCCTCAGACCTGTTCTTATACCTGCATTCCATTCTGCCTATATCTTTTATGTCTTGGTAAATGATCTTGATCTTTTTTTTATTTTCCAAGAGATATTTCTAGAATATGTCTATTTCATCTCTATCATTCTATCACATTATTGGGCTCAAGCCATTTTCTTATAATCCAAAATCATTTCTTTCATCATGTTCAAATTTTTGCCAGTATAAAGAATTTCGTACAAAGTCACCTCTAATTAGTATTCCATTTGTCAACTTTCATTTACAGCCAAGATTTTTTAAATAGATTTCTTCATTCTGTGTCTTCAAATTTTATCTCCCCATTCTCTTTTAAAAAGCTTTAACATTTAGCTTCTTTACCCACTACTCTGCTGTAAGTGCTACAGCAAGCTACCGGGCATAATTATATTATGCTTTGTTAAAATGAAACATTTTTAATGCTTATTTTATTTGACCTTGCTTCCGGCTTTACCAGATAACAATTTCCCTTAAGGAACCTTTGCCTGTGGTTCTATAATAGTATGATTTCCAAGTTCTACATTTTTTTGTTTTCTTTTCCTCAACCCTGACGTGGTCTTTTCTTTCTCTGTAAATTCTGCAAAGGTTGATGTTCCCGTGGTTATGTCCTTGAAAATCATCTCAATTTGCACTTTTTCCTTTGGGATTTTCATTAATTGCCATGGATCTCCATAAAGGAAAGAAAATACATTGGTAACTAAGGTTATTTTCATGCCTAGACTATGATTTTTTTTTTTGCAGATTCTTGCACTTGGCTTAATTATGAGAATTTTTTATTTATAGTAATTTTATATATGGGATAAATGATAATTAAATAGATTTCTCACCACTGATTCTTATTATATATGGAGAAGTATACACTCATTTTTTAAATTCTCAGCTGGGGACATGACTACCAATTCTAGAGAGAGGGGAAGAGAGGGAATGAGAGGGAGAGAAACATTGTTTGGTTGCCACGTGTACACTCCCCAGCCAGGGACCAAACCTACAACCTAGGTGTGTGCCCTGACAGGGAATTGAATCTGTGATTTTTCAGTTCACAGGACTACACTCCAACCGACTGAGCCACACTGGCCAGAGTTGGAGAACTTTCTTAAAATAGCCAATTCTTGTTCAGTAAAATGGAAGCTGGATGGATAATGTTGTTGAAGAGGAAGAACTATCTTTTACCCTTCTAAGTTTCTTTCTTTCTTTCTTTTTGGCTTGTCTAAGAATTAAAGTGACATGAGGCAGATTAACAGAAGAAAATAGCCAAATTTAGTCATGTACAATGGCTAGGGCAGAGGTGTCAAACTCATTTTCCCTGGGGACCACATTAGCCTTGCAGTTGCCTTCAAAGGGCCAAATGTAATTTTAGGACTGTGTAAATGTAACTACTCCTTAACTAGGGGCAAGAAGCTTGGCGCTGTTGCTGTGTAGAAACAAGGTGTTGGGCTGGGTAAAACAAGGTGGAGGGCCGGATTTGGCCCGCAGGCCTTGTGTTTGCTACCTGTGTGTTAGGGGGTTCCACAAGAACATGGGGTCCAATGACAATTCAAGCAGTTTAGGCGCATATATATGTGTATATGTATATGTATACGTATATGTATACGTATATGTATACATGCACATATAAAGTATATACATATGTGCATAAGCATATATATGAAGTACACACACACACATATAGATGCACACACTTTGTTTTTCGTATTGACACTGTTACGATGTCCCGCCTCTACTACTTTGCCCACTTCCACCACCCCTGCCTCCCCTTCCCTCTGGCCATCAATCACCACACTGTTGTCTGTGTCTAGGAGTTGCGCACATACGTTCTTTGGCTCATCTTTCCACCTTCTTTCATCAGGCCCTCCCCTTCCCCTCCCTTCTGACAGTTGTCAGTCTGAAGAAAGTAGCTGTTTGGGGCTCCAGAGGGATGGGGGAAGGCAATTCACATGGAGATGAAAAGCAAATGTTTAGTAAACAAATGTTTACCTGGCAGGGACACCATGCAGAGACAAGGGGACACAGTATGGACTTTGATAAAAATGACTTGAATAGATCCTTCCTGTCTACCATATCTGGTTTACGTATTTTTTTGCGGTTAGCTCTGGTCAGAGACCCCTTTTCTGGATAGGCCCCTCTCAATTCTTTCAGGCTATTAGGGAGAAAGTCAAAGTTTCTTCTCGAGTCTTTGGTTTCTTAAAAATAAAATAGTACTCATGCCTGAGAGGGGCATTTTAGGGTGGCAAATTTTGCTTCCCTACAGTGGTCAAGCAGAAATCCAAATGTGAAAGTTTCTTTTGTCTATTCACAGCCCACATAAAATACTGCATTTCTTTTTTATGATGTCATTTTAAATAAACCCCCCTGCAATGAAGTCGAGGAATCACTGACCTCCTCTATTTGTATCCCAACTACAATCATGCTTGAAGATCAGAGAAAGAACTTGATTTCTTTTTTCCAATAGCACATAATATAGAACCAGTTGTAGGACTGATATAATGTTCAAAGGTACAGGAAATCAAAACTTAAAAACCTCCCAATTTACACTACGTAACAGATTAGTTTTCTATCTTTAACATTGAATGAGAGTATGATTTCACATACTGCTTTTTTATTTTCAAAAAAGAAACCTTCATTTTCTTCCTTTCTTCCTCCAGTCTAATTGTTTCTATCTGGCTCAGTTCAAACACATCAAACTGAAAAAAAAGAAAATGGTATGAGAGCTGAGTTGTTCTCACTGGAGAACTGCTTTCCTGTTATGTTTTGGGCTGAACTTTTGGAATTAAGTTCATTTTAGCTTTCCATAGCAATATTTCATTTTCTAATTTGTTTGACATCCCCAAGTAAAAGCTAAGAAAATTGACTTTCTAAGGGAAATCTGAAGTATCTAGTGAACTTGGGCCATAGAGTTTGAAACAAGAGTACAGCGAACTCTGGTTTGTTTATCAAAGAGATTTGACTTGACATAAGATATGATTGAATTTTTAAACTCTTTTGAAATTATTCAGGTCCAGAAACATTAGAATTGCCTTTTAATCATTTTGTCTAGAGGTTCCATTCAGTTGAATAAATATTACTTCTCATTCCCTACCAAAAAAGATATGAGAAGTTAGTTTCACTAACTCTTCCCTTTTGTTATAAGATTGCATAAGCTAAGTCATTGGAAAGAATACAATATGAATGTTAAATTACAAAATTCAAAAGCTTTGAGATTTGTTTTTAGAAGAACCCACACTGAAAAATCTTACACTGCTTTCATGATTCAATTTTATCAGCCTAGTGTGCAAAAAAAAAAAAAAAAGTAAATCTCAGGGTTACAGCTCTCCTGCTCATATGTGTGTTGACAGACTGCGCTTATCAAAGTCTCGAGGTCCCAGAAAGGCGGCCCTGCAACCATCACTGCATCAGCCGTGGCTGTCTTCCACACTGCAGTGCTTTTAACAAGAATGCAAATTGACCTTCAGCTGCCCTTGAAAGTTGTGAGCTGAAGTATGGCAAGTGTATGCTACTAATCCTCCAACCCAAACCTGCTCAACAGATAGAAATTGTTGCCTAGTAAAATTGCTAAAAGTATATTATTTTGCCAATTAAATAAATGGGAAGAGTTTATATTCAGAACGCATTTATTATTTAAAATGCTTTACCTACAAAGGGGTAGCAATTGTAAACAAGGAAACAGAAACATTTTTCTTTTTAGCATGTGAGGCAAAAGTGATGTGATTTCTTAGAATGTAGCTCTTAACTTCAAAATCAGAAAGCCATCCAGGGAAGCCACAAGACCCCACCAACTAGTGTCTCAAGCCACCCCTGAAACCAATATCCCGCCAGCAGTATTTTAGTATTAAGTGGATGTTTCATAATGATAAAGGTGAAGATGAAAGCGATAAAAGAGATAAAAAGGTGTCTAGCATAGGATCAGGTTCAGATTTCAGCATGTGAAGGCATCACAGAGCTGCTCTAGTTGAAATGACTGATCCTACAGCAAGGAGAGTAGGATCCGGACAGGTGCAGGGACTTACCCAAGATCACACTAGGGCTAGTAAATCAAGGTGAGGTGAGGGCTTGAGCCCTGGCCCTGCAACTCCTTCTGTAGTGTTTTTGCATCTTACTCTAGCTGCTTCCTTGGAAACAGGGGTGTTACTCAACTCTGTCCTGCCAGTTCTCCCCCTCCACCCCTTTACTGCTTTCCCCACACCCCCATATCCTCCCAAAATGCAAGACACAAAGGATTCTTGTGAGTCCAAATCAGTCAGTGTGTGATAGTCTGTGGTGTTAAGGTCAGACCCAGGCCAGAAGAAGGGTGACGAGGTGACTGGCATTTGTCATGTGAAGCCTAGATTTCTAACCTATCCGGCCCGCAGCTTACCGGGTCCCTGAGAAGTGAGCGCATAAAGGGCTCTCTTTCCATTCTACCCTTGGCCGTGAGGTGCCAAGGGGCAGCAGGGTCATGAAACTCTGCCACCCCGGGCTACATGTAAAGACTTCAATAAAGCAATAAACACAAAAATCTGGGATAACAAATCCAGAATTTCGTACATTGCTCTGTTTCTTTTCTAACATGGTGTAGATCAGAGGACCCTGCTGCGCTCATTTTTCTGAGCCCCAAATGCAACACCCCCAATCAGTGTTTCTCCTTCACCTGCCTCCCAGCTCTTTGCCAACTTCTTCACACCCCTTCTGAGCTGCACGTTGGTCACCTGTGACGTGCTGCCTTCTGTCCTGGTCCCACTCCCAACCACGCCGGACCATTCCAATTTGCTCTTTTCAGTGAGAAAATGTTTTCCCATTGTCTCCATCCCTTCTCACATATGAACACACCCACAAACTGCCTGATCTTCTTTCCATTGGTTAAATATTTAACTCACTGTGGTAGATCTTATTTTAACACCTCTCACATCGTGTTCTTTCCTTTTCGTGAGTTATTTTTGCATTAACCAACCTTGTCAGCAACAGATGCTTCTCTGAGATGTCATGCACGACTTTCAGCAGGGAAGACGTCTGGGCCATGGAGGACCATCAAATACATGGACTTATGAACTGACTGCATGAGCAATGAAAAGGACAAATTATTCAGATATTTTTTGAATCACTGTAGAAAACTGATTTATTTTGTATAGAAAACACTAAACATATAATGAAAGTTGCTCAAAATGGAAAAAAAAGAAAATCAGTATTAGTACAAAGCTACTTTTCATTTTAAAATACTTGCTTCAGCAGACTGTATTTGCAGTTTATCTGAGAAGACTGTACATTTTGCTGAGCTAACATGAATAACAAAGAAAATCGTCAATGCTCAAATATATTGTCAGTGTTTCCATGGAGACCAAAGAAATCCTAACCCTTGAGTTCAAGCAATTGGAGAAAGGCTAAATACCACACCACATATAAGGGGAAGAGTGAATGGGAAGAAACTGAATAAGTTAAGGAAACAGAATTTTAAATATGCCATGCTTAATATACATAAACTGAATTCTTTATTCACCTTAAATTCCAGCAAATAAGTTATGGTATGTGGTGTAGTGAATATCCTGACTTGGGAGTCAGTACACTTGTTTTAGGACTGATTCTCCTTTAGCTGAATGGCATAAAGACATTCTTAATTCCCTTCAAGAAGCTTGAAAAGAGGGATAATCAACCAGGGTAGAGATGAGAACCTGAAGGGTCCAAGTTCTAAATTCAGCTGATATTTCAAACTGTGTTGCTTATATTTTTCTGCCTCTGGGGATGGTGCCTTCTCAACTTGCTAAAAAGTGTGCATTTCCTTAGCTTCAGTCATTGACAATTGCCACCCCTCTGTCTTTGAAGATGGGTCTACCTACTGTTGTAAGGAAGAGTGTTTCAATGTGTCAGGGTTCTCCAATTTCCCTCTTGTGGAGCTGGGGAGAATTTACATAAACAAGAAACTTAAAGGAGCAGTATTTCAAAAACTAATACCTGAACATTCTATGAGGGAACAATTGACAAGTGAGGTATTATTGTTTGGAAAAAAAAATTATCTCTATTTTGAGTAGAAAATGAGACCCAAGACTGTGGAGATCTGGGGCAGGACGTGGGAGAGAGAGAGAAAGATAGAAAGAAGATGAGGAGGAGGAGGAGCAGGAGCAGGAGGAGGAGGAGGAGGAGGAGAAGGCGGAAGAAGAAGAAGAAGAAGAAGAAGAAGAAGAAGAAGAAGAAGAAGAAGAAGAAGAAGAAGAAATTTGATTTTCCATTTAAAATAGTGAAAGAAGTTGTTTAGTTACAATGTACTTAAAAAGAATAACGTCTCCTATTCCATTTGACATCTATATTTTTGTGATGAATCCCTATCTAAATCATCCTTGCTCAGTCTTTAATAAAATCTACTATACCTGAACATATTCCCAAATGCTGTGTGTGTGTGTGTGTGTATGTGTGTGTGTGTGTGTGTGTGTGTGTGTGTGTGTGGTGGGGGCTGAGGGTTGTCTTATTACTAGTAAAAATTTTCATTTGCAAACATCTATTGAGTGTCTTCTATGTGTTAGGCATTGTGTTGGGTGCTGGAGACAACGCTGTTTTAGGAAGAAGTGTGTAGGAGTTTGTTAGTCAATTAGGCAAGCATTTAAGATGCCCATCATATGTGCTGTATTTGAGATACATTTTACATGTATACTATGGAAACATAAGGAAGGAGTGTGTCTTAGAAAACATGATTCTAGAATCTTATTTTCAAATGATGGATTTCTAGCTCTTTATAAAATAAAGAATGTAGTAGCTGCCCAAACTACTTCGCAAGAATATTCTGTGGATTGTGATTATAAAAGCACGAAACCACTGAGAAAGCATTACACAGCTATGTAGCATTATAATTACAAAAATATTTCAGAGATATTGCAGATTCAGTGTCAGACCATTGAAATAAAGTGAATACCACAACAAAGTTAGTTACATGAACTTTTTGGTTTCCCAGTGCATAGAAATTATGTTTATTCTATACTGTAGTCTAGTAGGTGTGCAACAGCATAATATTAAAAAAAAAAAAAACATTGTGCATACCTTAATTTAAAAATAATCTGTTGCTAAAAAATGTTAACCATCACCTGAGACTTCAGTGAGTAATAATCTTTTTGCTGGTGAGGAGTCTTGCCTCAATGTTGGTAGCTGCTGACTGGTGGGGTGGTGGTCGCTGAAGTTTTGGGTTTGGCTGTGGCAATTCCTTCAGTAAAATAAGAGGGAAGTTTACTGCCCGCATTGATTCTTCCTTTCACAGATGATTTCTCTGTGGTACGTGAGGTTGTTTGGTAACATTTTACCCACAGTAGAACTTTCAAAACCGGAGTTGATTCCCACAAACTCTGCTGTTTTATCAATAAAGTTTATTTAATATTCCAAATCTTTTGTTATGTCAACAATCTTCACCAGTTCTTCCTCGATGTGGGGCTGCTACAAACTTTCAATTTATACAAAATTATATACCTGTGAGACACAAGGCAGGGAAGCTGAATAAAACCTGGTTGCTTATATCTAGATATTCATAGCAACCAGGTTAGAATAAAAAATATGAATTTATCACAAAATATTAATGGTATTATTTATTAAGGCATTATTTATTATTAATGGTATTAAATATTAATGATCACATTCTAGATTTATTTAATAAAAAAAGCCCATTTTTTTCCAGTATATTGGTTAAGGGCTATAAATTGGAACCATTTGAAATTGCTGTTGTGATTCATTTAAAATAGTTGAATATTTGCAATTTCTTATGCTTCAATGTAGGATGCACATTGGATGTGCTAGCTTAACCTTTCTAAAATTGCATTGTTACATTGCATTTAATCTATACCTAAAACTGCAGGGCACTAGTAACTCACACTGATTATAGAGTATTTAATGTGATTATTGTTACAAAGTCTGGTTCAAATATTTTCTTAATGCAAGGTGGCAAAAGCTTTTTGCGCTCTTGTGTCTTTCTGGTCCTCTCCATTTAATTTGCAATTGAATGAGCCAATTTCTTAGGAAGGTGTATTAAAGGATTTTAAATTAACGTCCTAAAACAAATCATTTGCTTTCTATTAGCATAAAGGATTTGCTTTTTGTACTTTAGCTGATTGCCAGAAGTGACTTCTGGTACTTGCTGCCTTGCTAGTCTTCATATTTGAATGTCAAACTAGTAATTGCGTGGAGAGTTTTGTACTCAGGGCTTCCAAATCCAAACAAGTGATGATAACTACTAGAGAGGAAACTTGCAACTCCCTACTCAAGGATGTTCTTCTATCAAAGTGTACTAATTTTCTTTCTCAGTCTATACAGTTTGTCTTAACTGTCAGCTTGATTTTCAGTAAGAAATATTTTAGTATTGTTATAGACTCAATGTTTGTTGCCCCAAAATTAAAGTGTTGTTAACAAATCCCCAGTGTGATGATGTTTGGAAGTTGGGCATTTGGGATTTGATTAGATCAGGAGAGGTGAATAATAATAGTGACACTAATGATAGCAGTGGTCTCATAAAAGAGAGCCCGATCTACTTTCCTCTTTCTGCTAGAAGGCAGCTATACATGAATCAGGAGGCAAGTCCTCAGCCCACACTGAATCTGCTGGTAACTTGATCTAGGACTTCCCGTCTTCCAGAACCACAACAATAAATTTCTGTTATTTGTAAGGCATGATATTCTTGTTGTAATAGCCTGAATGGACTAAGACAGTAACTATTCTTCATAGATGGATCAACATACTAGCTGTGTATTAAAATCCAGTATTCCTTGTTCCATGGTAAATTAATCATAGCCATGAGTATAGCTAGACTATATTTCTTAAACTTTTTTGGACCTACGTATGGATATATGACAAAGTTTTCTCAAATGAATTAAGAGTACAGATGATATGTGTCAGAACTGTCAGAGAAAAGATAAATGTTCTCTGTGATCTCTTTTCCATTCTCTCAAATCTTAGCAAAGAAACTCCTATGTGACAGTTTTAAGGTACAAATGGGGACAATACTGTGGCAGAGGGATAAGCAATAGGATGGAAAGGTGCCAGGCTCCTGGAGCAAAGTTATGCACAATCTTAGAACACCCACACTTGACAAATAACTTTATATTTTGTTTAAAAGCTGATTTTTTTAAACAAGGGCTAGTGTTCCTCTAAGTAATAGTAATGACTTATAGCTCTGATGGATCCCCTCCACTAGAGTTAACTATGTGATGTGCCATAAGATAGCTCAGTTCTCCTTCCATTCTGCAAGAACACGGAATATACATTACCATGAGGTTCTGTTTAGGCTAAAAATTCGCTTACATATAGCAATTGTCATAGAATTCTCTGTTCATAAGTCATTATATAATATGTTGGTTTCATTTTACATTCTAAAGTTATGCAACCTCTTTTTCCAATATATGTTATTTTGCATATATTGGGAGATTTTAGCCACCATTGAAATGATTTTTTAGTTTATATGTAAAGCATATGTTATTGTGCTGCATATAGAACAGTTATTATTAATACCATTACATCATATTTTAGGACCTCTACAATATGGGAGAACTTTAGCACTTGTATTCATTCCAATGCAGTTACTAATTTTATGGCGTTGTTTGGAAATAATATTGCATTTTTTCTTATTTTCCTTGTTAAAATAAAGCATTGCTGATACCATGGCTTGAATAGAAATTTTCTCTCCCTTAACACAAAAAATAGTGTAGTGTGAGATAGTCCTGAAAGTGACAGACCCTTCTGCATGGCGTGGGCCCAGCTCCCACTCGGAGATGCGCAGGACCCACACCCACAGATAGGTTCTCTCATGGGAAATCAAGTTTGCAATATACCTAGGCTGCTTTGAGTCTTGCTTTTTGCTGAAACTCCTTTACTCTGCAAGTGCTAAACCTTGCAGGGACCAGTGTAACCGGCTCAACCACTTTTGCCTTTTCATTTGCTAATATCCTTCTTCTGTGATGTGATTAGGGGCATTGGCTCCTTGGTTGTAACAGGTGCGGGAGGTGTAATAGAGAGTGAGGATCATCTTGTAATGGGAGGAGAAATAAAATAAAGGCCTGTCATGGTGGAGGCCGTGGCTTTTGCTCCCCTTGAGAGAAAAGCCATGTTTGTCATCCTTTTTCCTCCACCAGACTCGGTAGTCTGTGTGTATATTTTATTTCATCTATAATGATGCAGACACTGCTCGCCAGTGTCTGCATCACCTGAAAACTTCTGAAATATTCTTTATAAGCCAAAGCAAATTGGAAGGGCAATCCAGGTAAGTAACAACCTTTTTATTAATTAGTACTTAAATCTTTCAGCTTCAACTTTTTAATATGAATAACCATAAACGAGAACCCAAGAAGTTTAATCATGAGTTACTAAGAGATATTTTAAAATGTAAAACTCTAAAGTTTCCTTTTAATCTGGAAAATTTAATTCTATTGATTTCTAGGATAACATTACATATTTAGATTTAGAGTCAACTAAATAGTACTTTATTTGTTTTTATTTATTTATATTTTTATTGTTGTTCAACTACAGTTGTCCCCATTTTCCCACCACCACTCTTTCCCACCCCACCAACACCCACCTCCCACTCTCAATTCTACCCACTCTTAGGCTTTGTCCTTGTGTCCTTTATACATGTTCCTTGACAAGCCTTCCCCTTATTTCCCCCATTATCTCCGTCCCACTCCCCTCTGGTTATTGTCAGTTTATTCTTTATTTTCATCTCTCTGGTTATATTTTGCAAGCTTGTTTGTTTTGTTGATTAGGTTCCACTTAAAGGTGAGATCATATGGTATTTGTCTTTCACTGCCTGGCTTATTTCACTTACCATAATGCTCTCCAGACCCATCCATGCTGTTGCAAAGTGTAGAGCTCCTTTTTTCTTTCTGCTGCATAATATTCCATTGTGTAAATATATCACAATTTTTTGATCCACTTGTTTACTGATGGGCACTTAGATTGCTTCTAGCACTTGGCTATTGTAAAGTGTGTTGCTATGAACATTGGGATGCATAGGTTCTTTAGAGTTGGTGTTTTAGAATTCTTGGGGTATAATCCTAGCAGTGGAATTGCCAGGTCAAAAGGCAGCTCCATTTTTAATTTTCTGAGTAAACTCCATACTGTTTATACAGTGGCTGCACCAGTCTGCATTCCTACCAACAGTGCACTAGGGTTCCCTTTTCACCACAATCTCTCCAACACTTGTTTTTTGATTTGTTTATGATGGCCATTCTGACAGGTGTGAGGTAATATCTCATTGTGGTTTTAATTTGCATCTCTCTGATGACTAGTGATGCTGGACATTCTTTCACATGTCTCTGGGCCCTCTGTATGTCCTCCTTGGAGAAGTCTCCATTCAGGTCCTTTGCCCACTTTTTATTGGATTGTTTGTCTTCCTGGTGTGGAGTCATGTGAGTTCTTTATTTATTTTGGAGATCAAACACTTCTCTGAGGTATCACTGGCAAATGTATTTTCCCATGTGGTTGGTTCCCTTTTCATTTTGCTGATGTTTTCTTTACCCATGCAGAAACTTTTTGATTTGACAAAGTCCCATTTGTTTATTCTTTCCTTTATGTCTTTTGCTCTAAGGGACATATTGGTAAAAATATTTACTGATTTTTTTACTGTGGTGAAAACTTTTACCATAGTAAAAATATTTACCATAATATGCTGCATGGAATATCTGAGATTTTCCTGCCAATGTTCTCCTCTAGCACTTTTATGGTGTCATGATTTATATTTAAATCTTTTGTCCATCTTGAGTTTATTTTTGGGTATGGTGTTAAGTTGGTGGTCGAATTTCATTTTTTTACATGTAATTGTCCAGATCTCTCAACACCATTTATTGAAGAGGCTGTTTTTACTTCATTTTATGCTCCTGTTCCCCTTTTCAAATATTAATTCACCATAGAGACATGGGTTTATTTCTGGTCTCTCTATTCCATTACATTGATCTATGTGCCTGTTCTTATGCCAGTACCAGACTCCTTTAATTAAAGTGGCTAAATAGTTTTTTAAATAATGTTCTTAGTTTTTGATAAACTCATGATGCATGATATTCAAAAAATTTGAGTCCATATTATGGGATATTTATTTTAGTTGTATTTGTCTTTTTAATTATCACATCCTTTACTCTCAAATTCTACAAGTGAAGAATCAATAGTTCATGATTTCATATTACCTATCTAATGAGAATATATAGCAATTTCTCAATGAGAGGATTAAAACAATATGAATAAAACATGACATTTTCTTCTAACATTTCTGGTCACAAATAGTAGACTATTAATAACAAGTCCATTCCATTTTTATTGTAAAATAGCTAGTCATCCCAACCTAGTCTGTGTTCCTCAAATACTGTGCTTAAATCAATGGAACATTGTTATATTAAGCTATATGAAAAGCTGAAATATAAAAACTTGGTTAGCATATAGATATTAAAAAACATATAATTATAAAGCTCAAATTGATCAAGCAATATTTTCCAGTTCATTATTCTGAAAAGTTCTGAAATTTGAGTTATATAATAAAGAAAACTAGATTAAAAGTCAATAAATATAGTACAATTGAAACTTCAAAATGAATTGCCTACATTTTCTAAGTCTTCTGAACTTTCTTCATATTCATATATGAGTATTATATAGTTTTATATGAATCACTTTGTGTTTTACTTCTGCTGATATTTTCACTTAAATAATAGCAAAACATACCACTGAGAGTGTACCTTTATTAGCTGTTCAAATTTTATAAATTAAAATCTCTCTTCATTATGTCACATTGATATATTCCTAAGTAAGAAATTTGAGGAATTCCTCTTTATTGGTTTTATTGTGTGTTTTGTAAAGCTGAAAGCATAACATTTCCATTTTTCTAAGTTTAAATGGGAAAGAATCAATGTCACCAATAAAAATAAGACAGACCAGAAAACAAATATTTCAGCATATATAAGCAAAATCTGGTGCAAGTTGGACAAAATGAGATTATGTTTTACTACAGAATTACTTTTCTGATGAGCAAAATGGAAACGAGGCATGCATTCAAGCTGTGCAAGTGTATGTATGTGCACTAGATATGTTATGGGTAGGTGTACGTTGACTTTTTTTTCATATTTTCCCAAGCAAGCCCTGATTGGATATTTTAATTTTTATTGCAATATTGAAAATTAATAGTAGCAGGACAGTTTCCTTGGAACTTCTAAAAAAATCTGGTCTTAGTCCCCCAGATTCACTAGCAATTAGAAGCATAAAAACTTGCCAAATAGTTCTCTATAGAGACTCTTAAATTTAAGTTGTGGCAGAATCTGATTCACTGACAATATTTAAGGCTGGAGTCAAGATTCTCATAAATTTTTAAAACATAACTCCAAACCTGACCCTGTCCAATTACTTTTCTGCATTGGAAGTGATTGCAATTCTGGGTCATGTCTAGGCTGCTCAGTGTAGGTAAGATTTAAAAGGCATTTTCTGTAAAAAAAAAAAAAAAAAAAAGCTTGCTTTACCAAGATAAATAATGTGTGCTATCATTTCTTTACAATTGGTTTGCTGGCACTTTTTGATTAGTATTGAAATAGCAGTAATGGCATATTCTCTGGTTTCTCTTATATTTTAGGATAATAAATGAATGTGGATTCCATTATAGTTGGAAGGGAGATTATTTTAGAATGAATCTCTGATGTTTATGGACAGATAGATATTAGTTACATGAAAAATAGTCTGAGGTGTGGATATTTTTCAAGTTGTTAAGGTTGTAATAGAAGGAATAAGTTTAAAATATCTGATCATTACTTTAAATCTTAGATAACAACAAAAATCAGCGTGAAGAGCCATGCAAAATGAGAGCATAGGGTGAAAGGTGTGTCCATTAGAACAACACAAATTTAATTGTACTAAGAATTTCTAGAAACAGTTTTAAGTCATGTTAGACCACCATGTGTCACAACTGTCCTAACAGTATTTGCTGAAAGACTTTGAGATTCTTTTCTGAAACTGATCTTCACCAAATATCATCACATAATTATGCTTAGTAAAAAAGCATTGTGTTGTTCCACAGTCATTACTCTTGGATAATTGTCATACCAAATTTACAGTTTTTAGAAGCAAAATGAAATCGATCGCTGTCGTTGAAAGCTTTACTCACAAACCAAAATCAATGTTCCTTTTTTCTACTCAAATTAAGATTGTACAATTATTGGAGGATGGCAAGTAGAACAAACCTTATGATTTATTGCTCTAACAAATATGTAATTTCTATTCAGATACATAGGTTCATAATTCTCTCAGTATTAAAATGTAGGAAGATTGCCCTAGCTGGTGTGGCTCTGTGGATTGAGCACTGGCCTGTGAACCAAAGGGTCCCTGGTTTGATTCCCATTTAGGGCGCATGCCTGGGTTGCATGCCAGGTCCCCAGTGGGGGGCATGCAAGAGATAACCACACACTAATATTTCACTTCCACTCTCCCTCCCTTCCCCTCTCTCTAAAAATAAATAAATAAAATTTTAAAAAATGAAATGTAGGAAGATATACAAAATCTAAGTATATTATTGTATACCAGGTGAGGCCTCCTTGAGAACAGCTGAACTATAAAAATCAATTTGAAATTCTACATTTTCATAGTTGAGAATGAATCACTCTCTACTTATGCAGAAATTCATACTAGTGTGGCCCTATATTTTCTCACAGAGGACAAGGTTAGGGCATATAGAGATTGTAACAAAATGAAACTATCAGTAGTCAATTTTCACTACCAATATACCGATTTTACATTTCACTATTAATATACCATAATGTGAAATGGATTCTCACATTTCCATCAGAGGCCTGCCTCATTGATATCTTCTGGAAATAGTAGTTGAAAATGCAGATTCTTTTTATTTTTTTAAATTTTTAAAAAGATTTTATTTATTTTATCTTTAGAGGGGAAGGGAAGGAGAGAGGGAGAGAGAAATATCAATGTGTGGTTGCCTCTCATGCATCCCCTGCTGGGAACTGGCCTGCAACCCAGGCATGTGCACTGACTGGGAATTGATGCGTGATCTTTTGGTTCGCAGGCCTGCGCTCAATCCACTGAGCTACACCAGCCAGGGCAAAAATGCCCATTCTTGATACCTATACTAGGCAAAAACTTTCTTGAAGGAGAGACAATGTTCAGCAGTTTAGACAACTTTTGTACCCTAAATTTGAAATCAAATGGATGCATGTAAGTCTCCTCGTAGTTTTAAAAAGTAGGTGAGTAGGGATTATTGACTCCATGATGAATCTCGTAAATCCTTCAGAACTTTGAAGGCCTGTGATTTTGTCAGCCGGATGAGCACAAACCAGATGAGCAGTCTAAGCACAATCACATGTTTGGGTTTCCTCCAGGATACACACCCCCTCTAGAACCCCTCAGGATATGTCCTTTTTTGGTCAGGTTAAGTGTTGTCAAGGCCTCAGAAAGGATGGCTAAAGGATATTGTCAAAATAACCCAAATGGAAGTTTTCGTACTAATTGAAAAATATTATGTATTAACATAATCTTATTTCCTGCATAGAAAGGAATGAAGAATATATGAAACCTATAAGCAATCTACAGAAGATCTTTATAAAATGAATTTACCACCCAACTACTGATATGTAACATTAACAATAGTATTTAATCTCCTTGGTAGTAGCATCTCCAATCTTTTCCACTGAAATTAAGGACTATCTTAGAGTTTGTGTTTATCATTCCATTGCTTTGTTTATGCATGTATGTGTGTATACTTATATACCTACCTATATTTTCTCTATCATCTTATAACTTATTCATATATTGAGGGTACATATTAAATCATCTGACTTTGAACATAAATATCTACATGGATATCTACATAAATATCTATCATTTATTGATTTTTATGTTGATGGATATTTTGACTATTTCAACTTGCTATTATAAGCTACATAAGTTAATATTCTGATATTTATATGATGATACATAGAAAAAATTATCTAATGTATATATCTACAGGTAGAACCTATAGGTCATGAATTATTCACATATTCTTATTTGCTAGTTAATGCAAATTTCCTTTCCCATGTATCTGTACTGATTTAAATCCACTAGCCATAAATTCCCATTGCTTCCTCCCTTACTGTGGTTCTTAAAATTCTTAGACTTAAAAAAATGTGAATATACCTGGTATGAAATAGTATCATAGAGATAACATTTTTTCTTTTTCACATTTCCAAAAAGAATGAATTTATTTTTATTTGTTTGTTAGCCACTGATTTTTCTTACTCTTCTAAGAAAAGTTTACTTAGTGCTTTCAGGATTTTTTTAAATTAAATTGTTCTCTTTGAATTGTAAGAGTTCTTAATATTATTTAAATATTATTTGTTGGTTAACAAAGCTACAGATAGCTTCCCAGTTTGTGGCTTATCTTTTTACACTCTCTTACTAACAATGATTCTCAAGTTAAAGTAACCAGATTTATCAAACTTTTTATGGTAAGCTGTTTGCTTCATCCTTAATCAAACATTTCATAGATAAGGAGCATGAAGATATTCATCCATATCTTTAAAAGATATTTAATGATTGCTTTTCACATTTAATTTTCTAAATGATTTGAAGTTGATACTGAGGTTAGTGTGATTTAATTATTAGATTTCATTTTAACCATAGGAGGGAACAGCTGTCCCAGCACTCGTGTATGCTTATTGTTTTCCAGGGCTCTACAGTTTCAGATGTGTCATGTGGAATGAGTCCCTATTTGCATGTCTCTATTTGCACATGATTTTTTCTACCCGTTCCACTGACCACTTTGTCTATCCTATGTGAACAGTACACAGTGTAATTAATATAGCTTTAAAAAAAAAAAAAACATTGCTATTCTGACATCTGTCAACCCTTTTCTTCTTCCAGAATGTCTTTTCTATTCTTAGTCATCTTCTCTGCCTGTAAACTATAAAATATTACCTAATTATTTTTGGTTTTGATTTTGTATGCTTTTTCAATGATATCTAGAAATCAGTTTGTGTTGATCTGATACTTTGTTGTAGCTTCTATTCAGTGACATGCATATCTCTATTCATTTAGTTTTTCCTTAATATTTTACATTCCATTTACAATGATCTAGAAGAAACTCTTGGCACACATCTTTGTTATACTTTTTCTGATTAGTTTATTACTGAAATAATTATTGTTTGTTTTTAAAATATGTGCAAACCTCTGAGAATAATAAATATGTTTTTATTTTCTTTTTGTATTTTTGTCTAACTCCTCCAATAAAATGATGAATAAAAATTTTAATAACTTTTTTAACCTCACAATTTTATTATCAGGTCATGTTATTTTCTATAGAACTACATTCTTTAGCAATTTTTTTATCAAGGTACTTGATTACATGTTCTGTTTGTTTTGCTAAACGTGGAATGTACTTTTTTCACTCTCATTTTTGAAAAGTATTTCTTTATGGTTTCAAAAATCCTGCTTTGGGCATTATGTTCTATTTTGTAAAGTTTCCACTTTTTTAAATGCTCTCTATTGGCATTTGCTTATAGCACCAAGCTTGATACCTACTGCAGGTGCCCACTGAGCAGTGCCTCTGTGCGCCAGCAAGGCAGCATCCCTCACTGTCCATTCTAGTCCAGGGCCCCTTTTGGCTGCCCAAGCCCAGGATATTTCTCTAAATTTCCTGTGAATTTGGCAATGCCATGGAAGGCATGTACAACATCTCATAGGTATCCTAGTCAAAGGGCTTTATAAGAATATCATTTTCTGTAGTGATAAATGTAGACATTCTATTAATTTAAATTTGATAATATTACTAGTATAATACTATAACTTGTAAACAAACTCTTTTAAACCTAAACAAAATTAGCAACTGATATGATTACTTGACCCATATTTGAAGTAACTATAGAAGAGTGATTTAGTGGGACATTGTCTCCACACACATAGTGCAATCTGTAGGAAATTCCTGGGATTATCTGTTCTGTCTGGAATTTAAAAATTCGCTGATGCTTGGCTGGTGTAGCTCAGTGGATTGAGTGTGGGCTGCAAACCAAAGGGTCGGTGGTTTAATTCCCAGTCAGGGCATATTCCTGGGTTGCTGGCTGAGTCTTTAGTCTTTACCTGAGAGGCAACCACACATTGATGTTTCTCTCCCTCTCTTTCTCCCTCCCTTCCCCTCACTATAAAATAAATAAAGTCTTAAAAAATAAAAATCTGCTGAATGCATGCGTGTGTGTGTGTGTGATCAATCAAAATAAAATATGCAGTTGGGACACATCTACAGAAAGGATTTTTCTCTATTCAAATCAACCCAGGATCAGGTATGGAATCTAAGAGGGAATGATAAGGGTGACAGTATAACAAACTCCCAATTCATTTACTTTTTTCCTAGTTAACACAGAATTATTTAACACACATTATTAAAGAAAGCAAAAGGCATTGAAATTGGCATTGTGCATCTTTGGGGAAGAATGAGCAGCCCACGTGGTTTTGGAAAGAAATTCCCGTACTTGGAGAGAAATACAATCCACCAAAGAAAAAGCCAGATGGCGGGGATAGTGAGGGAAGAAAGGAGGGCCTTCTCCATGTGAACCGCGTATGGATGACAGGAGCTTCAGCATTCCAACGAGATGCTGGATAGGTCAGCAGTGGGGCTTTCACTTTTTTCCTCAGATCTTTTGTATGCCTCAAAGTTTTCCTGAATGTGAGCATGGGTAAGATGAAATACAAGAAAATTCTGGTATGACAAACCTTTAATACTGGCATTTTTATGTGGGTGGCACTGTGCAATAGCTCAAGCCTGGTGTTCTGTTTGTTGTGTCCCCGAAGGTGTACACTATGATGTTTTAGCTTGGAGTCTTTTCTTGGTGGTGGTTCCAATACTGGACTTTTGGGAGTCCCACGTCCTTTCTGTCCGCTGTTCCTCCAATCCAACATAATCTTAGGCACAAGAAAAAAGAAAGTTCTTGTTGCCTCATGGAATTTTTGCAGGCAACATGAGATAAAATGAGTTTTTTGGTGCTGATGTACATTTTAAGCACACCCATGATATCTTTCTCCCACAAGCTCTTGCTAATATCAAACGTGTTTAAATAACAGCCTGTATGATACTCAGAACTTTTATTTTTAAAGTCACATACATTGAGTTATAATTTCCTAATCAACCAAACAAACAAGTGAGTAAAATATAACCAGAGACATTGAACTACAGAACAAACTGACAGTAACCAGAGGAGAGAGGGAAGGGGGACAACGGGGGAAAGAAAGGGAAAGGTCATCAAAAAACATGTATAAAGGACCCATGGACAAAGCCATAGCAAGATAGGATTGTGGTTGGGAGGTGGGGGTAGGTGGAGTGGGGAAGGTGTGAAGGGAAGTGGAGATAACTGTACTTGAACAACAATAAAAAAAAGAAAAATATTCACCCTCAGTTTTGAGTTTTGAAACATTCATATAAATCAAACATAATAGAAATATATATTGAATTATGTAACCACAACCATCAAGATAAGAAGAGTTTTATCTTCACAAGAAATACCTCGTGGTCATTTGTGTCAACCCCCAACCTCAATCACAGTCTGAGACAACCACTAATTGGCCTTCTGTCCCTATAGTTTGACTCCGTGAACATATTTAGTACATTTTGAACATTATTTGTTTATTAGAATGTTCACGAACACCTACCGCATCCAGAGCATCATTACCCACAAAATTACACCAAAGCCTATTAATATTCAACATTCATTTCTAGGCAGACTTAGATGTTGTTCAGAACAAAATAAACATCAATTTACAAAATAGCCGCATGCAGTATGCAAATTTCTCTCATAATTACTACACATTTTTTAGCTTTATAAGTCTAAAAATGGAGACAGTGATTGGTGGGAGGTTAAGCCGAGCCTGGTCCACATTAAGATTTCTTAATCAGTGAGTGATGATAATCAGTTGATGGAACTCACGCTGATTTTCAGAACAATGCCTTAGGAGCTGCTCCGGCCCTGGCTTTCACTGCAGCGTGTCTCAGTATTGCAGGAACTGAAGATTCCAGCACTCCAACCCCCACTGACTGTGCCGCCACGTAGCTAGATCATGGTTGATTGATTTAGGTGAAATTGGCTGGAACAGATTTGTATCATCTGCAGAGAAAAACCCTAAAGTCTAAAGTGTTGAAGCACACGATTCTGCTCAAAAGTTACGCTTTTTAAAATCGTAAGTGAAAATCAACCAAATTGTTAAGTGTTTTTCTTGAGTTTTCCTTTAGAAAGATTCTACCTTGCAAAATGGTAGCTTACTTTTTGGCATAGAATCTCTCATCCGGATTTGATGAGTTTTTATTTTTGTCAGTAAGTTGCTTGCAAAAAGTTGGTGTTAGTTTTTCTCTTGCATTTTGAAGGTATGAATCTGGGCAATTCTTTTCAGTTATCTCCTTAAATAATGGTTCTTTTTTAAAATTTTAAACTAAGGTTATTGTTCAGCATAAATCAAGTCAGAAGAAATGAAATGTGATTATATTACCCTTACAGTCAAGGAAGTACTCAATAAGATTATTTAAATTCCTATTTTGTCTTTTTATTACTAAATATATTTTCTTGTTCACATGAATTAATATTCAAGCCACTTCTGACTTGAAATACTTCAATCTACTCTGAATAAAGTAAAACCTATAAAACTTTTAAAGCTCTTTTATCAAGTATCTACATTCTCTTGTCACCAAGCCAAACCGTTTACTATAAAATAGCAACCAACAAATCTAAATAACTCTTAAACTTTTGAATTGCATGTATGCATAGCTCTCTCATCTTTCCACTTTCATAAAGTCACATCTTTTAATGGTAGAAATAATCTGCCACTGTCTTCAGAGTTATCTTAAACACAGTAGCATCTATATTAGAAAATTCATGTTTAAACATTTTTAATTTGTCAATTAGAGCTGACATTTAGTATTATTTTACAGTAATTTCAGGTGTACAACACCATGGCTATACTAAGCGAAATAAGTCAGACAAAGAAAGATAAGTACTGTATGATTTCACTTATATGCGGCAGCCAAATAACAAAACAGATGAACAAACAAAACAGAAACAGACTCATGGCTGCAGAGAGCAAACTGGTGGTTGCCAGAAGGGAAGAGGGTTGGGGGACTGTGTGAAAGAGATGAGTGTATTAAGAAGTGCAGATTGACTGTTACAGGGTAGTCATGGAGATGTGGAGAAAATTGAGTCATTAAATTTTGTCAGGTACAAGTGAAAATCAGATTTTTTGGTTGTAAGCATGGGGGATAACCTGCATGGAGGTGTTGAATCAAGCAACTCATTAATTTTTCTTTTACATGTGAAAGCAGAATCTTTTCTAGGAATCCTTATCTCACTCCTAGTATAGACTAGTTTCTCATATACTGTAGTGTAGTAATCTATTCATTTAACTGCTTCTTTCACTAAACTGAAAATTCCTTGAGATTATGAATGTATGTCTTAATTATTTTTGGAATATTTCATGTAGAAAGCCTCTACTAAATGCTTGTTAAATAAGTAAATGTATATTGAAAATAATTCCTTTATACTATAATATGCTATGATAAGAGAAGCTGTTTAAATATGTAAGGTAAGTAAAATATATTATGCAAAACATACAAATTAGAAACACTAATTTACACTGGGTTCACATTGCTTCAGGGAGTTATCAAGAATTTAAGGTATGGTTTGCTCAGGGTTTGATCCTCAGCATCTCCAACAAAACAAAAGCAACAACAACAACAAAACAAATAATCAAAGAACAACAAAACCCCCAAGAAAACAACAACAACAACAAAAAAAGAATTCAAGTTATCAAAATCAGAGTGTAGAGCAAAAATGCCTGGTGTGTCTACAGAGACTGCACACTAGTCATTGGACCAAAATCGACTTTCCTAAATGTTTGACTTTTTGTGTCTCACTGACCTAATTCAGCAAATTATGGAGTTGGTGATGCTGGATAGGTCTTGTTGTTTGTGCTGTCACTGTCATATCTAAGAAAATGTTGCCAACTCCAATGTCATGAAGTTTTTATCCTATAATTTTTCTAAAAGTTTTAGTTTTAGCCCTTACACTTAACTCTTATGGAGGCCAAGAAGTCCCACAATCTGTTGCCTGCAAGTTGGAAAATCGGGACAGCTGGTGGTATCAATTAGTTTTAGGCCAAAGGCCTGAGAACCAGGAGCTCTAATGTCTGATGGTAGGAAAAGGCACATATCCAACTCAAGAAGAGAGAGAGAACACTTCCCTTCCTTAGCCTTTTTGTTCTTTGGGCCCTCAATGCATTAGTTGATACCAGCCCTCATTGGTGAGGGCAGATAGATTTACACAGTCTACAGAATCAAATAGTAATCTCTACCAGAATCACCCTCATGACACATCTAGAAATAATGTTTTACTAGCTCTGTGGGTGTCCCCATAGCCCAGTCAAGTTGGCTCATAAAATTAGCCATCATAAGTAGGCTATAAAAATTCTCGTTGGACTCAGTAGATTTCTGGTCTCCTAATGGAAACATTGGAATCGGTTGTGTTTTTTTTTTTTTTATCTAAGCACTTTTAGATCTCAAAGGTTTGATAGGATTTTAAATGTACATTTACTTTTGGTTGGAAAAAAGGGCACAGATTTCTGTGTGGCAAAACTTCACTTTACTATATCAAAAATGATGTGCAAATGCACACACCTTTCTGTCCTCTTCTATGAGATATTACAAAACTGCAACATTTTACTTTTGAAGGCCTTGCTGTGAAATGAATGATTTTGGTAACTATGGGAGATCATAAACGATCTACTGCTTGAGTATTCTAGACCACTCAGATGACACAGGAAACAGCTACTCTGGTTCTCAGATGTGTCATTACAATGCAATGTGAATCGCAAATCTGCGTGCAGCCCACAATACACTCCTGCTCAATGAGCTGTCGATTGTCTCCTTGAAGGCATATGATCACAGTTCGATTCAGTGTATTATTAATTTTGTTGATAACTTTATTCGGCTATGCCTTTGTTCCATTCTTTTAAAAATTCTCTGTAGCATTTACATGAAGGGAACTAAATGGGTGGTGATAAATACATCTTGAGCATTAACTCTACAGATGGTCTTGTTGAATGACCTTCAGTGTTCTCTGGGGAGTTATGTCATTTTCAATAATTGAAAGTTATTTTTTAAAAATTGACTTATTTCTATCAAGTGTAACTGTTATCTCCCATATATAAGGCCATATCCATAAGTGACCTAATTCACTGTTCCATTCAAACAATATTAAATAATATCACTTTCTATTTTTTAAAGATTCCCCATTTATTTATTTTTAGAAAGAAGAGAAGGGGGGAAGAAAAAGAGAAGAAATACCAGCGTGTGGTTCTCTCTCACACACACCCCTTACTGGGGACCTGGCCCACAATCCAGGCATGTGCCCTGACTGGGAATCCTGTGACCCTTTGGTTCACAAGCTGGCATTCAATCCACTGAGCTTTACCAGCCAGGACAAATAATACCATTTTTGACAGTTTGCTTAAACACCCAGATTTGGTAGAGAGAAAAGTTTTTGGCATAGTAGTAGTGATATCAAAGTGAGGACTCAAAGGATGATTAAGCCTTAGTCTGGCACCTGGGTGGATGCATACGGGATATTGAAACAGCAAACTGTATGACAAAAGACTGGGAGTTTAAATAGAGCATGACAGTCAGGGCGTAAGGTCAGACCTGGACCCAAAGTGGGAAACACGGTGCCAATATAAGGGCTCGTGTTAAGAAATACTTACTATTGTGTCTTTATATCTTCCAGGTCACTAGTATCAATGATTTTCAGATTAATTACAAATGGATGAGCTAAATATGGGGTGAAATGGCCAATTTCCTACCGGTAACAGACCATGATGTTATCTAGTTCTTTTTTGTGACTATGAACAATTCACTCTAACTCGTATTAACTGTATTTCCAAAAAGTACCCACTAGAGTCCTGTGATATTTTTTCTATTTTAAGAAACTGATGCCACCAAATTCATTTTTTATAAACAAAGTCAAAGAACTGAATTATAATTTCAGAGATTTCCCTCACATTAGCTATTCTGAACACTTACACTGTCATTCTGAAAACAATAGGTTCATTAGGAAAGTAGTAACCCATTAAATTTGTAAGTCCCCAAAAACCTGAAGCATCTGCCATTTAAGAAGACGAACTTGGGAGAGAAATTACACAGAAGATAAACTTGAACGACAATCCATCATCAACAATAACCCAAACACATTAAGTGTTTTTACATATGCTTTTTATGTGTCAGTAAAGGTGACACCTTCTCAGCAGTGGAAACTGCCTTGTATTATCTTCCTCTCTTTCATGGTTCACTTCCTGTGAACAGAAGTTTGTGCAGCAGTAGGTAGAAGAAGCCAGTTTGAGAGTGTCCCTGAATATTTTGTAAGCATTGATTTCATGAAGACTGCCTTTCAATTTTGTGCATGTCCTTCATATTTTTAAACTTGAGTTAACCTCGAAATATGTCCACCTATAATAGCCATTTGATAGCCAAAATTTGTTGGTTAAAATCAAAAGTGATATTACAAAAGACAACTAAAAGAAAGATCATTAAAAAGTTTGCTTTTAAAATCACTGATCTTATGTTTCAGACAAATGTTAAGTTTGGGGCAAACATTACACTGTATCAATTTGATGTGGCAAAAATTGACAATCTGACACCGGGACATGGACTTTTCCTTGTCTGACACTGGGACATGGACTTTTTTCCTTAACAACAACCTGTCTAGCTACAATAATTTCTTCCTCTCTCATATTTCCAAGACTTCCCCTGAGCCACTGAAATGGATAATTGTGAAGAAGATTGGTTTCCAGGTGCTTTCCTTCTCTTTGTTTCCAAAATGCCCTCCTTCCTGGCCCTCATCTCTAGAAATGAGAAGTTGTGTATTTTTGTTTGTTTGGGTTTTTTGTTAGAAAAATGCAAAAAAAAAAAATGTTTCACTCATACATTACATCTTCTGTTCCAGTACTTTTGTTCAGCAAATTCTAAACGTTAGTTTAGTTACTAACCAAATTATTTCTGGTAAACAGCTGTGCCAGCTATGGAATTTTGACAAAATCATCTGATTTGCAATGGATTAAATTATGAAAAATTTCACTTTTTATAAAGGTTGGTGTATCATCTCAACAAAAAACAAAAACTAAATAGAAAGTAAGGGGGAGAACAAAGGGCATCTATTTTTTAGGAAGATTGGTTTTCATTTCTTCTAAAACTTCACTTTTTTCTTGCTTTCTGGTTTCTGAAGAAAAGTCCAATGTGTTTATTACCCTTGTTTCTAAGTAGAAAAGGTTTCTACTTAGAAACCTTTAAAATTTCTTTAAAAGTTTCTCTTTGATTTGATTTTCTGCAGTTTAAATTTGATACTCTTAGGTGTAGAATTTTAAGTGTATATTTCTATTGGTATTCTTTAGGGCTTCCTGGATTTTTGTTTTGGTGTTTTTCATTAATTTTCAAAAACTTTTCAGTGATTTTTACTTCTGTTTCTTTCTGTTTTAAATATTTCTTTTGTTTCTCTCTTTATTCTTATGCTATTGTCATTACATATATGTTACACCTTTTGTAATTTTTCCACAGTTGTTGGACATTCTGTCTGTGTCTAACTCTTTTTTTCCCTTTGCATTTTGGTCTCAGAAATTTCTATTGAGCTTTATTAAAGCTCACTGATTCTTTCCTCTGCTATGTCTTCTCCACTGATGAGCCCAACACAAGCATCCTTCATTTCTGTTATGTCTTTTTAATTTTTACCATATCATTTTCATTCTATTTTATATTTTTCATCTCTCTGTTCTATTACCACTCTTTTCTTGCATGTCTCCCACTATATCTAATTAGATCCTGTAGCATTGATCATGATTATTTCAAACTCACAGTCTGATAATTCTAAAAACTCTGCTGTGTCTAAGTCTGGCTCTGATACGTTCTTTGTGTCTTCAGACTACGTTTCTGTCTTTTAGTACACCTTGCCATTTTTGTTGTTGTTGAAAGCTGAACATAGTAAATTGAGTAAAAAGAACCGAGGAAGATAGAACTTCATCTTTGCCTGTGTGATGTTTTATGTTTATCTACCTACAAGCTAGGCTGTATTTACTATTTGCTCTAGCTCTGGTGTCAGAGCATAAAATTTCCTCTGTTGTCCTTGTTTGAATCTCCCATGTTTGGGATTTACTAGGGGCTTCTTTAAAAAATGTATAAGCCTGAGTTCATTTATTTGTAATCCTTTGTTTTTATAGAGGAGCTCTACTGATCTGGTGGCATGGCATGAGCATCAGGTGGGAGGGGGGTGCAGGAAGCATTGTATTCTCTTAGAATTTGGTCTCCATCCTTTATTGGACCTGAGTTGGGTATTTTTGTTGTCCTGAGTTAAAGGCTGAAAAAGGTTGGAAATGACTATTTCCATTCTTCCAGGTTAGTTAGGCTTTGGTAAAACCCTAGTTGTTTAGGCTCTGACAAAATAGTTTATTTTGAGAAAAGCTTGTGTGAAAGAAAATGGTGCTAGGTGTGTTTCAAACTGGCACTTTCTGTATTGGTCTGTCGGTCTCTATAGTTTTCAGGGTGGTGGTTGGCCCTGTGAAAGCAATTCTCTGATAGAGCTAAAGTTGTTGATTTTATTTTTTCATTTTTTATTTTATTTTAATTGTTGTTCAGGTACAGTTTTCTGTCTTTTACTCCTATCCCAGCCCACCCACCCAGCACTCCCATTCCTTCCCCCCCCAGTTATTGTCCATGTGTCCTTTATACTTGTTCCTGTAAACCCTTCCCCTTTTCCCCTGAAATTCCCTCCCCTCTCCCCTCTGGTGACTGTCAGCCTGTTCTCTATTTCAGTGTCTTTGGTTATATTTTGCTTGTTTGTTTGTTTTGTTGTACAGTATGGAATTTTCTAAGAAAACTACAAGTGAATCTGCCTTTTGACTCAGCAATCCCACTGCTAGGATTATATCCTAAGAACCCTGAAACTCCAATCCAAAAGAACCTATGCACCCCAATGTTCATAGCAGCACAATTTACAATAGCCAAGTGTTGGAAGCAACCTAGGTGCCCATCAGTAAATGAATGGATCAAAAAATTATGGTACATTTACACAATGGAATTCTATGTAGCAGAAAGAAAGAAGGAGCTCCTACCCTTCATGACAGCATGGATGGAACTGGAAAGCATTATGCCAAGCGAAATAAACCAGGCAGTGAAAGACAAATACCATATGATCTCACCTTTAACAGGAACCTAAACAATAAAACAAGCAAACAAGCAAAGAGTTGTTGATTTTCAATTTGTCCTGATTTTTCTTTTTGTGAAGAGTGAAGTGATGACTTCTGAGCTCTTTACACATCGGTGAACCAGAAGTCTCTGATGTATCCTTAATGTTCAAAGTTACTGTGGATTCCACTTTATAGTAATTTGCGCATTTACTTCAATTGCTAAGAAATGAGAATAAGGTGCTATGTGTTAAAGTGCGCTGTATAATAAATTATATATGTCATTTTCACAAAAGTCTCTTCCAGTTTTTAAGAAGAGAATTTCATGTGAAAGAATATGTCATGTGAGACATGTTTATTAAAAATCTACTCAATCAGTGGCATGTATATGGGTTTGATTAATCCCTTCAATAATACCTTTTAATCCCTTGGTTCCATAATTCTCCTCTGGCTGGTCCACCATCCTAGCAAATTGAGGTGTGCATATCTATGTTGTCTTTTCTAGTTACCCAAAATTCAGGAGATTAAACATAAAAAGAATTCTTATCTTTTTGTGTTTATAAAGGAAATTTGGAAACATGGATTTATCTTTATTGATTGTATTAGGAGAACATGAGCAACAATCTGACAATATCACAGAATATAAACTATATGTTGAACATTTTTAAAATTAAGAATAAACATAGCTTTTGATTTGGCAATTTCACTTTTAAGAATTTTTCCTAATAGGATATCTACAAAAATTGAAAACAACCCTAATATTAATGTGAAAGTATTGAAAATAATCTAATATTATATCATGCAGTCTTGCCAGGTATTCTATGGTAAACATCACTATTACTACAAAGGAACTGCAATACAGGGAGTTAGTTTAAATGATATTCAATCAGCCGTACCCTGGTCACCTACTGTCAATACATTCATTGTATGAGGTTTTGTTTTCTACAGTTAAGTGCTCATTTAGTTCAATTTTTTCAGTTTAAGTAAATTAATTTTCTTATCTCCTTAGTTGAGTTTCTAAGCCTTCATTACTTTTCTACTTCAGTATCCTTAGGCTATAGTTTATATATCTAAGATTAAAACATACAGATTTTTAATCTTCAAACATTCTTTAAGGGCATCCAAATATTCTAGGTATATGTGATAATTTCTGATTAATAATATGTATTAAATTTGTTTCCTTGATATCATTGATGCTTGTAATGCTTCGATTAACATTGCTTCATGCTTTGGAAAAGTAACATTTTATTTGACATTTTCAAAGAGCAGAAACAATTCTTTGCCTACTAACCTTAAAAAATGAAGCATAGGTTTGATGATGTCATTTTGACTAGTGCAATTATTTTAGCAAGGACCCTTTTCACTTTAATGTACTATTACTTTAATTGGAACAAAAGTGGCATGTTCTTTGTATTTTTCTAATACAATTTTAAAAAAATGGAAACATTTTCCACCATTGAGTATACCACATTAACATATTTCAACAAGAATGTATAATTCAGAATGTTTGTAAAGCTCTGTTTACATCACACCAAGTCATCAAGTTAAATGATCGTAAAATAAACTAAAATGACAATTCTTATGGGGGATAGTGGGGAAAGTCTATTTAAGATTTTTTTTCTCCACTACTTGATATTAATCATTCTAAATCATTCTAAAAGCCACTTGATATAATACTACTTTCTTGGAAATGAGCATTACAAATTAAATATTCTGAACCCAAAATTTTAACGTAGTCTCTTTTATTAGGACTTTTTACAATGTCAGCCCTTGACTGCTACACTCAGATTATTGGATGATGGCAGAGAAAAGGTTAAAGGCCAGTGGGATTTGGGAGTTCACAAACTGATAATGATAAAAGTAACAGTAATGATACTAACACAGAGTGGGTCAACGTAGGTTTACAGTTGTTGGTATGGAAAATAATTAAATAATTAATTAATAGCATAATAATGAACTCTGTGTTTTGCATACAACTGTAAACCTACTTTGCCTCACCTTGCAATAGTAGTAGTAATAGCAGTAGCTCCAAAGACACATGAGGAGTTAATATGAAATACATTATACAAAGAAATATTTTTTCCTGAATACTATATTGGAGTTTTTGCTCTTTAAACTAGAAATAAAAATAATAATGGGGTAGAATGCAGTCATTTCCAAATATGACCACAGCAATATTTCAGTTCACAAATTTTCTTTTAGAACCTTGTAACCTCTCATCAGGTGGAGTCCACTGCCTTTCCTCCTGGGTCTGGGCAGGATAATACGACTGTTTCAATGAATAGAATGTGCAGGAAAGAATGATGCTGAGTAACTTCAAGGCTAGATCAAAAAGGGCTGTTCAATGTTCTGAATCAATCTCTCTCTCTCTCTCCTTCCCCCTCCAATCCTCATACACTGGGGCTAAACCCATACACCATGTTCTGAGACAGCCCATGCCATATCAAGAAGCTTCATATAGTCCTTCCCTCCAACAGTTCCGGAAAAGACTCAGCTAATAGGCAGCCTCATTATTAGACATACGAATGAGTGAGTCATTGGATGATTTTTAAATATTAACATTTGTACCACCTTGGTCCTGAGCAAGTGCCAAGCTAAGACTCAACATAAAGTTTGCTATTGTTTTAGGGGACTCAGTTTTAGGGTAATTGTTCATGTAGTCATACTAACTAGAACATAGAGCAACAAGCATTCTTACTGTTTTTCTGCTCTCCCAGAATGTAAATAAAGCTCATAATGGCAACAACATGATCTGTTGTATTCACAGTTGCTTCCTTAATGTCTGGGCCATAGTATGTAGTAAGTAAAAATCAGGTGAATTAACAAATAGAATTTTGACTGAACTGTTCTAATATTGAAGCTTATAAGAAGGTTGTAATACCTCTCAGATCCTTTCCTGCCTGCAAGCACCTTGAATACTCACACTGGAAAGTAAGTTTCTCTCTCTGTTTACTGTTACATATTGGATTTGTCTTTGAAACCAGCGGATTGTTAGGAAACATTGATTAATAACAGCCATAAAAGGCTCAAAATAAACCCTCCCTCACATCTTCCCCAGCCTTGTAATACACTGTTTTGCTTGGGAAGCAACTTCTCAGCCATGTACCTTTTTTCAAACCTTTCCAAAGCTCCCTTTTTTGAAAGCTGGCATCACTTTAATGATCTCACCCACAAATTTTTTTTACACCTGTACTACTTTGTAAATATGTTTATTTTTAATTGCCTTTTATTAGGATTAATATACTTAAATGTTAGCATGTATTTTATTATTATTTCTCAAATTCAGAACACATTATATAAAGGGCCAAAAATGAACCCCTGTGTCCCTGTTCTGCTGTCTCAGTCACATATCAGATTTGTCTGGCAATGAGGCATATCAGGCAACATTTGTTACTTTGTGAAGAGTTTATATAGCATCCCATATTTGCCACTGACCCTGGTGGTCACATTCTTCTATTATATGCAGGACAAGTGGTTTCTATCATATTTATTGCTGAGTCAGCCTATCCAGCTGCTTGCTTTTCTTCTTTAACTTGTTCATATCGTGTTGTCTTTTGCTGGATCCCACCACTGTGCTTTCATTCCCCTAAATTTACCGTAGCACCAGGTGGTTTTGTGTGGAAAACTGTTCTAAAGGTTAGGGAGTAACGGAATCCAGTTACCACAAAGGGCTGCAAGTAACTGCAAACTTAATATTAGCCATTACTCTGCCCTGAAATGCATCATACATTTCTTAGTAAAGGTGATTTTTCCTTACCTATTTGTTCTCGCCCACTCAGGTCCCTTCTCATACAGCTGGAGTCTCTCCTTTCCCTTTAGTTAAGCTCCAGCCTGCACTCTTCTTAATTTATTAAGCAGAACATTTCTGTTTTCTTTCTCTGAACCATGGGTGTAAATTCAGTACTCTCACCTGAAATTCCATAAATTATTATTATGATTCTCTGCTTACAAATAAGAGTGAGACTTATGTCCTGGGTGGCTGAATGCCTTAGCAATACAAAATATGCTTATAATGTCTTAAAATACAGCACTGTGCTTTTAGAGATAAGAGGGAGATGAGATCTTTTTCTTCCAGCTAAAAATGATGGCAATGATATCAACCGTGAATGACAGAAACACATATTCTGCTTTTTTTGTTACTCTTCTCATGCACTGTGAAGTACATGGAATGCAGTGAATATTTAAGAAATTATGAATGACTAAAACAGAAGAATAAGTCTAAAAATCTCCTAGAAATTTGTTTTGTGATTCTATCCAGTTAAGACTGGTATCATAGAGTTTCACTCAGTAAAATTGTTGACTATATTTTCAATCCTTCAGTATTGTCTGCCACTAAAAATTTGTGAATTAACAATTATTTTTTCACAAATTTTCTCAAAATATATCTTCTTTCCCAAGAAGCAGAAGGAGGGCACCAACCAAGGAGTATTCTCATTGGAAGATGAGTAAGGAGAAAGCTATGATAATGAAGAATGGGCCCACAGTGCCCATTCTTAGTCTTTATTACCTAAAATTTGCCTTTTGAAACACAGCCTGATTTTGATGAATATGTAAGCAGGTGTATATGTGGAGCAGGATCCAAAGAAAAATAGATGGTCCTAGACATTTAAGTACTTGCTTGATAAACCCAGATATGACAAACCAAGATAAGGGAAAAACTATGCATTAAATTGGAAATGTAGGACCATGTGGCAGATAATTATAGAACATCAGAAGTGGAATGAGTCATTTTACAGAGAATAAAGTTCAGGAACACTATCTTGACAAGTTCACATTCACACTAAAGTAAACTGAAGTTAAATTTATATAGGTCCCATTTCATTCTTAAAATCTTATTGACCACTTTATTGAATAGTAATTCATTATTTTACCAAGGTAAATACCATTTTATGAAAACCAAATTTCTGAAAAATAATATCAGGTAAGTTTTTTGTAAGTGAAGAAACTATATTGATCCAGTTAAAATATTTCAGAAATTTCTATAATTATCAAAACAAGAAAAAAAAAATGTGAGAGCTGCCATACTTTGTATTTTTGGTTTTATGTAGGATCTTTTACTGCACAAGATAGGATGAAAGTTATTCCATTTAAGATTTTTCTTTAAATGAAGCATTGGTGTAGTTAAATATATTAATTAATGTCAAACATGATTGTTTTATCATAAAATAAAAATGTATAATTTTTATAACTTGCTGTACACTGACACATGAGAGTTTTTATAGATATCTGTACTTGTAAGTTAACTGAATTAAAATATCATTGGAATATAACAAGTGTCCAGTGTGATCCCCTTCTCTCTCCTTCTCTCCCTCTCTAATAAATGTCCCTTCCATCTCGGAGCTTTTCTTTAGCAGTTAGAATGCAATTACAGCCTATGAAATAGCAACAAATACTTGTGACATGCCCAAATACTATTTCAGCATTGATTTGCTCCACCTGGTAATATAATTTCATCTTGTTTATCAAAAATAATCATATACATATAGATACACATATTGATCTATAGATACATCTAAATGGCCCTCTCAATATTTATATTACAGCATGTAGGCATCATTGTAAAATTATGTCAGACAAGACACAGAATGTATATAATGACTGAAAAGCCAAGAAGTTCATAATGTGCTATAATGTGCATAACTATTTAGGGCTCATTTGATTCTCAGAAAAAATAAAGGGGAAAAAAGTGGTGCCTCGTCTCTATGTAGTAAAGCATGTTGGAAAGAGTAAAATAAATCACCACAGGAAGATGAATTGTTGACTGAAAGGTGAGAGAACTTTTCCTTGTACAACAATCAGGAATCCACTGAACAAAACAAATTATCCCCTATCAGCTATTTGAATAGTGGCCGCAGAGAAATAAAGTGTTTAAAATATAACAGCCACCTTTAAACGTGCATAGGCAACTGCTTTACACATCAGATGGCACAATAATAAATTTCTTATTTAAGTTAACTCCAAATAATGTCTTATTGCTTTGCTGATTTTATTAAAATAAAAAGACACTAAAACTCTTTTTTATGAGACCCTTTCCTTAAATTGAATTTATTCATGAATAAATAGATCAACATTGATTTGGAAGAAAAAACTCATTTTGCTGTGAAAGTAATTATAAGATGAAGTAACTATGATTTCCAGCAATCAAAAAGAAGTATAACTTTTCACCTATATCTTTTCATGGTTAAAATAAATTTGGTTCAATCACCTAGAATCATAGAATATGAATTTATTAGATGTTCTAGAAATGCATTGGCTTACCCCATTTTTAACAATATAGTTAAATTTGAATTACATAGAGAATAAAACATAAAGTTCCAAAACCCTTTGCATTAACATATCAATGTGTATTTCCGTAAAATATCATGTCTGTTTCCATTTTTAATAGTTATCGACAAGGGCCTTCATTTGAATTCTCTCAATTAAACCACATTTGGTCACTTTTGGGGACACTAAAATATTCTTTTTTTACTCTCTCAAAGGATGTATATATGTTGTGCTTGATTCATAAACTAAAGTCACTGATTTTACAGATTCTCCCTCATGGATTTGGATAAGCCTGGGTTGTGGCAAGCATTCATCACTGCCAAATAGATCTGGGTTTTCTGCCTCAGATTTAGACTGACCTTGAATTCTGCAGGACTCCTGAAGTGACCAATCAATTATAGTGTGCCAAAATCACCTTGGACCCCCTCACACCCTAATTTCCCCCTTCTTTTTTCTGCCTAAGTATACGCAGGGAAGCTAGACAGAATTCCTTGAGAAGCCAGACAGGATATCAACCAGCCATGACTCTTTTGAGCTAAGCATTGGAATGTGAAAGGGAGAAGATACATCTCTTGAATACTGCAGGTGTCCCACAGCCTGCTTTTTCATCTTCCTGCTTTCCGATATTGCGTAATGATGTTTCCCTGTCTAGACTACCTGTACAATTTGTTGCCAGGCCAATAAGTCTCAGCATCTTAATATCATGAAATGCATATGAAGTATAAGGTACAATAAGATAAAAGGAGGTTTTCCTAAGACCCAAAGATTGATCTCTCAATCAGTTTGAAAGCTCTGACTTAAAAAAATAATTAAACAGTATGTTGCATATGTTTCAAGTATTTCATATATAGTAATGTTGCATTACAAAAAGATAATTTTTGAGAGCATACTCCATATTTTTGTCATTTCCCATTTGTCTTACATATTGTTGGTTCAATTGGGTGGGAGAGGGAGAGAGAGAGAGACTAAAGTTTTTAAATAACTTGTACATGGTCAGCAAATTATAAAAAATAATTGCTCCCCATAGTCAGTACCTGTACCGAAACTTTGGGAAAATTGTATTTTTGTGTTTGTCTTGCAACTGGAAAATATAACTTTAATGAACTTTATTCTTGGCTTTAATATGTTTAAAACCACTGCAATTACACTCATGAAAAAGGATTAAGTGCATAGCATATATTAAAAAACCCCACAAGCCAATATTATAGCTAAGTGCAGTGATTTTACTGTAACTTGTCATCTTTCTCACCTCTCTCCCCCCTAATAAAGCGTCTGGTAAATGCTTTCACTGAATGGTCATGAAATTTGCACCTTTGGTCCTTCTATCAAAACTGATTATATAACATGTAATGCTCAGAACAATTTCCATCTAATTATTACAATGACATTTATCAGAATAATGTTTCTTGACATTTAGCACAAATTGTACTATTTTGATTCTATACGCTGGATCTGTATTTTCTTAAGTAACCCCAGAGCATTTGCTGTCAGAGTAGATCATGCACACTGTACATATATTTTGATTGGTTTTGCAATTTTTAAAATACATTTCATAACTTTTTACAGGAATCTACGGTAGAAGAATAGGTAGAATTTTTATTAAAACTGGCATTTCTCTGATAGGCTTCTTAGAATGTGGCCAACATTCTCATATACATTAATTGTAAAGTGTCTATGAACTTATCTTGCAAGTGTAAAATAGAGACAAGATGAAACATTAGCATTCTCCCTCAAAAGCTGTCGAGGAGAAATAATGAGAAGCATTTCAATAGTCCATGCATTTCATGACATGATGTTGGAGCTGGTTGTATTTGGTTGTATCGCTGATTTTTAAAGTTGCCAATAAAGGTCTGCTTAGTCTTTTTATTATGGCAGTATACAAAGCATAATGGCATTTTGAACACAGTATAACCTTATTCTTTGACAATAATCGACTTTCTCAAAGAGTTTCTTTTGGACTGTAACAGTGTTTCCTAGCTGATGATCAAGTGCATGAGCAAGTGAAAGACAGTGGACTACAGAAGGAAAACGATAAGCTAAGGTCATGAGGTATGAGTTCCAGATAAAGAATTGCTTTACTAACGTCTTGTAGTTTTAGCTGAAAAATTAGAGTTGATTAAACGATCCCTAGATTCCTTTAAACTGTAAATCTAATAATTACCTCTCTTCAGAGGCCAAAAATGGAATCAAGTAATCAGAATGAATCCTATACATATTCTGACGTTTAAGAAACAATGCAGGAGCAGAAACAGAGAAATGGAGATCACATGGAGGGTCAGCAACAGGGGAGTGGGAGGGGGAGGGGGAAAAGGCACAGAGAATAAGTAGCATAGACGGTGGGTAGAAAATAGACGGGGGAGGACAAGAATAGTGTGGGAAAAATAGAAGCTAAAGAACTTATGACACTTGGACATGAACTAAAGGGGGGAATGTGGGTGGGAGGGGGTGTGCAGGGTGGAGGGGAATGAAGGGGGGAAAATGGGACAACTGTAATAACATAATCAGTAAAATATATTTAAAAAAAGAAAAAGAAAAAAGAAACAATGGCAAAGTAACTATGCCAGAATAAATAAGCAGTTTACACAATGGATATAGGCAGATAATTCAATTGATCAAATGCTTATTTATGACTTGCTATGTAATTAGAATGATCAAATTCATGAAATTGGCCCAAGCCATGTATTCTAGGATCCTAGGAAAATTCACAGCTCTACCACAGACCCTGGGGATGATTTTAAATAAAGGCACTTTTTTTTCTGACTTTACTTCTAAATGATAATAGAAAAAATAATGCTTCTAATTGTTCCATAGAAATAGTGAGAACATTCAATAAAATGGTATGAGGTAAAATATGAAATGCATGTTAAACCAATTTGAAATATGCTATGGGAAAGTAAACTAGGAAATAAAATTGTATTATTCTTCATAAGTTTTGAAAATATCATTGTTTTCCCCTCAATATTATAGAAACAATCATAATATTCAAAATTTTAAAAATGAATCAATAATGCAAGTGTTTCACTCACTAGCTGTATGACCTTCAGCAGCCTATTGAATTTTTCTGAGCCTCATTTCCTACATCTGCAATAAAGGCTAATAAAATGCACTCGCCACATGGGTATACATAACACACATGCATACAATTCCTGGTACTTAGGAAATAGCTAATAAAATCTCCATCCCCTTTTATCCTGACTGAAAAATTGTGAGGAGGCAACAAAGGACTTTTTAATCTGTCTCAAGTCAAAGCAATATAGTGTAGGCAATCCCGTGGCCGTTATAGGTTTAGAGAGTTCCGGGGGAAGTTCACAATCACTCTTCATCACTTGTTCCAGTTTATTAAACCACAGAAGTTCCTCTTTATATCTAGAATATATTGAACCTACAATAAATAGAACTTATTATTTTTCTGCATTGCTCTCAGCTTGTCAGATCCTATTTTATAGTGACTAATATTTATTCACCTAAAGATACATTTATACACATGCAGGGATACCTTGGAGATTATGGGTTTGGTTCCAGACCACTGCAATAAAGCAAATATCTCAATAAAGTGAGTTGCACACCTTGTTTTGGTTTTCTGGTGCATATCAAAGTTATTTGATAAGATAGTGTAGCTTATTGTTTGAAATAACATTTTGTCAAAACTGCAGATACCTTAATTAAAGATACTTAATTGCTAAAAAATCCTATTATCTGAGACTTCAGTGAGTGGTATTCTTTTCCTGGTGGAGGATCTGACCTGCAATTTGTAAAAAACGTAATGTCTGCAAAGCTCAATAACGTGCAGCACAATGAAAAGGTGTGCTTGTAATCTTTTTAGTATAAAGTCAGTTATTGACATGATTAAAAAAAGCAGCAATGTGATCATCCAAACATCATTTATATTTGATTTGGGATTCCATTTGTTCTTGCTTTTCTTGAGGTTTACATTTTAATCATGTTTTGCTCAGCCTAATATTTAAATTAGGTTGAATTACCTGAGCATAATCATCAAGGGTAGACATAGACAGCTAAGAAGAATGCTGGGTAATTGAAACGTATCTGTATTTTTCACTGATAATATAAACATAAAAATATGATTATATGTAATCTACACACCAGACTGACCATATGAAGTGAGTAAAAGGTAAATAGCTTCTACCAAAGTGCCAATAAAATATACATTTCAGCACTTAATTACTACCCAGATCTCTGAACTAATCTCATGTGATGCTGCAATCATTCCACTATAAATTCCATTATAAAATTCCAACTTCTGGAGAAAAATCAGTTATTTGTGCCAATGGAAAGGGTAGAAGCACAGACACACGTTTTTCTGTTGTGGTCGGTCTGTGCTAAACAATCACGTCACGGTTGCAACATCAGATTCAAGCTCTCAACTTGTAAGCTGTTGGGCTGCTTTAGGAAAAGTATTTTGGTAGGGATGAGGAAAAAAATTAAGTTCTGAGATGTGATAGAAAAATAGAAAAAGGTGAATGGTTTAAATATTTGAGTGGTTTTCTGCATGAAAAATTTGGTTTGAAAAATTGGCAAACTGTTGAATAGGAAGTAATTGAGGTTCACATTGCTGTCGGCTACCATTTGTTCTAATCCCCTTATGATATGGCCAAAAAAAGCAAGGTAAACAAAACACATTAATTCCAAGATTCTGAGAATCATATCACGCTAAGCCAAAATTCCTCTGCCCAGAGTATAAAATACTGAATGTGTATGTCCTCTGTCAGTTTTCACTGTTTCTCTGTGAATTACTGAGACTTCATTTCACAGTCCTTGAATGCTTTGAACTCTTGTTCTTATCTAAATTGTTCTTATCTAAATTGTTCTTAAATACACTGTGATAAATAACTACATACATAGAAATAGCAAACTACAAAGTGATCTCACAGTGGAAAGTTAAAGGGCAGCATGAACATACAGGTGTTTCGGTCTTTGGAAAGAGAGGCTTCAGTTCTTGTTCTTTGCTCTATCTTTCTATGCTATGGTACACTTTATGATTTTATTGTTTTCAATAACATTTAACACTATCTGAAGATGCTTTGTTCATTTGTTTCTTGTGGTTTCTGTCTTCCTCCTCCTTGGCACCGAACAGTCCTCCAGTGACGTAAGCTCTGGAACGGCGTCTTCTCCGTGACTGAATCCTGAGGGCTGGTGCAAGAGCATAATGGGTATTTAATAACCAAACATATAAGTCTGGATTAATTTATATACACTTATTTGTTAGTGAAGTGAATGTTTAATACCTATGAAGACAAGAAACTACAGATTGAGAGACTTATCTACCATGTTTTAATTTTCCGGAACTGACAACTTTCAAATTAGTACAGTAGGGTATTTAGTATATCACAGCTGTTAGTATAAGAAATGTTTTCCAGTGTGTGAACTATAATCTCTCAGACTGTGACTTTTGTTGACTATTCAGTAAGAATGAGGAAGTGTTTGCTATAGTGAATGGAAAAGCAATTTAGCTTTGGAGTCAGACACACTAAGGTTTATTTTCTGCTTAATGAGAACATTTTAGTAATCTTTGACCTTATAAAGTTAATCTAAACTCTGATCATTAATTCTTTTCACTTGCAACCTCCCCAAAATTCTAGTGGTATTCCATAGAGGAATAAAAAAAATCCTAAAATTTATATGGAACCACAAAAGACCCCAGATAACCAAATCACCCTTGAGAAAGAATAAAGCAGTAGGCCTCACACTTTTTTATATTAGACAACATTACAAAGTTATGGTAGTCAGAATAGCATGATAGTGACATAAAAGCAGACATAGAGATCAATAGAACAGAGCAGAAAGTCTATAAATAAAAAGATGCATTTATAGTCAATTGATCTTTAACAAGGGTGCCAGGAACACATGGAAAAGAAAAAATAGTCTCTATAATAAATGGTGTTGTAGAAACCAGGTATCTACAAATGAACTATGAAATTGAACCCATATCTTGCACAATACACAGAATCACCTCAAAGTGAATTAAATCTTAAATATGAGACCCAAAACCATAGAGAAAAAGAAAATATAGGAAAAAAGCTTCTTGACATTGGTTTGGTAATATTCTTTTGGAAATGACACCAAAAACACAGGGAAAAAACCCAAAATTTAACAGGTGAGACTACAGCAAACTAAAGAGATTCTGCACAGAAAAGAAAATAATAGACACTAAAAAGCACTCTATGTAATGGCAGAAAATATTTGCAGCCCCTCTCTGATAAAGGATTCATTTCTAAAACATATAAGTAACTCGTACAAATCAATAGCAAAACCAACAAATAAATAATCCATTTAAAACTGTACAGTATATTTGAGTAGACATTTCTCCAGCCCATGATAACTCAGTTTGGAGAAGAGCAATATGAACGATGGACTCAAAATAGGCCACATTCCATTTCCCATGTCCCCACTTCGCCATACCCACACACATCCTTCTCCCCAGCACATGCACCCTCCTTTAAGCAGCCCGAGCCTTTACCGAAGCGAGGGAAAAATATCAAGCTCTAAACCAAGTTGAAAAATGTAAATTTTAAAATAAACCAGACTATGGCTTTGTACAAAATAAGACTGTCCTAATAGCCAAAGGTGATAGGAAAAGCATGGAGCTAGACCAAAATGTGCTTTGCACACTCGCTATCTAAAAGGAAGGAACGCAACTCAGGAGTGAACTGATGATAGCAATGTGTGGGATCGAGTAAAACCAGTTTTCTTGACTTCATGGAATGTACAGTTTAATCTTTGAAATATATTTTGATTTTTATTTCCCTTTGTGGGATAAAAATATATTGCCACCTCCTTTGAGATCTTTCATCTTTAGAGATAATAATATTTTTGATTTGGTAGATTGATTCAAAAGAATGAGAGGAAGAAAAAATGAACTCATGCAATTATACCCTATGTACCTTACTTGTTTAATTAGAGAACATGCTAAGATATATAACTTAGTATTGACATATTTGAAACTTCAAGCTGATCTTTCCTTATGCTGTTTTCAGTAAAGTAAAAACATTTAGTAATTCAGCATGCGCTTCCTATTAAACATGAAGTACTTTAGTAAGACTAGCTAGAAACTGCAGTATATATGCATATATTTGGATATGCATATATGAGTGATCCAAAATGAAAAAATCCTATTGGTTAAATGAAAAACTAAACCAATGCCGAAACTAAAATAGAAGAGGTTATGCGGCTTAACTTATTTTTTTAAAACAATGTTAGTTTTTGATCAGAAAGCATCATGATGGGAGAGTAATAGGTGTCAAATTTGCTAGGCCACATATATTTGTTTTAAGCAAGTTATCTTCAAATTGCACATTTCTTGTCTATAAAATGAGATGATACTAGATGATGTCATAATTTGGGTGATGTATATATTAAAATAAATATAATTATAAACCATAAAATACATTCAGTGTCTCGAATATAAATAAGTGATGAATATTGATTGAACAGCATGCTTACTGATTTAGCTATTATCATTTAAAATGTACCTGTGTAAATACACCTAGAACCTAAACAACAATGAAGAGTAAAAAATTTTTTTCTCAGATTGTAGCTACTTTTTAAAAATACTTTCATTTTTTAATACTCTTATACACTTGGGTTCTTTGCCTTCAACATTTAAATCCTCTTCATTATTCTTTTAGAAAAATACACTGAAGGCCATGACCTGACCTCATCTCATCCAAATTTTTTTTGAAATATATTTGTCATCTAAGACCTGCAATCTGTACTTTTCAAATGACTTTCATCATTTGAATAAGACCATTGATATCATCCCCATGCTTTATTTTACAACTTATCACCTACTGCTCTTATTTTCATCATCGTTTTGAACTTTTCAGAAATGAAAAGATAAATGTTAATGACTAAGATGTTAGTCTTATGCGTGATTTCTTTTAAGTAGTCAGACCTAGGCCAGTCTTCTGTGAATTGAATTTAGTCTATCTCTTGGTATAAGACACTGTTTTTGATTATGCAGTTTCTGCAATCAGGCTGGGTCTTTCTGTCCCATTGTTTTTCACCTCACTTGTTGTGCACACTTACATGATCATTATCGATAAAGTCATAGTCCGTTTGCTTTTCATAACAAACAAGAAAGAGACTAGGCAGCTCTCTAACTAGGGTAAAAAGTGAGTGTGTACTATAACTGTAGTATACTGAGTTACAACTGGTTCCTTTATGAATAAAAGATATTACTCATTTAAATTCCATACATTTGTTAAATGCATTCTATCTGTATGTTTATAATAAAGAGCACTTTCAATGTATGAAAATATACCCATGACAATATTTTTCTATATACTGTTATTAATTTAGTGTATTTCTATTCTATAGCTATTCCATTAGATTATGACATTATTAAAAGATGATTATATATAATTTATTTTAATTTTTCTTTCCATTAATAACTACATTATTCTTTTTAAATGTTCTGTAAAATGTATTTTATTATCCATCATTAATCCACTGTTACTAATCCACTTTTATACAAAAAAATTAGTTTGAATCACAATCTCAGAAATCACCATGAGTCCCCATCCAAACTATCAGTCCCAAATTAATTTGCACATAACAGAAACACTATTCACTCTCTTACATTAGCCAAAACTCTTTACTTTTTAGCTCTTGAAACAAATGTATATCTAAATTTATTTGATTTTACCTCATGAATATTTCTTAAACCTTTTCATTTCTTTTCAGCTCTATAGTCAAGTTCAAGTTTCTGTCTATTGACTAAAATATACTCCCTCCCATGTGCTCTTTCCACAATGCAATACGTTCCTCTGTGGTAAGTCCGAGTTCCACAATGTAATGTATTCCTCTGTGGAAATCCAGAGTTGCAGGCAATTAGGAAGGCTTATTTCGGTAGATTTCAATGATTTTAAATCTTGGTTTATAATTTTAATATATTTAAATATATGTTTTATAAATTTCTACTTGTACTTTTGTCTATGACCTCCCAAATATGAAGGAGGCACAGTCTTGAATATACCAACCATGTTCTTGCTGTGTGGTCTTTGAACAATCTGTTTCCTCGCTTCACGGTTCACATCTCTTTGCTCACTTCACATCTCTGTTTAAATATCAGTATTTTTGTGATGTCTTTCCTAACTCTCTTGTATTAAATAACAATGCTATTCTTCCAAACCTAGAATTTTCTATGCTGTTTGGACTATTTTTCTGGTGAATTCTTACCTAAATATGATTTTTTTATTCCAAAATTTTATTTCAATCTGTAACTGCCTGTTTTGTTCCCACAATAGTACTTATTGAAGAGAAAAGTATTTTGGTTTTAATGAAATCCACTTTGTTACTTTTTTTGTTTGTTTTATAGTTTCTACTCTTTGTATTAAAAAAATCCCACACTGAATTGTTTTGACCCATTTGTAAAAATTATTTGAGCATATATGCATAGGTCTATTTTTTTATACTATTGTTATCTACTGATGAATTTGTCTATCTTTATGAAAACATAATATTGCTACTGTAACTTCACAATTAGTTTTAAATTCAGGCGGTATCTGATACAGGACTTATATCCAGAACCATGTATAAAACACAACTGAAAAATAAGAAGACAAATAATCCAATTTAAAAAATGGACACAAAATTTGAACACATAGTTCAGTGAAGAAAAGTTACTGATGGTCATTAAACACATATTAGGATTTTCCACATCATTAGTCATTAAGGGAGCAAAATCTGAAACCACAGTGAGATGTCATTAACACGCTCCCTGGAAAGGCTGAGATTACAAAAAGGCTGACCATACCGACTATCGATGAAGATGTGGAGCTATTAGAACTTATCCAAAGTGTTGGTAATAATTTAAAATAGCTCCTTAGAACGATGCAGGGAAGGACATTTAGAAGGGAGATAGAGATCTAACGGAGGTAAATCCACACAATTTAAAGCCCTACAAGTCAACTCCTTGTCACCTTGGCAGATATACGCAATATTTTAAACTATACAGAACTTCCAGCTTAAAGTAATAGCAAAATGATGCTTTACCTATAAAGACTCGACTATCCTTCATAAATGCCAAAAATATACTATGTGACAAGAAGGAGGCCACTGTAGGAAAATCGGAGATGAGAGCTCAGCGAGATACTAGAACAATCTCGGCACAGTTAGGGGCAAAGCAACCAGCGTGAACTGGACATAACGCATTCGTTATGTACGTAAGGGGGAAAATCAAGGCATCAAGAACCTCCCTTTGGTTTTGATTGTATGCAGATGTGTACAATGTTTCTCCATATAGAGAAGTGAAAAGATTGGGTTAGAGTTAGGGGTCGTTGTCACAAAAAGTTAAAGGGGTGGGAAGTCATGAATTCTGATTTTGAATTGTTGAATGTGAGATTGCTATGTGATACCAGAGTGGAGGTTTTGATTAGTTAGAACAATATGAAATTGTTTTTTGTAAGCTAAAAACTGTCAAATGCCATCAATTTCATGTGTTTTTACCACCTAATGGTATGTAGTTGTATATATGAGTCTGAAATTCAAAGAAAAATTCAGCTTTAGAGAGAGATTTGGGAAGAACTGGCGTATTGTTGTTATTTAAAGCCATGAAGCTGGATGAGATCATGTAAGAACAAAGTGTAAATAAAAAATGAGCTCATAGGTGAGCCAAGAGCAATATAATATTTATAAATTAAGAATAAATGGTAAGTGCAACATGAAACCTCAGAAAAAGCAGCTGAAATGAATCATTTTTTTTTGTATTTCCTTGAATAAAATAGCAGAACATTTTTTGGGGTTTGATCTTTTGGCATTGCTGTTTTCCATTTCCTGTCATATAAATAAGATAAATACAATTTTCTGAGCCACTGTGAGCCTCAAAAGTTGGCTCTTAATCTAACAAAAAGCCTTCATGAGTATTTTCAAATGTGCTCAGGCCTAGGATTTATCTACCTACAATATTCAATGATTTATATTCTGCTCTAACCTCTACCAACTATTCCATAAAGTATTGACAGTTGAGGGTAGACTCAAAAAAAAAAACACCCCACAATCATAGTATCTTCCTATATCATGCAATGAATTTAACATAGAGTCTCCAAACTCATATTTGCTTGATAAATGGTGCAATATAAACTGAGCATTTCAACTTTCCTTTTGGTTCAATAGATGGTTGACTTCTTTATCTTAATATTCAAGAAATCCCATCTAGGGCAAGTGTATACTTGTTATTTACACTTAGGCAGCATCTTTCAGATTCCTGGTACTTGATTTCGTAAACAGAGGCGTAACATAGGAATGAAGAAAATTTATTGAGATGATATAAAATTGTTCCTAGAGTGAATCTGGACTTAAAAACGAGCAGAAAGAAAGTAAATAGTTAGCAGAAAACAGGCTACAGAAACAAACTGGGTAGATGCCAGTCTGGGCACTGGACTCAACCCTGTCACCTTTTACCAATGTCACCATTTAAACCTTGATCCTGTCAGCTTTAGTAACCTCTAACTTTTCTTGAAATTTGTGGTTTGCTCTGAATATTCAATTCCTGGGGAAGAAAGATCTAATTCACCAACCTAAGCTTATGACCTGTTAGAGTGTAAGTATAGGGTAGGTCCTTGTCTCCCACCACATACACCAACAGTCTGGAAATTCCTTCTAAATTAAGATGAATCAAACAATAGATAATAAACAAGTGATAAATATCTACTGTAATCAATCAATTTTCTTCCAACATCTGTGTATATTCTTCTTTCCATACTTGGAAAATTTTGGTCCATTTGCATAATGCAAGTATTTCTTATGCCAATGAGGAAAATTCCATTTCCGAAGGAAAATGATCTAAAATTTCACTCATTTTTGCATCCAATTTGAAGTCCAGACTCTTTAAGAAATGGAAATTGGTATTCCTTTCTATGGAAGGAATTTTGTCTGCTATAACATAGAAATTAAGTTTATAAAACCAAGGAATTAAGGAACATGTGTAAAGGCCCTATGGACAAAGACAATGACTGGGTAGGACCCAGTATGGGAGGTGGGGGTGGGTGGGGCAGGGGAGAGTGGTGGTGGGGGGACTGGGGACAGCTGCAGTTGACAAACAAAAAACAAACAAAAAAAAAACCCACAAGGAGTTAAGAATGGATAAAGTTTATAGTCCTTGGTGCTTAAAACTAAACATGAGGCCATAGCACATATTTACAAATTACCTTCCCCACCCATTTTAAATTCCTCTGGTTTTCAGACAGCAGCTAAACTTGTCAGGATTCTCTGCTCAGTGGTATGATCTGAACTTTTATTTATGAGAGAGCTGTGATTTTGGTGGTCCTGCCTGTAGAGATTACAATGCTGTTTAGTACTCCATTTAATTGGATGAGCAGGTGCCCTAGGGGCGCATCTGGATTCCATTCATATTCTTCCCAACCATTATACAATGCAGTACTCCTCTGATTCCTCCTGGTCTACATAAATGACCCTTTTTGACTTTTGACCTAATTGTATGAGAAGCTGAAATGGCCAAAAGGCACTCTCTAGTTTTGAATCAGTGCAGTGACAATCAATCAATGCAATTCAATGACCATTTTTGAAACATTCCTTGAAAGTCAAACTTCCAAATCAGCGGAGTCCAGAATCATGGGGATTAAGAATACACTTTTCCCCAAATATACAAATAGATATAATTCAACTTCTATTATTTATTTATTATTGTATTCTACTTACAGGAGAAAATTTTCCCAATATTGCTGATTTAAGACACATTTTACAGTCTGCAGGATAGTATCATAACTCTGCAGAGTTCTATCACATGTAAAGATCTGAAGCTTCAAAATCCACATGCATCTACAAAGTTAGTCATATCTCTGTAATAGGGAATATATGAGAGAACTGAATGTCATGGGTACCAGCTGAAACTTCTTTTGCTATAAATAGATTTGGTCAGATTCATATTTGAGACATCATAAAAAGACATAATGCACCCATGTACATACAGTTAGTGGTGCTAGGCAAATAACAATAGGTAAAAAAACAGATATAAATTTTAATATTCAGAGGTGGCATGGGAATACCTGCTTGGAAAGTTCTAAATCTGAGGTCTGTGTCTTAGCTATAGTAGAATGAGATTTGGGAAATAAAATATAAGGAACTTTTTATTGTACTTAGAATTTTTGTCTTGCATGGGAGAGGGAGAGATACTAAATATCTAGAAATTGAGTAGTGTTATAAAGTTCCCCTAGTAATGTTTGACAACATGCAACAGAGGCACCGGAAATAACAGAGAGGTGACCAATGGAGGGGTAATAGAATAACATATGCTATATTTATTTTAAAAGATTGCTTTAGGCTACTATTTTAGCACATAGCCCTAGTGAGCTAATTAGAGGGCACTTTGAGAAATTCACTTTAGTTCTCAAATATCAAGTACTATGTGTTTTTCCCGATCATCTGAGATTCCCCTCCTTCACCCCATCCCATGAGCCCGTCTGCCTGCCGTTCATACCACTGTGTTTTTCACTCCCAGTGTGTGCTAGGGTTGATCTGAGTAACGAAGAGAATGTGACTGTTGACTATGTTACTTCTGAAGTTAGCTTGTGAAACATATCATGGATTCCATACCAGTCTGTCTCTGTCTCTCGCATCACTCATTTGGAGAGGACTGGCTGCCACCATGTAGCAGGTTCTGTGATGGAACCCTTGTAACAAACAAGAGAGCCTTTTGACACTGATCACATGAGTGAACAATCACAGTGGCAGATCCTTCAGGCTCCCTCAGACTCATGCCACTGCAGTCCTGGCTGACAACTTGACTAAAATCATATTAAAGACTCAGAATCAGGATCAGCTGTCTAAATCACTATTGGGTACCTAATCTCAAAAACTATACAAGATAAATAAATGCTATTGTTTTAAAAGTGCTGAATTTTGGGTCAGTTTTACACAGCAATAGAAAATTAATTAAATCTATTTGATAAAGTGTTTATAGAGCTATATCAGTAATTACCGCTGAGTGCCCAAGGTCCTGCTTACGATTTTTGACTATTGACTAAGAGTCCTGGTGATATCAGGCTTAATGAAGATGATTAATTATCAGCAACAAACCAAAGGATGTAGGGTAAATCTTTTGACAGATGTTTTCATATGACACAGCAAGAAAACAATTAAAACATAATTAATGTCTACTAGTTCAAATGGAGGCTTTAAAAAGCACACAATGGAATCAATTATCAGATATAGAGTAATTCATTAAAAATTTAGCTTCTGATCCTTACCATCATTGGCTTAAATTTATAAGGACCATAATGCTCCTACCTAAGTAGGGAATTATTTATAAGATGCTGATTTAACTCAGGGATTATTTAATTACAATATGACTTTAAAAATTTCCTTATGAGTCAAATTTTCTTTCAAAGTTAATTTGAACATTTTTAGGCAATTCAACATTGACAAATATAGTTTGTTGTTTTATTTTTCTATTTAGTAATATAAATATTAAGTACCCTCAATGTGAATATATAAGCTTTTAAGGCAGTATTGATCTGAGGTATTTACCATTTGATATAAAGTTTTGTAAATTATATCAATTTATTTCATGACTTTATTCTAATTAGTCCCTCTTTAAATACTTTTTGAATGGTGTTTAATTGTATTGCTAACCTGTGAATGATTGAGGATTACTATTATTTTAATAGTTGTTATCAACTTCCTTAAATCCCTTTGGGGGAAGTACACTTTCCCAAAGATTGTGTGAAAGGAAAATACCTGAAAGGCAGAATAAATTCGAAAATGCCAACTCCTACAGCTTCTATTTTAAAGACATCTTAATAGTTATAAAGAATCACTTAGGAAAGATATAAATATACCTATCTCTCCATCCATGTCTACTAAGCAAATTATCTCTAAAAATACCTGAAGACACCTCATGAATCATGGCACATTGTTAAATTATTTACAGATATGTATGTGTGGTGTGTGGGGTGTGTACATTTGTGTGGATGGTATAAAACCTAATACTGAAAAGTCTTAATTTTTTTCCTTTAACATTTTAGTACATATTTTGAAAATCAGGCACTAGATATAAGGACACATCTATAAGTAGCACAATGCCTCAAGAATCCTTGACAGCTTGAAAATATTTGGTGAGAAAAATTCTTCAATGACATGGGTATCTTGTCATTGAGGGATCATATCACAAGAGACTGAGACACTTGGAAATAATGGAGAGCAAAAAAGTGCCTAGGTTAATTTGTGATAAATGATAAAAACAAACAAACAATGGAACTCTGGATGTTTTCTCCTCCAGCAGGGTCTTCAGCTAAATGCATAATTAAGCAAGAATGTATGCCTGAAAATGAGGGCAATGCCAATGAAACATGTACCTATTATATTGTCACGATTCTATTTTCTGTGAAGGATAAATAGGAAAAACATAGAGATAAAATGTTTATTAAATGATGTAATCATAGCAGTGACTACCACCTGGTGTTCAGAAACAATGGCTTTATGCATCTACCATTTAAAAAGCTAATTTTGCATTCTCATTAATGGAAATATATAGCTGAAGAGAAAATGCTAGGTGTTGTAATGAGTATTCTTCTATACTCCAATAGCACAAGGTCATTTCAGTGTTTATTTACTCATCTGTCAGTGTTTTGCAGGTACACTTATTTTTTTTAAACATAGCACCTGCATCTAGAATCTTACAAAATAGGTTGTGCTAAATATACTTAGGCTTTTCAAATTTCTGTGCCTATACTCAAGATAAGTGTTCTGTTAAATAGCAGCAGGCACAGGTGTCCCAAATTACACTGTTTGTCCAGCTTAAAACAAAATACAGCCCTGTGTCTTTTGTGTTTTACAAACCTAACAAATAATGTTTCAAGGTGGTTAGGTTGGGAAGTATATTTCTAATTGTTCCACTTCTGCCCTTTGCTTTTTAGTCTGATGAAAACCCCTTTTGCTCCTATTTCCATTGATATTGTTCTCATAGGACCATGGATGACCTAAAAGCACATTTTATTTATTTGCTCTATCTATCTATCTATCTATCTATCTATCTTTCTATCTAACAAAAATTTTAAGGAGTTTTGGTTTGGGATTCCTATATTCTTCTTGCTTGAATGACTGGTAGTGGTTAAAATGCTGGAGCTATGTTGAGAAATTTAATGTTGCATCAATTCCCATTTAAATTTCTTCTTATGCTCCTTTTACATTTTAAATGGCCACTTACATGTCTGCTCTGTGAGCGATAGAAGCGTGGCAACAGCAACACAAGCAGACCATTAATGTGGATTTTCCTACTCACCTGGATTCTGAGTTTCATATGCTTGGCACATCTGAGTTAGGTGCCTTTGGGGCAAGAGCTGAATCTGATTTTCTGTATTTCCCTCTTGCAGCACCATGATAATGTAGAGGATATACAGATATAGATAAATACAGATATAGATACATGAGAGAGGGCCTGTAATAAATTTATAATGCAAATTTGAAAATTTTATCTTAACACTTATCCTTCATATGTTTTCTTTTTTTATCATTTAAGGCTTTCTAGATATATATTCACTTTCAGATATTCTATATTTATATATATGTTCTTTTTTGATATGAATATTTATGAAAATAGAATTAGATTCTGGCTATATTCAAACTTTATATTTGGTACAAAAACCAAAAATGAAGTAAGCCAGGGGTGAAAGAGAAATACCATATGATCTCACCTAATCAACAAAACAAACAAGAGAGCAAAATATAACCAGAGACATGGAAATAAAGAACAAACTGACAGTGACTGGAGGGGTGCGGGGAGGCAGGTAACGGGTTAAAGGAGGGGAAGGATCACCAAGGAACATGTGTAAGGAACCCATGGACAAAGACAGCAGGGGTGGGAGGATTGAATGTGGGAGGTGGGGGTGGGTAGCGCAGAGGAGAGTAACTGGGGAGAATGGGGACAACTGTAATTGAACAACAATAATAAAAAATAAATAAAAATTTTGAAAAAGAATCAAAAATTGAACAAGATTTTTAATACTCAGAAATATTTGAAAATAACAACAAAAACCTTAACTAGAATTTAATTGTTTTGCCTCAGTTGTCCTTTGGTCACCATCAGTATTTAGCTAGAAAAGGGAAGACAAGGAACTAAACATTGAGTTTATAAAATGGGAAGCAGAAGCCAGTTTGCTTCACCAGGAAGCTGCTGCATCACATCCGGGGGGGTTGCAGTATTGTTCTCCACCAAGGGGATTGACACTCCTCCCTCCCCACTTGGGTACCAGATTGCCAGGTGGGAGCAGGGGAAGGCAGGCACATGCACAATAGAAGTCAAAAGGGTGCAGGGAGAGGTGCTTGACTAAAGAGGCTCGTCAGCCTAGCCTGGGAAAAGAAGGGAATTGGTTGGGAGGTAAACCCATCCAAAGTCCACAAAGGCTTTGAAACTTTATAAATTCTTTTGAAAGGGCACCCAGTCCATTCCAAGCCCAAGCTAATCTCTCTCTCTCCCGCCCCCCCCCCTTTCATCTCCCCTGGGTGATGCAATCACCCAATTTGTTGGTTCATTCTCTAGTCCGGGAGCACATGACCACGTGGGTCTAGCAGCTACTGGCGCGGCAGCAGATGGAATGGGCTCCAAAGGACTGAGCTTTAACATGAAGCAAAAATTCTGGCACTGTTTTTTTTTTTTTTTTTTTTCTTTTTTGCCTTGCTGATGATGAAGTTGGACTTCTTCCATGGCAAAATAGATGGAGATGAGACTTTGAAAACTTAGGGGATAGCTTCTATTTCCACATGACCAATCTATGCCATACCCCAATCCCCCATGTGTGGCCCTTGTAAATGCTTTCCTCTTGATACCATGGAAGAGCCTAATTTTCAATGACAACAGTTTCACCTTTAAATGTTGTGAGATTAATCCTGATTTTTAAGCTATTGATTTTTGCAACAAGTTTCCTACTCAGTGGCAGTAGAGAGAAAAGACAAAGCTGAGAGTTTGACAGAGCAACAATCTGCATTTCTGTTTCCTTGCAGCAGATTTAACTCTTAACAGTATAAGTATTTCTAAATAATATTTCTATCCAATTATTTCTGAGATGGGAAATGAATTCAATTAAAGTGTGATTAGAGCCATTGATGTTTAAGAAATTTAATTGCCTTTAGAACTGCAAACGCCAAAAAAAAGGTGTATACAGAGGTAAATTTAATAGTGAGCAAATTTAAAAGTTGAGAAAAACTGGAAGGAAAATGACCTCTGAGGAGCAGAAGAGAGGAGACTTTATATTTTGCTTTTCAGGCTCTGCATATCTAAAAACAAAGCACCAAGAATGCAAGTGTCGTATTAGAAAAAGACGTGAAAAAATCTGGAAACACGAGCTTTTGGGGATTTTGACCATACATGAATGCCTGGATAAATTGGGACTGTATCCAAAAGGAGCAAGGCAACTGAAATGAATCATGCTGTGCTTCACTGAGGGTTTGAGCAGCTTGATAATTGTGACTGAAATGCTTTCTTTTGTTTTTGTCTCATTGCCGTTTAATTCACCATTTCGCACGGAAATTAATGATGAAACTCAAGGAACATTTTGAGTCATGTCAGCTCATTATAGGACTTGTTTTGTCTGCTTAAAATCAAGCAAATTTTTATACCTTACAAGTCATCCATCTGAGGGAAATGATTATAAATGACCTGAAAAAATTATACAGATGGGTGCTAGGAGACCAGTCCTTCTGTCTGTTCTTCTGTTATCTTCTTTCTTCCTAGTGTGCATTTTGAGAAATCCACAAAATATATTTTCCCATTTTAAAGATGGTAATAAAAGTGTGGGGGGGGGTTGGTTACTGATAATTTTAAGGAATAGCTATCAAATGGCCATTAAAGCCATAATTTCTGATTCTTTTTTAAAAAGATTTTATTTATTTATTTTTAGAGAGAGGGGAAGGAAGAAGAAAGAGAAGGAGAGAAACTCGATGTGTAATTGCCTCTTGCATGCCCTGTACTGGGAACCTGGCCCGCAACCCAGGCATGTGCCTTGACTAGGAATCAAACCAGCAACCTTATGGTTCCCAGGCCAGCGCTCAGTCTACTGAGCTATACCAGCCAGGGCTAACTTCTGATTCAAAGTGATGTGTTCTTTCATTTTTTTTCAATTCTACTAAAAATGCATTGTTCACACACAGAACTTTTTATAAATTACAAGTCAAGTAAGGACTTCAGATGTGTCTCCATCACTGAATGGGTCTCCATTCAGATGGGGCTTGGAGAGAAAAGATAGTCACTCTCCTTTCTGAGATGCTGGCACCAGACAAAGAAGGATTCTATATTCAGTCAGTAGGCCTTGGAAGTTATACTCCTGGAGAAAAGGTAGTGATGACATGTAATAAAAAAAAAAAGAAAAAATAAAACTGATTTTTTCCATCTCAAGTCTACCCATATCTATCTGTGATGTATGTCAAGAAATAGAACTGAGTTTTTGTTAGTTGATTCTCATGGCATCGGTGCAGGATAAGATTTCTTTTTCATGCAAAGCAACAGTATGGCTAAGTCTCTCCATCCCCACGGACACTGGCACCTGGCACAGAATAGAAGTCTAACCAACCCCAAATCTCTGCCTGTGGCAGTTGAGTCCCACATGTGTTGGGAAATTAAAGCATTTACCAATCATTTATTCACCAGAAGCAAATAAATGTGAATGAACAGCTTTCGATAATTTGATTTCCCAGCATTTAACTGGTTGCTAGGCGTATGCATGTGTCCAGCCACTTTGCATAAACTCAGGACCATTTTGAAGAGCCATCCCAATGCACAGAGCTCCCCATGTGGTCTTTTAAAACTGCTTTGCTGTCTGTCTTCCTGCTCCCTCCAGTTCTGTTTTCTTTCTTTTCCTTCCACAGGTAGTGATATGAAGATAATTACCTAATAAACCTACTGTAGTATTCTCTGCATCTCAGGATCTACTGCTAGGAAGTTTCAACATTTTATAATAAAGTAGGCTGCTAAAGAAGTCATTTGGTTCATGTCATTTTGTTGCCCTCTGTGTTTGGAAGAGCAGAGTCTTCAAGCTTTTCCCTTACTTTCAAGAAACACTTGTAGTATAAGAAAAATATCCAGAAATTTACAGTGAATAGCGAAAGTAACCATGGCTCGTAGTCTCACGTTCTAGCTAAGTTCTACTTTGTAGCTGAAGAACTTGGAGAAATATTAGATATAACCTCCCATGCCCTAAGCAAGGTAAGGCATAAAATCCGCCACATAGTAGTACTGCAATATATTTCTAGTATGCTATATATTGTACAATATATTGTTAATTACAATATATTGTTATTACACCTGATATATCAGCCCAGCAAATACAATTAAATCATTTATAGTAATATTTGGAAGAAAGGGGGTGAGGTAGAGAAAGAAAAAGAAAACCAGAAGCATTTTGGTTATAGGTTTTTGTCTCAGCAAACTTTATCTTCTGTTGTTTATACAGAGCTTTTTTGAGATGTGATTGCTCTACAAAAACAAACCAAAGCACCACGCAAAAGAATGAAATTATACTATACACGAAAAGTCAACTCAAAATCTATCAAAGATTTAAACCTAAGGCTTACTGTAAAACTGCTAGGGGGGAAGCTTTTTGACCCTGATCTTGGCAATAATTTCATGGATCTGACACCCAAAGCACAAGCAACAAAAGCAAGGTAGGCCAGCAGAACTGCTTCAGAATAGAGAGCATTGCACAGCAAAAGAAACAATCAACAGAGTAAAAAGAAAAGCAACAGAATGGGAGAAAATAATTGCTAACCATCCATCTCACAAAAAATTAATTTCCAAAATATCTAAGTAACTTCTATAATGTAATAGCAAAAAAAAAAAAAAAAAAACAAACCCCACAAATGGCCAGTTTAAAAATGGACAAAAGCTTTGAATAAACATTTATCCAAAGAAAATATACAAATGGCCAACAGGGATATGTAAAGGTGCTCAGCATCACTAATCGTTTGGGGCATGCAAATCAAAACCACAAAGAGATACATTTCATCTCTGTTAAGGTGGCTATTATTTTTTAAAAAGATGTGTTGGTGAGGTTGTAGAGAAATCAGAACCCTTGTACACTACTGATGTTGATGGAATGTTAAAAAATGTAAAATTGTGCAGCCATTATAGAAAATAGTATGAAGTTTCCCCCCAAAATGCTATTTCATACATACCGAGAGTAGAATCTGTCCTGAGGATCTGCCTATATTGTAAGATAGATTCTGAGAATGTTAATGCTATCTAAAGGAACTTCTTAGGCAATCATTCAGATAATTTTCTTGTTTGCTTTATTTATGCACAGAGTGACTATGTAATTTATCATTTACCACAACACTTTAAAGGTAAATAGGACACTGTTGTTAATCATACAAAGAGAGCAGAAATAGTCTAGGACTATACTAGGCAAAACAAATATATTGTCCCCAGTATTTACAGAGAGCCCAGCTAGAGTGCGTGTTCAGAGGAATATGCCATGATATGTGCTCTGGTAAAGAGAAATTGACTCTCCCCATTTTCAGAGGCTAGTAATATTTGGACTCACACATGGAGGTACAGAATTAGAATGGAAAGATCTAACTTGAACCTAAATTCATGGTTTAGAGTTTCTGGAACCTCTGAAAGAGAGTCTCATGGTGTTGTGCCAGTTCTCACACATCACACAGAAAATATACAAAATAACTTTGCATGTTTTAATGAATTCATTGCTGGGAGATTAGTAAGGAATTAGCTAAGGGGTACACAAATGCTTCAGTAAGTAAATACCTTGACCCAGAAGTAGTGCATTACTTATATGATTGTATCTTACTATATATAACCTTTATTGGAGCTTCCTAATGTTCCTAAGGTTACAACTGTATGGAAATTTTGAAAAAAAAAAAATGCATGTCATGATTTAATAGGTTTGGAGTGAGGACTTGAGATTCTGCATTTGTAACAAGCTCCCAGTAATTGGCATGTTGTTGTCTACTATGCATATTTTGAGTAGCAAGAACCTATGTTAATCTTTAGATGCATCTTTTATTTCAAAACTATTAATAACTCATCATCTCAGGCCATTCTAACAACACTGACATTCTTACCTTATGGTACTCTGGGAAAGTACAGGGTTCCCTGTTTATAAATGAGTCCATTTCCCACAAGACCCAAATCCTAAACAGAAAAAAATGATATTTCTTATATTATGTTATAAATATAATTTTAAGTATATTAATAGCAGCTTACTAACCACAGCAGTTTACAGAATGCTTTCCAATTAGTCATCTCATAATGAAGTTTCAACTGATTTTTTAAATAAACTTATTCATAGTTAGACTGGATTAGTATCCAAAGTGCTTTAAATGAATACATGTTATAATATTAGAACATTAATTGTTTGTTTTTATATATGATAGATTCACTCTACCCTTCACATTTCAAAACTGAAGAGGTAAGTATGAAAACAATGCTTTGGGGGTATTTGTGGAGCTAATGTCAACAATCATTCTTACTGGAGTTCAAACCCAATTTAAAACTCAGTGTAAGTGTCGGACAAATGAAGATCAAGCTCTCACCTTTATTAGCGATGAAGCTGACCCTGGGAAGCATTTCTTAGGCTGTGGCTACTTATCTTTACATCGTACTCAGACACACGTGTTCACCCGGCCACTGGCCCAGAGGAGGATTGCCAGGCTTCCCAGTAAAAGTGGACTCTTACAGTTACATTTTTTGCAACAAAGAGAGTATGCTTGAATATAATCTGAGAACAGGGAACAAGTAAGAAAAAAGAAAAAAAATAGGCTGTTTCATTCATCAGCTAACTCATTCTTCCTCCCCTGGGAGTAGCAATGAGCGAGTATCGGGTAGCCATGGCGTTAATTACCATTGTATCTCTCTATGGAATGGAGGACAGGTGTTACTTGCAAGCGTGGAATTCTGTAGACTTAAGTAGAGAACTTAATTCTGAAAACCCATTTGAATGAGTTTGGGAAACAGTACATATCAACAACAACAACAAAACAGTGTTTCAGGGAGTATATAAAACACAGAATACTTAAGCATTAACAAACCACGTTACGGATGCAATCTATCATACAATTCAAAATTTTGTGTTAGCACAGTGTATTCACTTATAATGGAGTTAAAGTAGTTTAAGTGTTTTTATTTTGAATTATTATAATCCACATTTTGTACAGCAGGAAACTAGTACTCAAAGTATTAACTACTTACGTAACTAGTAAATGATGGAATCAAGAGTCACACCTGTCCCCCTTTCTGCCGCTGGCTGCGACTGCCCTCAGTTAGAGCATTGCAACGTCTATCCCCATACGCTGAACTGACAATGTTTTTGGTAACCATCACCTTTTTGACAATAAGCAGTAAAATAGTTAAATGTAAGTATATATTATCTCCACCTGATAAAGATGCAAGTGATTTAATTTGGAATATTTATAAGAGAGAGAAAATGGAGTGATTAAAATGTAAGCTTTCACAAGCTCAGTATCTTTTAAGAGGTTAGATAGAATAGTGAGATAAGGCATGGGTAAATGAGTTACTATCTCACATCAATGTTCTGGCTCAACTACCAGCTACAATTAGTTTTCTAAGCAACTCTGTAAGATAGAAATAATGATAGCTTTCACATAAAGCGATTGGGAGTCCCTAATGAAATAATAAATGCAGAATGTCTGCATCAAAACAATTTAAGTCAATTTCTTTCTCCCTTCCTTCTTTGCCTCCTTCTTTCATAAAGTATTTTGATGACTTAATTAAGTTATGTCAAGTAATAAAAATATAGATTCTGCCCTCAAGGAACTTACCATCTAGTAGAGGAAAAAGATCTTAATCAAAGATTATGTGTTCATATAAAGAAATACAAACTTTCTGTTGTGATATGTACAACAGATGGATGACACATTTCATGCTGTAATCTGAGGATTTCTCAAGAAAGATTTTCTGGAGAAAACAATACTTGAATTGTGGTCTTAAGAAAAGGGATAATTTAATGAGTTAGAGAGGGATACACGGGAAGATTTCTCCAGACACTGGTGAGGAGAAAAAGAGCCAGTTCATGGAAGCTCAAACCACAGACGATCAAGGAGGCCCAAGGTTCAAGGTGTGTGATATTAAATGCTGGTAGTAAATAACTTGGACCAAAAAATGAGGTTAAAATCAAACAAATGAACCAAAAAACCAACATGTGTCCAGCTTATAGAACAGGTAGACATTATCTATTATCGAGGATAGTTTAACAACAAATTTCATTTTGTTTCTTTTTTATTACTTTTACTGGAATTACATAACTAATATTTTGACAATAAGGTAAATAGCAACTTCTTTCTAAGACATACATCCTATCAATCCATTCACTAATTACCTCTGTAAATAATGTCACTAATGAAGCATACAACCAATTGCTAATAGAGACTCCCTTGAGCCAGAATATTTGCAAGAGTACACCATTAAAATGCAGGGCATAATGGCTAACATAGGTTAGCCAAATTTCATTAGTAACACAACACATATTGCCAACTGTTTCTCTACATATTTTGCATCTCACTGAGCATATTGAGCATCTTATGACTTCTGATGCATCTGTGGTCATATTTGAGTGTGCGGGAAGGTGAGGATTTCTCACAAATTATTAGTAACACCTGGCACTCTCTGGGTGCCAAGAAAACATATTCATTAGGAAAATGGACTGGAATAAGAATGTCTATTAAGAAACAGAGTGGCTTCTTATTACTTTGTTTCACATCAGTTATTATAAGGTGTCCCAACTGTCAAGTGATGGCTCTCTTTCCAAAAAGAAGGTTCTAGAACAGCAGTCCCATGTGGTGAGTGATCATTGATAAGCTTGTTACAATCCTGCGTTTGACTACAAGTGGTACGTTTTGTTTGCGAGCACAACAAAAACAAAAACAGCACAAACTCTGATACAATCCTCTCTCCTTTTTCCTTTTCTCTTAAAGTTGTTAAAACCTGGGATGCTAAGGTATGACAGTTTATATGTAATTTTGACTCAGGGCTGCAATAATTCAGATTTTTGTGACAATTGTACTGAACTGATATTGATACTGCATGAAATAATAGAGAAGTTTTCTTGATGTTCTCAACTAATTAGAGAATATATGGATTCTAAGTTACTTTAGTAATTTAGAGAAATTGTCTAAAACCAAGAGGAATGTGGCAAAAATTGACAGAAAGATGTTTTAGTACAGATATGATATTCAGAACATAGTTGTGTGCAAATCCCTGCAGTTGGAAGTAACACTGTTTTCAATTTGAAGGATTACCTTTATTATTTTATACCAATTCATATACATTTACTAATCAAAATGATCACATATTAAATTTAATTAAGCATTGACCACCATACATTGAGAAATTCTATTCAGAGATGTAGGAGAGGCAGCCTTAATCTTTTCTCTCTCTTAATTAACCTAATCATTGATACTTGCCAAAATCATTTAATAGTATCTCTTGAATTAATTGAATTCTATCCATCACCAGTACAACTACCATTGTCCAAGCAACCATTATCCCTCACATGGTTACAGCCAATTCTCTATCCTTTCCTATCTTCACTCTCCATCACTTTTCAGACATTTAACTTTGTAAAACACAAGAAATTTTATAGTTTACATCACTGCTGTACTAATGATTCAAGAAGTTTGCATTACACTTAAAATAAGATCTTTCCTACTTAGCATCTCACCCATGCTGTTATCTCCGGCCTCCTTTTCTATTCATCAGGCTTCCCGATCAATACAGTCAACTTATACTGGTCTTCCCATTTGTCTAATACATCCGCTCTCCCACACTTTTTTTTTTTTAATAAGCAGTTTAAATAGATGCAATCCTCTGGGCTTCCACCCCCCATCATTATCCTCAATGCCCACTCATTCTTATCCTCCAGATCTCAGCTAACGTCTCATCAACTCAGAGATGATCTTTGGAAGAACGCTATGGCAGGTACATCTAAATTAGCACTGTGTGTATTCCCCTCATGGCAGTTATTGCACTTTGCTTATTTAAATATTTTTGTGTATATATTTTTTCTGACTGCCTCAGTCAACTGTATGTTCCATAGAGCAGCGGCTTTGTTTCTAACTCACCATTTTATACTTGGAGCTTGTTGCATAATATACATAGATATTCAAAAATTGTTTCAAATAGATAATTAGGCCTTCTTTTAGAAAATGTATAGATTGGGGAGTATAAAGAACAGTTCTTGGGTAAAACATGAATACATCCTCAGCAGACCACCCACATAGACACATGTACATGTTATACCTAAAATCTAATAAAACACAACTCTGGTGAACATGTTTTTGTGAAGAATATTTCTCAAACAGGCTTACTCATATAAATATTGGAACATTTATTTGTTTTTAATACTCACATGAAGGCATGTTTATTGATTTTAGAGAGATGGGAAAGGAGGTAGAGAGAGGGAGATAAATGTGAGTCTGAAATATTAATAAGTTGCCTTCTCGTGAACCCCAGATGGGGACCAAACCCACAAACTAGGCATGCTCCCTGACTGGGAATCAAACCTGTGACCTTTTGGTTTATGGGTTGACACTCCAACCAACTGAGCCACACTAGTCAGGGCTGGCACTTTTTTTTAACAGAGTGTTATAATCCAGTCACTCTGATAACTAGATGTAATAATAGCTACAGGAATAACTTGAAAAATTATAAAGAAAAATAGGTTTGAAATAAGGAATAAACTCTTACTCAGAAATAAAGATTGTGCATAGTTCAATACATGTACCTATATAAGCAATTCTAAAAAGTACACAAATTCCAACCCCTCCTTCTTAAGGAGCTCAGATTGACCTTCAATGTTGCTGCTATGGACATTTCCTTTGTTTTGTTTTTCTTATCTAACAATATTCATTTTCATTTTACATTGAGATATCCATTTTCTATTTCTGGACAGCAGTGAGGATTTTTTAAATGTATTTGCATCGTAGTCACACCTTGAATCATAAAGCTGTATAATTTGGCATTATTAAATTTTTAATAATTTTTTGTTGTTGCTCAGTTACAGTAGTCCCATTTTCCCTTTGCTCTCCCTTGCACCCCCCACCCCCCACAGTCAATCCCTACCGTGTTTTCCATGCCCATGAGGCCTCTACTCATGTTCCTTGACTTGCCTCTTCCTCTTATTTCCCCCAAATACCCCCTCCCTCCTCCCCTCTTGTCATTGTCAGTTTGTTCTTTATTTCCATGTCTCTGGTTCTATCTTGCTCTCTTGTTTGTTTTGTTGATTAGCTTTGACTTATAGGCAAGATCATATGGTATTTGTCTTTCACTGCCTGACTTATTTTACTTAGCATAATGCTCTCCAGACCCATCCATGCTGTTGCAAAGGGTGGGGGCTCCTTTCTTTCTGTTGTGTAGCATTGCATTGTGTAAATATACCACAGTTTTTTGGTTCAATCATTTACTGATGGACATTTAGGCTTACCCAGCACTTGGCTACTATAAATAGTGCTGCTATGAACACTGGGGTGCACAGGTTCTTTTGAATTGGTGTTTCAAGATTCTTAGGGTATAATCCCAGCAATGGAATCACTGGATCAAAAGGCAGTTTTGTTTTTAGTTTTTGAGTTAATTCCATACTGTTTTTTACAGTGGCTGCACCAGTCTGCATATTTGACAATAGTTCTCTCTTACTGTTTTAAAGAAGAAAATGTTTGAAAGATTTACTACTAAACTGCTTTTTAATAGAACTCTTCTAAGGCATCTGGTACCTGATCATGAAAAATGATGTGGCTTTATATTTTAGAAATATCTTGTAAATAATATTCTGCTCTCCAATCCTCTAGTTAATATTTCATCTTTCTTCAAAACCTAGTTCATATAACAATTCTGTGGCAATCCTTCTTTCCATCATCCTTCCTTCCACATTAAATCATGACATCTTCAATGCTATTTTTGTCTGTCTTAGTTATCTATTGCCGTGTCAAAATAGACCAAAATTTAGAGGCTTGCAAAAAGCCCTAACATTTAATATTTCACAGTTGTGTGTGGGTCAGAAATTTGGAAGTGGCTTAGCCAGGCTGTTCTGTCTCAAATTCTTTCCTAGATTGCAGTCAAGATGTCAGCTTGGCCTGCAGACACCTAAGGGCCTGTCTGCGACAAGATAATGCACCTCTTTAATGTGTTACTCACATGACTGTTGGCAAGATGCCTAGGCTAGTCTCCATGTGGACCTCCCCATAAGGCTGCTTTGTTGTCCTCACAAAATGGCAGATGAGATCTTGCAGACTGAGTGATGTAAAAGAAAGGCCTGCATTTGGGGACCACAAGACATGTGGATCATAATGCGTCTCTCACTTCCAACCAACTAGGTTTTACAGTAGTATAAGAACCATATTTTCTTTCCCTTGCCACAGTTAAGTCACCCTGTACATGACAAGTGGAAAGACAATAATGGAGGGCATTTATTGCTTTGAGAGGAGGATGAGTTGCCGTTTACCACTGTTCAGACCCACAGTGATCTTTTGGGCACTGAGTGAATTGCATTGCCTCCACATTGAGCTTCTGGATTACCACTGAATTTTTATTTTAAACCTCCTGCAAAATGGAGTGAGAAAATGAAAGCCTGAGGAAACGTCCATACCAAACCCTTCATTGCAAACCAGCAGTTGTAAGTCCCACCCCTTTTTGTCAACGCGGCCGCAGGTCTTTCATTTTGTGTTAAAAATGGATGCCATTTGCTCTTAGCAATGGCCACACTATGGTTGCCATCCATTAGAGATGTATCATCACACATGATTTCCCAAGATATGGTCCTGGAAAACAGATATTTTTTCAACAAAAAACAAAGTGATATCCAGCTGCTTTCTCTGTCATATCTCTTCTTGTTTGTTCAGGCTTTTATTTTTTCCATTTTGTTTTATCCAAATTCATGTACATTTATATGAGGCAAAAGGCTGAAGCCCTTGGCTCTGTTAACGATAACCATGATCCCTATAGGACCAGCTCATCTCAGTGTTCAATTTTCCATTAGGATGCTCTATGAAATAGTGGTAGTTGCTTTCTACTGGTACCTTGGTCTGAAATTGTCTCTCAGTGGGATTTTGAATAGCAATGAGCTATGTCATTAACCTTAATTATGAAAATATGGCTACTGAATCTAATGATAAATGCCTTTTTTTAGTGACATGTATAAATTTTCAACTTGATGAAGAGTTGCTCATTAACTCACCTTGTGGTTTTAGTGGCTGGGGCTCCTAAAAAACTGACATTTAAAATTATTAAATTAGAAGTAATAGTTAAAAGTCAACTTATATTTTATATATGTGTATGATTCATAATATCTATGTGCCAATCTAAATTTCTGGAAAGGGTTGTGACAGAATTATTAGCTTTTATAAAACATTCACTATTTTCTTTCAAAGTGAGAAATTGTGTTGATCTTTAAAGAATAAATCAAGCTCTGTCTAGAAACAAAATACAATCTCAAATTCTTAACAAGAAGCTAGGCATACCAAAGAATACAATTCTTTAAAAAAAAATCTGTGCTACATTACTATTTGAATCTAATCGTCAGTTGTTATGACTTCAGTAGTTAATATCCAGAGAAGAATGGGTGATTGTGCAGGAAAATAGTCCAAATTATAACATGTTTCAACTTATAATATTTTATAAATGATAGGATAAACAAGCTAACTATATATTTAATTAATCAGTCATATGTTCTAACAGCTGTTTAAATATTTAGTTACAATTCTACTTTTCTAGATGTCTACATCACATTTTGTTTCTAATTTTATCTCTTTGTCCACATATGTAAATGTTGACAAATTTTATTTAATTGACACATAGGTTAAGAAAGTAGATTTTAAAATAATGGCTATATATCTTATTATTCTAATAAGTGAAATTTTGTTTTAGTCATTAATAGCTGTATAGTTTAAAATAGTTAATATTTCAAAAACATTCTCACTTAATTTAGTTTATCTTAAATTATATGGGGAATGTCTGTTGGTCTGCTGTATTTGATTATGATTGATTTGAACATAATCCTTTCTAGATAACTAATTTCCAAAGGACAATATTTGTTTTGTGCAGTGGGAGAGATTTACATAACGTACAAACTGTACTTAGGCCATTTCAGGACCATATTTTGACTGCCTAAATCAGTCATTTATTTTGTATGATTTTTTGTGACTTGACCCCTTATTCTAAAGAATGGTAAACTATTTCCCAACACTACAGGGATATGTTTCCTTCTTACAGGTAAACTAAAAATGGGCAGCAAATGGCAGCATATTTGGAAAGTAGGGAAGGTATAAATCTCAAAGAAATAAGCCAACTTATAAAATTGTTGACTAAAAGAGTCATTACTTATCAAGCGTTTAAGCTTAGGAGTTGGAAGAGTGGAGTTCTCCAGAAAATGTGGAAACAGATGTGAGAAAACAGACAAAAATAAAGATAGATTGAATGTAGTAGGTCAGTCATTTGGAAGAAATAAACGTGTTCCACATGGTATTTGAGGCCCATGAGAAGACAGTCTGTTGCACTCCGACGTGCTGATTTTGGATTTCCTAGACATTTTAGCCCTCTTAGTGCAGAAATTTTGCCCAGTAGAGACCATATTTCTTCTTTGCTTTTATAGATATTCCTGGTCTTGCACCTTCAGCCATGTGTGTGCATCTAATGCTGCCACAATCCTTCAGGATTGTGGCAGGACTTTACTGACACATTAGTTTTCCTGGTCTCTCTGCTTTCAGTGACTTTGTGAATGCACCCTGACACCGCGCAGCAGTTGCTAGCGTACTAGTCAGGACTGAGCCTTTGAGTACATCCAGCCTGACTTTTCAAAAAAAATATTGATTCAGTCTTGTGTGGAGGTTTTGAAGATATATAGAAAGTGGAAGAAAGCTTCTTGTGGTGAGGACAGTGTGATCAACATACAAACACACACAGAAGCATAGCTGATTGGTTGAGAATGAATGGGTTCATCAACAATGGAGGAAATTAGGGGTGTATAATAGACACAACCAGGTTCCATTTTTTCTTGTCCCAAGCATTGCTTATTTTTATAAAGAATTAAAATATACATACATTAACTCTATAATTATATATCATAAAGAAAATTGTCCAAGTAAACTTGGACATATATTATATTTCATAATTTTGGGGAAATATGGCAAATAAATGCCTTTGTAATATTATATATTTAAAAGTACATATTAAACACTACAAATAAACCCTTGAAATTTAATCTATAATTCTAAAGGTAGTACACTCAGTTTGTCAGAGATCTACTTCTTAGAAATATACAAATAATATTTTTGGAAATATCCCCATAGGTAAAAGGGGAGATTGCATAGATTACACATTTGAAGTCATCTCATATTTGTGCATATATATAAGGAGGGTTTATAAGATTATTTAAAGCTGTGTGATTCAATTTCAATCTATATTTCACCACACTCCTCTCTTTATCCAGAAATAAAACATTTGAATTGCATGGCTGCAGATTAGTCATGAAATAATGTCTATTCAATTTATTCCACATTCTGTTAAATAAAAGCTGTATGTCCTTGGACAAGTCACTTAGCACATCAGACTAAAATATTTTTTGTCATCAAAATATCAATGCTGCTTGATAAGAAAGTGGTTATTTAGCAATATAGATAAATTGTTATAATTTAGATTTTAATGTATCATTTAAAGACTTAAATTTTCATTTACTGAACAGTACACTAATATCTTCAACTAATTCCTGTTATTCTCCTGAGGCTGTATTATTTATAAGGCACTATTAATCTGCTTGGTAGTATTTCTTTTTCTCTAAATTATATGATACCAAGAAAGTAAGAAGTGCATCAAAGAGAAGGTGTTTTGTTGTTGTTGTTAGCACTGTTTATTGTTTTATTATATATACCAGTAGTAAGAGTATTAGAATGGAATATGTGTGTATAATTGAGATACAATTTACATACCATACAAATTGCTCTTTTAAAGTATAAATTTCACAGAGCTGTGCCACTATCACAATATTCAGTTTTTGAACATTTTCCTCACCCCCCAAAACACAATGTACCCATTAGCAGTCCCCCCACAGGCTCACTCTATTTTGCTTCAGAATTTTTAATTTTGAGTTAACTTTCCAAGTGCACATAATCAGTTTTTCTGATATTCTTTGCTTTATTTTCTCAATTTGGTAGATAATACAAGTGTTTAGCAGCATTTTTAATACCCTATTGTCTGGCACAGTACAGCTAAATAGTTTTCAGCTAAAACTAAAATGGTTTATAAGCAATATAATTCTTTTGGTAGCACTAAAAATGACAAAAAATATATATTAACTTCCTTTTAAAATGACCTTCAAGCATCTCTGGAGTGGCAATATAAATATTTAATTGTGAAGGTGAGTTGATTTAATTAAAATTAAAAATCAGCACTTATAATACATGTTATTTACCACTGAGTGTGATTTATCAGCATATTTAGCAACAAGCTTGATAATGTTTTGTATAAGAATACAGAAAGAGAACTGAAATTTACTTAATATCAGAGAAAAAAAACAAAAAAAATCATATTGATTATCAGGCCAATGGAAAAAAAATGCGGAGAACACCTGCCTCCCAAGCAAAAGTGACACCATCTTGTTTGTGATCTATTCATTTCTCCAATATGAAATTCCTGTATTATAGTGACATGCAACCACCTCCAGGGCAGAGTTTTCTGTGATTCATGGATGCGAGATTGTCTTCCAAATAGAGTATTTTGCATTTATGAGGTTAATTTTTTTTCCCATCATATACCTGATATAGCTGTCTCCAGGATAGAATTTCTAACTTTATATTAAGTAGCTATACTTCCCAAGAAGAAAGTGGCATCTTCATTATTGAGGAAATATAGAGAGAGTTATTTTCTAGAGGCTAACTGATATATTTTATAACTACTGATGTATTTGACTAGACTGCTATGCCTGGGCAGGAAGAAGGGGTCAGTCCTCTGAAGGAAGAGCAGTGATCTTACAGAGTTATGCTTGCAGGGCAGGATTTTGGCACTACAGTCAGAGCTCGGCAAAACACAGTACATGTGAGGTGTGCATGACTCATTGCACATCTTGTTAATGACCTAACTCAGTCATTACCTGGGTTGTCTTAGAGACTAAATCACCCATTTAAAATGTAGCTGGGGCTACAAATCACATCTTAAAGGGACAAATACCTGCACAAACATTGCTGAAATATGGATTGTTTTCCAGAAATTTACCCCCAAGTCTTCATGATGGGATTAAAAACACTATCTCAGGTGTGGAGATCATTTGGAGAGCTATTAACTGGTAGAGGGAAGTGGGAGAATGGGGGAAAATGTGCAAGGATTAAGAAGCATGATTGGTAGGTACAAAATAGACAGGGGGGTGTTAAGAATAGTATAGGAAATAGTACAGAGAAGCAAAAGAATTTATATGCATAGCCCACAGACATGAACAAAACAGGGGATTACTGGAGGGAAGAGGGGTTCCAGGCACAGGGAGGCAAACTGGGAAAAATTGGGACAACTGTAATAGCATAATCAATTAAATACACTTAAAAAAGCAATAACTCAGTGTGCATTACAATGATGTTTCTCAATAGCAGGAGTCTCAGACTTATCTTGATTTAATGTTATCTGGGATTAAACTGAGGCTTTGCACCAAGTCTCTGAAACTGATGCTGACTGCAGGGTATAATTCTTGACAAGGCAGCCAAGTAATGCGGCCTCCAGGAAGAGCTACTGCTATCACTGGATTATAGACTGCCAGTAGTGCGAGAACTGATGTGAAAATGGAATTTATAGGTTTTCCTTAATTGTGAGCTTTCACCTGATAATACAACAGTGTGCCATTCTGCTTCAAGCACAGCTATCCATAGAAAATAATAGTATGTTTAAATATTTTAAAGTAAATTAATAATAACAACACTTAAATTTTATTAACACCTTAAACATTTAAAAATATTTCCATATATTATATATTTTGTTTTGGTTACACATGTCCCTTCTTCACAAAAATGTGAGTAGGAATGCTATTTATTGTTTGCCTTGAAATCACTGCAGTATCCAAGTACACTTATGCTCAAGCTTAAAAGAGAAATAATTTTGTAAAAAACATTTTATTTAAATTATAGTGTTCTTAATTTGAAAGCGTTAAATTTTAAAGGAGAATCGCATTTTTTCTAAGAGTAAATATTTGTTATTTGATGAAAAATATTTAATTTCATAGTTGCTTTTAAACCTATACAAGATGAACTATAAAAATAGACAATAGACACAGTAAGCATTTCACAGAAAATGCAGTTGAGACCTATGCAAACCAACCAACCTATGAAGATACACTGTAGTAATTAGAGAAATGGAAATTAAACTACAGTGAGATGACATTTTACAACCATTAGTTAGGCCCAAACCAAAGTGTAGGCCTAAAACAAATGGAAAAAAAGAATCTCAAGAATGAAAGGTGGGAGTGACGATGGCACAGCCATCTTGGGAAATATTTTAAACTGGTAATATTAAATCGGTGTATACTCTATAAAACAGCAATTTTAATCTTTGTTACATATGTAGAGAAATATTTATATACATCAAGTAACATGTAGAAGGTTGGTTGTAGCAACATTATACATAATGTAAAAAGTAGAAAACTTCACAGCATGCATTATTAGGAAAATTGAAAAATTATGGTACATTATTGTATGTACCGTAATTTGACAATATGACAAACATGGCTGAATAAGACTACTCATCAACAAAATGGATTTTTCAAAATATAAGGTATGAGAGACAAATTATCAAAATATCTAGTCATTTTCATAAAGCTCAAAATGAAAACATTTATAAACAATATTTTTCATGAATACAAACACATATGGCATGCTCTAAAAAGGCTATAAAAGGATAAGCATTAACTTAAAATATGTTACTTTTAGGGGATTTGGAATAATGAGTTGGCGAGAATGCACAGCTGCATATTTGTTTTATGCTTCCTGGATTAAATATCCATTTTTCATATACTCTTGAATGTGTTAATTAATGCATAAACACACACAACAGTCTATAACAATGCCATCTAAAGTATGTCTTGATTTTCTATCAAATATATCCTTAAAATTATAAATTCATTATTTTATACATGATCCTCTCATGCTATATTTGAGGAATATCGATAAACACAATTTCTTGACTATTATAAAAGGACGAAATTATTTGTCTGCTTGGTATTGCACTAAGCACTAGACTATCATCCCATGGATTTTGGCAAATTCTGTAGATTACAGCATACATCGATAAAGGTTGAAAAGCATATTCATACACCATAGTTTCCTAAATTTAACATTAACACCCTCCCATTTGCAAAGATGTGGGCACCTCCTTCAACCAAGCAGTTTTCTAGGAATGCACGGTGACTCCTGACTGGTGTTTGGAAAACATCCCATTTTCTTCTTTTTGCTTTTGTGCCATCAGTGCAGCTGTCATCATATATTTTTGCCAGTTAATTTAATTGTGTGTTAAAAGTGAACCTAAAGACTTGAAAATTTATTTTGTCAACAGTTTTACACAGTAATTAATCTTCCTTGTATTTGCTTATTTTAAATGAGACTTTTATATTTTAGCGTGCTTTTCTGTCTCATATGTTATTCAATAAAATAAAAATATTTAATGTTAATGTTTTAAATGTCAAGTGAACATGGCACTTTTTATACACATGAAGCAAAAACACAGAACATGAGAGACCCATAGAACACAATGTTGAAAAGTGCTACACAACCTCGAAAACCAAAGTGTAGGCAATGAATGGCAGCCATCAAGTCAATAAAAATTGTTGATAATTTGCTAGAAAAAAGTGGGAACTTCTAAAACATTACATACTCACCATAACTAATCTCTTTCAAAGTTTAATTACATCCTTAATATTTTAAATTTAATAAAGAAAAACTGTAACACAAGACATGATTCTCCCCAAAGTTTCAACTTTTCCAATTCATATACTGGAACTGTGAATAGGACTCAGGGATGGTTTGTTCCATTAGTAAACTTGGGGGGGTCAGGAGAAGTGCCTTAGTTCTCTACTGCTGCATGAGAAATTTTGTCAAAAACTAGTGGCTTGTGGAGAGCAGGACCAATAAAATGGCATTGGTCAGGTCAAAACAGCATAAAGTATATAAAACAAAGTGGAGTCACTCATGTCAACCAAGATGGCTGCCAGGCAGCCATGACACTTTGGTTCAAGAGGGAAACTGCCTAAGTCACCCTGGATACATCTGGCAAGGAGAAACACCTGAGATACCTGCACATGTGATTAGAACAGCCCTATCTGCAGAGTGGGACCACCTGTAGATAGGTTCCTGGGGAGATTCCCCACTAACTATCAGGGTGCCAAGACACTCATCAAGAGACCCAGAAGGGTGGAACACACCACTTTCAAGGTATTACTGAAGCAGGCTCCAGACTACTGCTAAGGCAGCTGAGCTCCACATACCAAAGTGCTCCTTCCTGTCACGCTGATCTCCCTTGGCATCGACTGTCAGAGGCTCTGCCCTGCAGGACTGAAAACTTCGCCTGCCCTGCTGCCCACCTGACTCCAGAGATCCTTCCTTGCAAAACGCTGACAATTCTCTTGCCCAATGTGCTCTCTCCTGGACCTGCAGACTGAGACTCTGGGACTCGGGTTCATTATTTACCAGTGATTGCTCTGTGTGCGTATGTGTTTGTGTGTTATATTTCTCTTAGATTATTAGGGTATGAGTAGGGTATTAATGTATATTGATGTTCTACTTTGACTGAACTTGCATTCAATAAAAGCTGAGTGAATAGCATAGTTACCTTGTGTGACTCTTGTTTATTTCTTGGTGCTGGGATCTCAGTAAGCAGCTAGCAGAGCCGTTGCCAGACCGACTTATAGGAAAGACTATATTGTGAACAGATGCTCATGAAATGGCTCAAAACATTTATTACCTCACCGTTTTATCACTCAGGAATCTGTACCTGGCTTATCTGAGTCATGTGCTTCAGGGTTTCTCACAAACTGCAATAAGAGTGTCCACCATGCTGCAGTCACCAGGAGGCTCCACTGGGGAAGGTTCTCTCCACACTCACACTCCCATACTCACACTTTCACATGCTCTGTTGTTGGTTGGAGTCTGTTCCTCATGGACAGTTGAACAGGGGGTTTTAATTCTTTGCTAGCTGTTTGCAGAAGATAGCTCTCAGTTTCCTGCCATGGTCACCTCTCCATGGGACAGTTCACAACATGGCAACTTGTTTATCAGAGACAGCAGGTGAGAGGGCAAGGAACTGGAAGCATGAAAGAAATTAGTCTTTATAACCAATTTTGGAACTGGCATCCATCACTTTTTTTATGTTGTACTTACTGGAAACAAGTAACTACAAGGGGAGAGAACTTTTTCTATGACTACCAGGAAGTGAGATTATTAAGAACCATTTTAATGGCCTTCAGAATAACAAATTTATTTCTAAATTTCCATCTACCTCTCAGGTTTTAAGACATAAATACTATTTTTGGAATCTGCACTTACAATGATAATGTTTACAACAGATTAAGGAAGCCATAAATAAGCTCAAAATGTGCATTGGGCTAATTGACTTTTTGAACCCTAAAGTCAAAAGTGAATGCGAGATTTGAGCCAAATATTGAGGCTGACACTGAAGTGTGATGTGTGTCTTGTTACTTTTGTTGTTACAGCCATTATGTTGTGATTTAAAGCTGCTATTCCTGATTTTATGTGAAATGTTTGCTCATTAAATATGATAGCTGATGTAGTCTTTGTTAGATAGCATTTATATAATTAAGGAAGTTTATGTATTTTTTAGATTTTAAGAGTTTTTATATAACATTTGTGCTTTGGACTACCTGAAATGGTTTTTATCTGTATACAAGAATAAAAACATTATTTTTTCTGTAGTTTGTAAGTGTGGCAAATTACACCTGTTTGCACCATGCTTGAATTGCTGAGATACCCAAACATGTACACACTTCATCCTTGAATTTCTGTGATACACACACACAACAAACACACATTCTATCCTTCAGCACACCCACACAACACACATACACATACACATAGCCCTTGAATTTCTGAGATATGCCCACACATACAATACAAACGCACATTTTGAGGAAATATTTTAGGTGCACAATTCAAACATATGTAGTACATATCTCACATTTCATTGATCTGCATGTTGATCTCTCCACCAACAGTACCCTATTTTTATTACTGCAGATTGTGATTCTCTTGAAATCACACAGTATAAGTCCTCCCATTTTGTTCTTTAAAAAAATGTTTGAAATAATCTAGGTCCTATGGATTTACATAAAAATTTAAGACTATGCTTCTAAATATCCATTAAGAAAAAGTTCTGAGATTTTGATTTGAATTACTTTAAACCTTTGCATCAATTGAGAGATGGATTATATCTTAATAAAATATTGGGCAACAAACACTGTAAATCTCTTTGTTTATTTAGTTCTTTAATTTCTCTCAGAAATATCCTGAAATTTCAGGGTCTGAAATTCAGAACTGAAATTACAGGTCTGAAATATATTTAGTTCATTTTTGTAAGTATTTTGTGTATGTTTGGTTTTATTTTGGATGCCTTGCAGATTTATTGTTTATAATTTTAAATTCCAATATTTGTTGGTAATATAAGAAATAAAAGTAATTTAATATTTGTCTTTGTTTCCCAAAGTTGCTAACTTTAGGCATTAATGCTAATTGTTTTAAGTAAATTCCTGATTATTTTCTCTCTAGATTATTATATATTCTACTAATAAACCAATTTTACTTCTTTTTCAAGTCTTTTAAGGAAGTTTTATTTTAACATGGTAGTAAGGTAGTAGAAGAAAACATGCTCTGTTTTCACTTAGCTTTAAATATGTGAAGGCATACAATATATGCCAACAAACTCTCTTAATTATGAATGACTACACTGATTTATAATAATATTTGTATGACTTATATTTCCCCTTTTAAGAGAAATCACGTTTTTGAGAGATTTTCTTCCAGTCCACTTTTAGGATTAAATAACTCCTCCCCTCTAATTCAATCATCTATTTTTAACACTAGTTTTATTAGGTAACTTCATACTGGCCTGTGTGCTTGTGTGGTATCTAAAAATTATGTAATTAAAAAGTAATAACAACTAACTTCCAAAATCAGATGATTATTCCTTAGGGCTGGACATGTATGAAAAACTTTGTAGCAAGTGGAGTTTCCTGGTTTATCATCTATCTTCTCCCAAATAACTATTCTTCTAAATTGATTCAGGAATCAATTTAGATTGTGACAGTATCCAAGCCATCCCCTTGGTTTAATCAAATCTCCACTGTTGAAAACATGGAGGGCTTGTCACATAACAGAAAATTTGAGTCTGAAAATCTTGGGCTCACATATTGTGTCACCAGTATTGGAAATGCTCATTAGGAGGCCAAGCTTTAGTCTTTAGATTGATTTGTTTGCTTGTGTAAGCAAAGATCTAGTAAGCATACTATACAATCTATGTCTCATGCTTATTACATCTAAAACCTCTATACAAAACACAGAAACCAATCATGAGTGGCATCTAAAAAGTAAAAGCGATGAATGGTAGAGGAAAGTTAAACCTGCAAATACAACATGTGAGGGAGATGAGTTTCCTAATTTGTCCCTCATTTTTTCTTGAAGATTTGATCCAGGCTAGATAGACCTCAATCGTTTTTTCTTGGTGGTGGTAATATAGGTAAGTAAAGCTTAAAAAAAAAAAAAAACAATTAAAATTAGTCTTAAGGGCAAAGGACCAAAAAAAATCTTCATCTTGAGGTTATGGAAACCCCAGAGAGATGGAAGATCTCTCCTTATTCTGTAAGGAGAAACCCCAGATGAGGTGGAAGATTACTCCTTATTCTGTAAATGAAGATGCAGACATGCATAGGTCCCTGGCTTCCCTCTGTGCTGCATGTGAAAAGCAGCCTGGAGAAGGCTGAGAGAATTGAACCTCCCAACTGTTAAACTTTTTCCATTTCCATTTCCACCAAACTGTCAAACTTTTGCTCCTATGTTGGGATGATACAAAAAAGTATAGCAAAAACTTTGAAAATGGACTAAGTTTTAAATAAATCGAGTCTAACATTTGAGTGTCTCATGAGACAGAAAGACTGAGAACCAGAGAAGAAAGGTTTTGACAGCTGAACTCACATTGGAGTACAGGCCACAGAAGGCAACACAATGCATAGTCGAAATCTAACTGGAATGAATGCCTACCAAAACAGATGCATAAGCATTTTTCAGAGCAAACTATGGACAAATGAAAGTTCATCGGACAAGACCATGCCTGTCCTGGTGAAGAAGGTTTTATTGAACCACAACCACAGATATTCATAAATATGTCACTTATGGGTATTTTTGAACTATCATGGCAAAGTTGACTTGTCACGATAGAGATCATGTTGTATGCAAAGTTGAAATTGACTTCTGCTCTGGAATACTTTGATAGAACCAAGTGTTTATACAAATCTAATATTCAAAATCTTTAAGATAACAGAATGACTCCATATACCAACACCCAGAGAAACAACACTGAGTCTGCAGGGAAAAGATAATCAATTGATGTCAATTTAAAATGATCTTCATATTGGATTTATCAGATTAAGACAGTAAAGTGGCTATTATAATTATGCCCAGTGATGTAAAGGTAACTATACTTGAAATAAAAAGATAAAAGTTTCCAGCAGACAAAAAGAAACTATAAAAAAGAATCACATGGAAATTTTACAAATAAAAAAGTACAACATCCTAAATAAAAATTCACAGCATGGGTTCAAGTGCTAAAGAGCAAAATAGAGATGATGGAGGAAAAATTTAGTGAAGTTGAAGTTAGATTATTTGAAATTATCCAGTAAAAAGAGCAAAGAGAATAAAAGACTGAGAAAGAACAGAAATCTATGGTATAATAAGAAAGGTAAAGTATTCATACCATAGGAGTCACAAAGGAAAGGAGAAAAAGATGGTGCAGGAAAAAAAATGTGAAGAATATTACCAAATTTGGTGAGCTATGTATATTCATAGATTCATGAAGTTAACCTAACACAGACTGCATTTAAAGAAAACTATGCCCAAACACATAACAATCAAACTGATGGCAACAAAGATGCTAAAAATCTAGAAAGGAGCTAGAGAAAATTGATACATTATGTACAAGAAATAAGGCATTTGAATACTGTGGACTTCTTGTCAGAAACCATGGAGGCTATAATAGAGTGTAACAGCATCTTTGAAATGCTGAAAGAAAAAAATAACTGCCAACCCAGAATATTATATTCAGAAAAATAAAGAAATTATTGAATTAAGGGAAATTTAAAGGATGTGTTACCACCAAACTGGCTCTAAAAGAAATATCTACAATATGAAGGGAAATGACACCAGAGGGAAAATGTGGAGTTTAAATAGGAAGGATGAGTTGCAAGAAAAATGTAAAATATATGAGTAAATAAAAAGAGTATCTTCATCATCTTACATTTTAGAAATAATCCAGGACTTGTGTGAAAAATTGGGGTGGTTTTTAGTGTCTGTAGATATAATACACATGTCAACTATACAATACAAGGTAGGAGTAAAAGGATCTATGTAGTTGTAAGAATTCAATATTTTAGTTAAAATGAGAGAATAATTAATTTTAAGTAAAGTGACGAACACAAAACTTATAGCATTACCTGATGGGATTTTGAAGTAGCTATAATACAATGGGTGATTATAACACGAAATTGGGCAGAGGGCTTAGTTATTGTCACCCTTATACATTTTGCTGGAAGGGGGGACACACTGACACTTGTAGACCGTGAAATCCTAGATGTGTACATCGTGTCCCTAGAGCAACTGCTAAGGAGATAAAGTGAAAGCAAGCAGTGCCCCACTTCAGGTAAAAACTGTGGAGAAATAACAATAGAATGCTAAAATGCAGTGCATGACAAAATTACACTTACAACCATGAGTACGTGAAACAGTTCATTCCTGTATTATTTGTTAATTATTGTATTATTTTCCCATATGAGTAACTGTGAACTGAGCTTTGCCCCATCCTGTATATACACATGATGCAAAAGAAAGAAGGAATGTGGAAACAGTGAACAAAAAATAGAAGGTCAAAAGAAAAATAAATGATGAAACAATAGAAGAAAAGCAAATTATATTAATAATTATTTCATATATAATTGGGGAAGAAAAACCTTAATATACACCATTCATAAGAAACATCTTAAACATATGAAGATAGGTAGAAAGGAGTTTGGAAAAAAAGTGTATCATGAAACACTAATCAAATCAGTGCTGGGGAAGACTAATGCATCTGGCCCAGACTTAATCTCCTTAAAAATACAGAAAAATATGTAAAACTGGTTTTCAAGACCCTGGATAGCAGGTAACACAGGATAGTGTTACCCGAGATGGAGGAAGCAAGTGATCCGAGGCCTACAGTTGCCCCAGCTTAGTGTCGTGTCTTACTCCTTTTGGGCTGTTACAACGAAATACCACAAACCGGGTGGTTTAAACAACGAACTGTATCTCTCACAGTTTTGGGGGCTGGAAGGCATAAGATCGAGGTGTCAGTCAATTTTATTTTTGGCAAGGATTCTGTCCTTGACTTTCAGACTCTCACTGTGTCCACCCATGGCAGAGAAAGAGTGAGAACTCTGTGTCTTTTCTTATCAGCACACCAGCTTTTTAGATTTAGGTCTTATTCTTCTGTCTTCATTTAACTTGCCCCACCTCCTAATAGGCCCTGTATCTAAATGCAGTAACATTGGGGGTGAGGCTTCCACATGTGAATTTGGGAGGACATGGACATTCAGTCCATTATGTGTCTTGAGGGAGTTGCAGACCTCAGTGCAGGGAGTAGACACCTATGTGAAATCTGGCAGTTAACTGATACTCTGGAAAGTTCAAGGTGACTAGAATTTATAGGACACAGTACTAGAAACGAGAGAGCTATACAGAGAACCCTGGAACTATACAGAGGTCTCCCTTTAAGTATTTGGCCCAGCACTAATCACAGCAAGTGTGAGGAAGTTACCCAACACTGGAGACAGAGTCTCCTGCAGGGAGTAGAGAGTAGAGTGCTTGGCACTCACATAAGACTGGAAAAAGTGCCTGTTGCCACCAGTCAGACTAAGAAAAATCCCATAATTCAAGGTTCAATGAATACTCAGAAAGGTCTTGGTAGTGAGAAATTACAGGAGACTGTTCTGCACAGCATGGGCCCAGACAGGACCCACACCCATGGATAGGTTCTCCCGTGGGGAATCAGGCCTGCAATGTACCTAGACTGCTATGAGACTTGCTTTTGCTAAAACTCCTTCACCCTGAATTGAGGTAGCAAACATTTACTGCAAAGTAGCTTCCTGAAATCCAAGCTGAACCTTCCTAGGACGAGTGTAGCCAGCTCAACCACTTTCCCTTTTCATTTGCAAATATCCTTCTTCTGTGAGGTGATGAGCAGCATTGGCTCCTTTGCTGTCTGTAAAAGGTAACCACCTAAGGCGAACCTGTGCATAGTAAATGAGGACCATCCTCTGTAATGTGTCCAGAAAAGAAATAAAGGCCTGTCAAAGCGAGGGCTGAGGCTTTTTCTCCTCTGGAGAGAGAAACCATGCTGTCGGTCCCTTGTCCTCCACAGGACTTGGTAGTCTCTGTGAATTTTTCATATCTCATCTACAATGTGGCAGACCCCAGGAACCAGGGTCCTCATCAAGGAATAATTAGCCTAAGAGTAAATGTTGCTGTGATCCAGCCTCACAAATCTTAAAAGCAATACCCAATATAATCAAACTGTTCCAGGTAAGTTGATAATCACTGACCCAGGTAATTCTTCAAAACTTCCTAGCAAGGCACTAACATTTCACTAGCAGCTGTCTTTAAATAATGTGCTTTTACTAACATAACTGATTCCTCAAAGCATGAAGGTAAAAAACTGTTTTATTTAAGTTTTTTTTTCATTTCCACAGAACTTTAGAAATTTTAATTAGTCATACAATAGCATTAATGGCTCATCTCACTGTTTAATAGCCACACATATCATTCAAACCCTGGGCTGTTAACATTTCCTTCTGATTATGCTAATGGGGTAGAAAAGATTTTAGAATCTGCTATTATTTTTGATCAATTATATTTAAGTGTTTTGTTAAATATCTTTTCAAAAAGAAGCTTTGTCAAAGTGAACTATTATATACTAGGAAATACAGCCATTGTATGTAATTTAATAACTTAATCTAAAATTTTAAATGGGAATCAAATAGAAAAGTCTCTCATTCATAACTTCAGTGCACAAACCAACTTCAGATTTCCACAATTAGGATAATGGAGGATTAAATGTGACTAATTACTTCTATCTATTGTGCTTAATGAGCATAAACAGTTTCAAAATATATTATCCTAAACTGATTTTTTCCTAAAAAATAAATTAGATAACATCTTTAGTTCAAGCACCACAGTAAAAATTATTTCTTTGCATTTGACATAGACAAAATTTAAAGTGAATGATTTTTGTATTAACTCTTTATTTGCTTCCTGTAAGGTAACCTTTTAATTTTACTTTTTATTTTTATTTTTTTACTTTTTTAATTTTATTTTAATTGTTGTTCTTGTACAGTTTTCTTTTACTCCCATCCCGGCCCACTGCCCCACCCCTCCTAGTTTTACTTTTTAAGAAATAATTAGCAATATAACCAATCACAGTACAGGGAATGCTTAAATTATAATACAAGTGCAAAGATAAAGTTAAATGTTTCTAAATTGGACATGTTTATCATATGTTTTATAAGAAGGCTTGATATGTGAAATCATAGAAACATAATAGTTTTTCTTAAAATTATTAAATTAAAATAGATTTTTACTGGTAACTTAACCTGTTTATCTCACAAGAAACGTATTCTTCATTTTATATAGATTATGGTCTCTGCCTATTAAAATTAGTGGAGTTGGTGAAGAAAACACATTTAATTTTTATTACTATGGAAAGTCTATTTTCTCATGGTTAATTGAAATAACTTCCAGCTTTGCTTCTTTTGCAGAGCAAGCAGGAGTTGTGGATTCTATTTTGCAGTGGAAAAATACCATGATCATTTTGGGAAAATGCCATGGAATTCCTGCTGTCAAGAATCCATTGCTCTTCCCAAATGTAAAAGTATAGAAATTTGGTTACAAGTAACAAAATCAATTTAATTAATAAAGCGGATTTAATATGTTTTTAAAAAGACCTAGAACAAGTCCTTCTTTTATGCATCTCTTTATATTCTATTAGTTCTTTTTCTCTGAAGAATCCCAACTAAAATGGTTTTATATAGAGAGAAAGTTTTATTATAAGTATTTTGCTGACATGATTATGAAGGCTGAGAAGTCCCAAGCTGGAGTCTCTGGAGAAGCAATTTATAGCTCCATTCCAATTCCAAAGGACTGAGAACCAAGATATCTTCCTCTGCCTCTTTCTTATGAGGACACTTGTGATGATATTTTGGGCCCACCCAATAATCCAGAGTAATCTCCTTACTCAACAGCCTTAATTTAATTTTAAATCTGCAAAGATTCTTTTTCCAAAAAAGGTAACATGAACAGGTTCCAGGCATACAGATGTGGGTATACCTCTGGGAGCCAAGTCCGTGTACCACAACGAAGAAATAAAACAAATCTTAAGTTTTTCTAAACATTGCAATAGTACGTAGTATCTAGTAAAATTTCCTATATTTTTTCAATTAAATGAAAAAGTAAAATATTAATTACATATTAAATTGGAGTCATAATGTAAATTAAAATTTAAAAATTTAAACTCTAAAAGCAAACAATAATTGGGGTCACAAAACTTAAATGTTAGAGGCCTCAACATTACCTATTTTCTTAAATTTACAAAGACCAAAATACCATCATTACAGAAAATAACTTTAAATTTAATGAAAATTATAACCATAACTATTTTTGTTATTTATCTATGACACTAAGCCAATCACTTTGACATGCCAATATTTGATACTACCAACCCAGGATAGGTGAAATTATTGTTCAAGGTAAACTAGATTATTATTCTAAGCAGGTTAGGATTTATTAATTAGAGAATTTTAGCCAGAATTTTTTTTTTTTTTTTGTAATTTCTCTTACCCTTTAGCACTTGACTGGTGAACAAATTCTGTAAGGTCTACTTCCCTACTTCAACAGTTCCTTCTTCATAGCACAGGTATCCCTCACTGCGTGGGATACCTCACTGTGTGGGTGAAATGAGTCCAGTGCTGTATGATGAACAGAAAAGGTACTGACTTTTATAATACATCAACTTTAAATGCTAGAAATAGCTTTCTTGTTTTCTTCTGGTGCTAAGCGTCACTTGGCTTGAGATTTCCATACCTGGACTCAGCAGTCAAGGGGAGGGAGTAGAGCCTGATAACAGATACATTACCACGGAAGCCCCAATCTTACGTATTTATGTTAGACAACATTTTGTTGCAACCATATCCAAACCTTGTGGTTTGCAACAACAAACATGTGTATTTCTTGCTTTCTGCTCATTGAGTGGGCCGAGATTAGCTCCACCTGTGAGTCTGTCAGGGTTCTGTTCCACGTATCTCACTTTGGGGCTAGCAGTGAGAATAGGCTTCTCTCATAAAGATGGCAGAAGTACCAGATGAAGGAAGGACAAAAGGCCAAACGACATCATCCACATTCAAAGCTTCTATCTGCCACATATTGTCGAAGATTCTGCAGGCCAAATCAAATCATCTGGCCAAGTGTCACATGAACGGGACAGGGAAATACATTCTCTGTGCTATAGTCAGAGGCGCTCAGTCAAATTGTAAGAAGCCTGAATCTATAATTCTCCAACAGTGAGAAAATGAAGTCTGGGGGAAATTAATCGCTCTGCCACAATTAGTGTTATGTCTAGAAATGAGGAAGCAAATCTGAACTAGAAAATGATCACTATTAGTGTCGGCTTCACCAAAATATCTCAAAGGAAAATAGTAGATCACTTACTGTCCATGAAACTACTTTGCAACTTTAAGGCATTATTCAAATGCAAATTGATAAATGTATACCTTCAAATTAAAACAGAATGAGTGAAAGAATTGATAAAGAGCATTGTTATATCTACCAGTATATTTTCATTTATTTTTTTCATTGAAAGAAATTTTATTTTTATTATGCATACCGAGTATTTTTTTATCTTTGTTCAGTTACTATCATCCCCTATTTTTCCACATTACTCTCCCTTGCCCTACCGACCCCCCACCTCCCACAGTCAATCCTCTTCTCCTGTTGTCTTTGTCCATGGGTCCTTTATACATGTTCCTTGACTTGACCCTCACCCGTATATTTTTATTTATATAATAGTCTTGAAAGGGTAAGGTAGAAGTAACCCAAGGGAAAAGTGTTTGCAAGAAAATTAGATTTACTATACTCAAACTGCTAAAAACCAATTTCATTGAATTGCTGTAAAATTACATGTAAATTTGTCAGTTACCCTGCTTGGCTAATTACATTTATCAAACTTATATTACCTGCCTAATTCCTAAAGCTTCATTTCATTTACTACTGTGAAAACCCAAATATGGCACATTCTATTTTAAAAGGCAGAGAAAAGTTACACTATGTCAAATAACTCTTTAGAGAAATAGCCCAAGGTTATATTGACATGCAGAAAATGAAGTGGAAAATTGAGATAATTATTTAGATAGATCAAGCGAAAAATAATACTAACCTTTGTCCCAGTTGCTTGAAAATTCTGGACAATGAAAATGAAGTCTAAAATACCAGAAGTTGTTTCAAATTGCTAATGCCATTTCTGAATAATTTATGCCAAAATATATTATTATTTAGAAAGAGAAATATTGTTTTCATCATTTGTGGTGCCTTAGGCCTTATTTGCTAAACATAGTTTTCCCTTTACTTTTCTACTTTGTTTCTATTGACTTAAGAATACTTTTCCCAGACATAAGATCCAATTTTTAAATATTTTTTAGATCCTTGCCACTTAGAATTGCCATATTTAAAGGAAGGATAGGGTTAGCTTCACTGTTATCAGATCAGATTCATGGACTGCCTTCTGTTTTATCCTTTGACTATGATAATATATGATATATTAGACGGATACCTCTTCTGCAGACTGAATCAATGAAATTGTGCGTTGAGACAGGAAATCTAGCACTTACAGAAAGCCCTATCAAACTGGAATGCAGCTAGAAAACACAGTTCACCCATCATGGTAGAGTTTGTATATGTCATAAATTGTGCAAATGGAAACAAAGACCACTTAATGATAACAGTTAATGTACATTAAGTAATATGAATCTGCTAAAGCACTACTTGCTTTGTAAGTATTATCTTGTTGACTCCTTCCAATAACCAGATAAACTAAATTTAATTACAATAAATTTCTGGGTATGAAAAATAAGACTTAGATTGATACCTGTTAAAGGAAAAAATCCTTTCTCTACTCACATTTCTGACACCAAATACGTGAGTTTTCCATACCAAGCAATTCTCCTGTTCTCTGTGGATACAGTTTGGGTGCCTGTAATTTAATTGAATTCTGACACTAACTACCCAGGGTTAGTAGAGGAACCACAGGTTAAAGGCTCAGTCCCACAAGACTACTCATCAATTGAAAGTTGTGGGTCCCTACATTACCCAACTTCTATCCAATTAGGCTACAAAGTAGGGGATCCCATGACACCCTCCCCAGATTTGACAATTTGCTGTAAAGGCTAACAGTATTCAGGAAAACACTCTACTGATTATAACTCAGGAAGAGATGCATAGGGCAAGGTATAGAGAAGGAAAGAAGACCACAAGCCCTCCTTAGCTGCATCACTCCCCAGACCTTGAAGTGTTCACCAACCTGGAAGCAAATTATAACCTGCAAACAAAGAAGCTCTCTCTTTCTCCCTCCCTCCCTCTCTCTCTCCCCCTCCACCCCCCGCATATGTGCTCTCCCCTCCCTTGTAGCTGCTTGTGACTTGTACTCACCTGTTTGGTCACGTGTCCTCTCTCACCCAGGAGCACGCAGCCGTGTGGATTTAGCAGCTACCAGGGTCAGCAGCAGATGGTATGCGCTCCAAAAGACGAGGCTTTAATATGAAGCAGAAACTTGGGACCTTGGCTTTGTTTTGGCATTGCTGAAGACACTGTTGGACTTTTTCCATAGTGGGACGAACGGAGATGGGAAATTGAAAACCCAGGTGTCAACTTCTATTTTCACTCAAATGAACCACCTTGCCACACTACAATCTTCCCTGTGTAGGTCCTTGGATTGCTTTCCTCACAATCCCATGAAGGAGCCGAACCTCCACCAACAACATTACCTAGTGAAAGGGTCGGTTCTGTGAGTCTTTACCTTTCTAATCTGTTGACCTCTCCTAGGCTTTAAGACCAAAAGAAGTCTTAGTAAAGCTGCTGTTATAAGCCGGCCCTGCGTGTAAATAGTATGCCTGTTGATTTAGAAGTCCAACTGTGGAATGATAGGATCAAAACAGATAATAGATGAAAAAACAAGATGGATAAGATTATGACAGACAGAAATATAAAAGAAATGGTATGACTGGATTTCTATCCAGTAAAAAGTACAATCACATTGCTTCCACATGGAAATATCAAAACAAGGGTAACATGCTTAGCTCTCTCTTTTAGATCCAGAATTGACTAATGGCTGATGATGTTTGGAGATATCCCCTCAGGAGTGTTTTCTCCAGGAAAAAAAAAAAAGAGATTGAATTCAAGATTATTTTAAAATATTTTTTAAAGATTCTATCTCAATAATCAATAGAAAAATATAACACAGTTACCCCTGATGACTCAATGTATATAAAGTTGCCTGGAAGTATCTCTAATTCATGTTTCATATGATTATCTTTCTGGTAATTTATTACCAAAGTCATTTATCATTTTAAGTTTGTTTTTCTTTGCAAAATGTGCAAAACTTTTATTTAAGATGCTATTATGTATTACTTACCCACCCAAAATGCTTCCTTTATTTTCTTCCTCCTTTCTTTCTTTCTTTTTTTTTTTAAGTAGAAATAATTTATTCTGACTGACTAACCATGGTGGATCTATGACATATGAATATCAGGTCACACTAAGACAAAGAGAAACTTTGAAGTGACCATCCTCAGTTTCTGATTTACAGTCTTTTTATAATCAGCTATCTTCCTACTATTTATTACCAGAGATACCTGAGTGATTTGGTATGTTTGATGTATACACACTGACTTTCAAATCAGGTAGAGAAGAAAGTACTTTAGACTTGTCAGTTTTGAATTTTTCCCTCTTGATCTAGAAAGAATTAAATGTCTAATGAAAAAGTCCATTTCCTCATGCTCTTCATTTGTATAGTCAAACCTCAGTTCTCAAATACCTTGGTGGTCAAACAATTTGGTTCTTGACCAAATTGTTTACTTAAAAAAAAATCTCAGTTATCTAAAAAAAAAAAAGAAAACAAAATCTTCAGGCCTTAATTCTGTACGTGAAAACCCTTTCATGCCAATATCTGTACGGTCACTTAATGTCTCTCAGGCAACAAATCAAAAAACAGATTCTGTTTTCGAACAAATTTTTTCTCAAACATTTTTCCGGAACAATTTAAGTTTGACAACTGAGGTTCCACCGTATTTTAAATAGTTGTTATGCTAGAGTTTTAGAGTGTCTGTTATCCTTATGAATGGATTTTTAAAATGTTTATACTGCAGCTTTCTGCTGAACAGATCCAGAACAGTAAGTTGCCAAACTGGTAGACTTCAGGTTCTCATCTTTCAGTGCCTGGTGGGCCTGGGTGTTCCTTGGTTTGTGGAAATATAACACCAATGAATGCCTACGTCTGTCTTCACATGATCTTTTTATCTCTTTATTTTTTTATAGGAGATTAGCCTACACATTTTTTATTTGCTTTCGGTGGATGTGGATATTGGTCACATGGTAGAAACAGAGTCAATAACAATAATGACTTGGTGTAGAGTGGGAAGTAGACAGATTCTGGAGTCAAAATTTCCAGAGTTTGGATGCCTCCACTGTATGCTACTGACTGCATAATTTCACATAGTAAATTATTTACACATTCCAAGCCTTAGTTATTTCATGTTTAAAATTGACAATAGTGTCTTGGCAGAAAAGCTCAGTTGGTTAGAGCATCCTCCTGATACACCAAGGCTGTGGGTTCAGCCCCTGCTCAGGGCACCAGAGTGTATATAAGAATCAACCAATCAATGCATAAATAGGTGGAACAACAAATTGATCTCTCTCTCTCTCTCTCTATTTCTCTCCCTCCCTCATCTCTCCCCTTCCTCTCTCTCTCTCAAAAAGTCAATAAATAAAAAAAGTGACAATAATAGTACTTCCTTCCCATGGTATTATTCAGTAAGTTACTACCTGGGAAAACCTCTTTATTGACACATAAATGGTTGTCAATTAATGATTGTTTTCCTTTCCTTTTCTCTCTCTTTAGTAAGTACGCTACTTGCCTAATAATGTTCTCAGTTATTATGCAAAATAATCAAACTATGGAAACATACTTGTCTATCCCTTGACATCAATAAAGGGTATCGTATTCAAAAAGATTTATATTTGAACTACCATTGCCCTTGCAAAAGAAGAAATACTGACTAACATAAAGAGAAGTCAAACATAAATTTTCAACTTTGATAGAGATGTAAAATACAGCAATTACACTTTAATCAAGTATATAGCATGCAGGGAGTTCTGAGAGCTATAAATATTAAGCACTTCAATACTTTGCTATATGCTCTATTTATACTTTTTGGGTCAGAAATTTTCAGAAAAGAATATTGCCTCTTTCAATATTGCCTTTTCAAACTTTTGTCAGGTTATTATTTTAGAGAAATCTAAGAGAGCCAGCAGAAAGTAATTGCCTAATTTATTGCTGAGTGGATGATTTTCACAGAAAGTTGTATAAAATTCAAACAAAGCACCTGATTTAGAGAGGATACAACGTTCCCATTCTTAATGTTTATTTAGAATTTTTTAAAGATTTTATTTATTTTTATCTTTAGAAAGGAAGGGAAGGAGAGAGGGAGAGAAATATCAATGTGTGGTTGCCTCTCATGTGTCCCCTGCTGGGAACTGGCCTGCAACCCAGGCATGTGCTCTGACTGGGAATCAAACCGCGATCTTTTGGTTCACAGGCCTGCACGCAATCCACTGAGCTACACCAGCCAGGGCTATTTAGAATTTTTTATTATGCATGCATCCAAAATCTCTAAATACATTCAAATTAAGTCTTCCCTATTCTAAAAAAAACATAAAAGGTCATTCTTAATTCTATACTTTATATTATTGATAAAGCACTGCTTGAAAAGGAAATTAGAAAGAGCACGTTAGCTTTATTTCAGCTTTCTGAACATTAACATTTTCTTTGTGGTCATGAGCAATTATAAAAATATACTTTCAGCTAATTAGCTAGTTTTTAAAGATAATCCTTCTTTCCCCATGTAAGTTTCAAATCACTATGTTATATAATTACAATGCTCAAAATCATTTTGAGTTAATATGGATAGTATGAAAAAATTTTAGAATACAAGAATACATATTCTTGTTTCTTTAATCACTTAAATAGAATTTAGTCATTATTACACTAATCCAGAAATCAGAATGTAAGAATCTTGATGTAAATACACATTTTAAACCAGAAGCAGTTAAAAATTGCTTTCTTACAAGGCATTATAGGACTTCATGTGGAGCATTGTAATATTCCAAATGCTTTTTCGTGCCTTAGCTCTTCTGGTCCTCATAGAAACCCTATGATACCTGATTTTATTTATTCTTATGAGACTTATTTCATAGGACTTTTTGATTTGCAGAAAAATTGAGAGGTAGTACAGAGAGTTGCCATATATCCTGCTCCAAGTTTCTACTATCAGTAACATTGTACATTCATATGATGCGTTGTTACAACCAACAGCCGATTACATTACATTTTTATAAACAAAATCCACAATTTTTCTTAGGTTTCCTTAGTTAGGACATACTGTCCTCACCCCTCTCAGGACCTGGTTAGGTGGAACATTATGTTTATCGTTGTGTCTCCTTAGGTTCCTTTAGCTTTGACAGTTTGTCAGCCTTTCCTTGTTTTCAATGACCTTGGCAGTTTTTCAAAGTACTGGTTAGGTATTTTGTAGAATGCCCTACTATTGGCATGTTTTTCTCATGCTAAAACTGAGCTCCTGAGATACTGGAAGAAGACGAGGAGGTAAAGCGACATTTTCATCACACCTTATCAAATGTGCATAGTGTCAGCATGATTTGTGAATGTTGAAGGTAGCCTTGATCATCTATCTGAGGTCGTGTTCATTAGGTTTCTCCGTGGTCAGGTGAGTCTTTTCCTCCCTTTCACTCCTGTATACTTCTGACGGGAGCCACTACGCACAGCCCACACCTGAAGAGTTAGGAGTCATGTCGCCCCTACTTGAGGGCTCAGTTACATTATATGGAATTTTTCTGAATGGAAAATTTATCATTTTTTGGCATTGATAAATTTATCCAATCACTCATTTGTCAGATTTGGTTTGTAAATATTTATTTTGTACTTTGGGTTATATCTAATCTAATGCCACTTGAATTATTTTTGCCTTGTTCTCAAATTTACCACCATTGGCCATGGGGAGGTTTTAGTTGGCTGCTGTGCTGCTTTGAAATAGCCCCATGGAATTTTTTTTTTTAATTATTTTGAGCACCATAAGGTGCTTAAACCTCATTTTATATAAGTCCTGTCCCAGCTCTAAAATCAGCCATTTTCCCAAGGATCTCTGCTTCCTTTTTCCTGGAGAATAATAGTCAAAATCAAGATAAGGGCACTAGGTATGCTAGTGGCTAGTGAGGTATCATTTGTATTAGGTCCTCTCAGCTGCTGGAGAAATAATGCATGTTTTTATATGCATATATACATACATTCCTATATGTAACCATTTGTATCTATATTTACCTAAATATGAGTTCTTACTGTCTCCAACTCTAATCTGTTTCTATATGGATCATTTTAGTTTCCTCCTCTTGCTTATCTGTGAATTCTAATTCTATCAGTGAGAAATCTGGATTCTACCTCTGGCCCTCCACTTTCTTAGCCGTTGTATTCCAGTATACAGTATGGCATTACCACAGCGGTTAACCCTTGCCCCCATGCAAAATGAGTTTATGAACTCATTTGTGTACAGTGCTTATCAGCCATCCCCTTTGCCTTTAGACTATTCATTTCCAAAGACACTCAGGCACCTCCTTTCACCAGCGTCCTCTTCACTGAGACTGTCTAATAAGTTTATAATGTAGTCAGATTCTATTGTAACAATTCGCATTTCTTCCTTGGATCCCTCCTCTACCTAAAAAGATTTTTAAATTAGCATAAATTAAGGTTTACTCTTTGTTCTATACAATCCTATGGGGTTTGACAAATATATAATGTCTTCCATCCACTATTGCAATATCATAGAGAATAATTTTACTCTGCTAAAAATCCTGTATTCTCATCTACTCATCCTTACACCATCCCTCCCCCACCACTGTTCACCACTGATCATTTTATTGTCCCTATATTTTTGTACTTTCAAGAAAGTTATATAATTGCAGTTGTATAATATGTAGTTTTTTAATACTGGCTTTTTTCACTTATCAATATGTGTTTAAGTTTTCTTCACATATTTTCATGCTTTGATAGATGTGTTGGTGCTGAACAATGTTCTATTGTTTGGTGTAATATAGATTAGTAATTCTGTTGGTGAAAGATCTCTCTCCATTTTTGTGAGTGTATTCATATCTTTCAAGGAATTTACCTCTTCCATCTATGTTATTCATATGTGGACACAGGGTTGTTTATGATTACCCCTATTTTCATTTTGATGTACATGAAATCAGTGGTGATGACATATTTCTCAGGAAAAATACTGTAAATTTTCTTCTCTCTCTCCTCCCCTTTTTTGCTTGGTTAGTCTGGCTAGACATTAGTCAATATTATTTATATTTTTAAAGACCCAGCTTTTGGCTTTATTGTTTTTTCTCAACTTCTGCCTGATTTTCATTGATTTCTGCTTTGTTATTATTTCTTTTATTCTATTTGCTTTAGATTCAAGTTGCTGTTCTCTCACCAGGTTATTAAGGTAGAAATTTAGATGATTTATTTTAGACCGTTCTTTTTTGATAGATTCATTAAATGCAGTGCATCTACTGGGCATTGCTTTTGTGGCATCACGCACATTTTTGATATGTTGCAATTTCATATTCAAATAGTTAAAGTATTTTAAAATTTCAATTAAGATGTATTTGGGAGGAGTACAGAAACCTTAAAACCTTATAATTTTTAATCCTGGAAGACCTTATTATTTTCTAAAAATATGTCTAATTTGTATGGATATATCTAAATGTCACTTTCTATGTTTATCCTTTTTGCCTGAAATACGTTTTTTAAAACTTTCCTTTAGTGATAGTCTGCTGGTTGTGAAATTTCTCTGTTGTTTTCCTTGAAAATGTGTTTGTTTTGTTCTCTTTTTTGATCAGCACATGTCCTAGATCTAAGATTCTTAGTAGTCATTTTCTTTTAATGGAGTGTATTTATCATTTTTCTTGTCTTTTGGATTTTCTTCCTTATGAGAAATCAGCCATTATTCCACATGTGAACTGTTTTTTTCTCTCCTTTTAACTTTGTGTTATCTCTTTTTATCTCTGTACTATATATTTTTGTAATTTCTTCAGCTTTATATTTCACTTACCTACTTCTCTCTTTAGTGGTGTCTAATAGACTACCAAAAGTTCAATAAAGTCTCTTTTGCCCCCTAAAAGTACCTGTTGACACTTTTTTAATAATCTGCTTTTTCTTTACTCATTTTAAATCTATATTTCTTGAGGCATACTTAATTTTATTCTTTGTTTTATAATTCTATTATTAGGCTTTGGGTTTAATTATACTCAGTTGTTTTTACCATCTTTCCTTTATTACAGCTTATTTACTTATACATCTTACCCCATTTGACTAAACTTCTCATTTTCTTTAGAACTTTATCCATGGTAATCTTTTGAGCCCTCATAAATAGTTTCCCTTAAGTGAATTTGCACCTGCATTTTTTTGTCTTTTTATTATGATTTTATTTTTATAGAGGAATTTAAATTTCACAGCAAAATTGAGAGGAAGATACAGAGATTTCTCATGGTTACTCTGCCCCCCACATATGCAGAGCCTCTTAAATGATGGACAGTTCCCACCATAGTAGTAAACTTGTTGCAGCTGGTGAAGCTCCAATGTCACATCATAATTACGTAAAGATCAGAGCTTACAGTATGATTCTCTCCTGGTGTTGTACATTTTGTGGGTTTAGACAATACATAATGATATGTACCTGTAGTTATGGTGGCATACATACTATTTCACTGCCATAAAAATCTTCTCTGCACTCTGTTGATCCATTCCCACCTCACCCCCTATTTTGTCTTCTTCTTTTTTTAATGCTCGAGTCTGCTAGTAGTTTAAGACCAACTTTTAACTGAGCTCTACATATTACTTAGGCAGTTAAAATTTAGGCTACAAATCCACATGAGTGCTAAATTGACTTCTTTCTTTCTTCCTTCCTTTTCAGCCTTTCTTCTTTCTTTCCTTCCTTCTTCTTTTCCTTTAGCACAAAAGTTTCGATCAAGCAAATTGTCTTTCTCTTTCCCTTTCTAGTTCATACTTACACTGAGTGTGTAGTAATTTGTGGTTCATCTCTTATAACTTCCGATTTGAGATGTAAGCTAAATCTTGTCTTCTATACCTTAAGTCCTCCAAGGACATACACATTTTTCCAACATTAACTTTATTTAGTAAATGCTCTAATGTTGAAAGCTCATTTCAAGCTCCATTTGTCACCCCAATTTGCTGCAATTTACTTAGTATTTAGAGTATTACTTCTAATTCTTAATATTTATTTTTATACTAATGCAATATTCCGGATTTCAATTTCTTTTCAGTTGGAAAGCTGACCTGAGTAACAAGTTGATACAGTGTTGGTAATGGAGTGCTTTTACCTTCACATGATCATTTTCTTTCTTTCTAATCTAAGAACTTTCTGTAAGTTTCATTTGTGCTTGATCTTACATTCAGTATTTCTTATAAAAATCTTTCTGGGGTTCAAAATTTTCTTAGATTATTTAAGTTATGGGATGTGATATTGGATGGCATTTATTTCCTGACTTGGAAATCAAGGGGGACTTAGGACACAATGGAATAAAATAAAACGCTGTCAGAATTTTAATGCTGAGAGGAAAGTTAGCCTCAGATTTTTGGTCTATAAACTGAGCAAGAGGCAAAATGAAAGAGAGAGGTCCTCAATTCCTAATCTTATTTACCTCATTCCATCTCATTGTCTGAAATTTTAATGTGTTAAAATAAACACAATTATTCGGAAAATCATGGTGTAAGATAAAATGTCTCACATCTGTGTAGTATTGAATTTGAGAGATAATGACTTTATTTTTACACAATGTATTATTTTAATCAATTAATTTTTAAAAAATATTTTATTCATTTATTTTATAGAGGGGAAGGAAGAGAGAAAGAAAGGCAGAAAATCATCAATGTGTGGTTGACTCTTGTGTGCCCCCTACTGGGGACCTGGCTAACAATCCAGGCATGTGCCCTGAAGACTGGGAATCAAAGTGGTGACCTGGTTCACAGGGCTATGCTCAATCCACTGAGCCAACACCAACTAGGGTTAATTTTCATTTTAAAAAGATTTATTTTATTTATTTATTTTTCAAGAGTGGGGGAGGAAGAGAGAAAGAGAAGGACATAAATGTGGAGAGAAACATTGATCTGATGCCTCTCATGCACCCCCAACCCCAGATCTGGCATGCAACTCAGGCATGTGCCCTGACCAAGAATTGAACCAGTGACTTTTGAACCATTTGGAACAATGCCCAGTCCACTGAACCAAATCAGACAGGGCCTTTATATACTTTTCTGAACTCTGAAGGAAGAATAGGCTTTTTTTTTTTGGCTTATGGTTAGTATTTTAGACTAATAGTCATGATTCATTCCAAATCTAAATTATACTTCTTAATTAAGTAAATTTTTTTTTCTCTCAGTTCTGATTTTTCTTTGTTGGCCTCTAAAATGTAAGCCAAGGCATTATATAATTTAATTATGAAGGTATTCCTTTTCCTGGATATAAGAGTTGAGGACATGTTTGGCTTCCAAAATCACTCAGAAAATTATTTGTCATGTCGTATCTGAAAGGCTTATAAAGATATACTCAGTTTCTATGTTCTGAGCATATTTTGTCTTTTTAATGTCCCTTAAGTAAAAAAAAAAATCTTTCTTATATTACTTACTAGGCTTATAGAATCAGACTGAATAATTCCCCAGAAAATTGCCCATACTTAGATAATAATAAGGATAAATACTAGATTTTAAATATAGCAACTGTTAAAAAGCTGACAGCATGTAATTACATTACTGCAATAACCACATATGGAAATAAAAGATGAAGTGATAGGAACATGTGGCATTGAGTCTTAGGAGTTTCTGAGTGCTATTAAAAATGTAAAAAATAAAAAATATATATATAAACACAAAACTATCCAAAATGTAGGCTTTTTAAAAATAATTTTCAGAGTATTTAATTATCCTTAAGGTAATTCAACAAACAATTAAGAATTTAAACCCTTTTATATTTCTTTATAATAAATGGTAAGGAGAGAATTCAGCATAAAAAATGAGAATATAGAATGAGAAAAGTATCTTTAAAGTAATGAAAAGGAAGCATAATTATGAATATTCATAAAATTGTTTAAACTATATTTAGAAGGTATCGTGATTCCTTGTATGATTACAAATCATTTTCAAGCACAAAACTGTTTGGAAATGCTTAGATATTTCAGGTGGAATGAGTAAGTGCTCATTATTCTTGAAAAAAGTCTTGATGTTGGTAGCATTGCATTTACTCATTAGAATTTGACTATGCATTTAAGTTTCCAAATGATATATCTTCTTTTCAAATTCATTTTTCTGAATTAAAATCTCAGTGATATCCTATAATACTAAACTACTTATTTGAAACACAAAACTATCCAAAATGTAGGCTTTTTAAAAATAATTTTCAGAGTATTTAGTTATCCTTAAGGTAATTCAAATAAGATGAATCACTTTTGTTTACAAATCAATTTGAATGATCTGAGGGAAATTGTATCATTGCTGCAATTCACACCTGTCAAAAATCACTGATTTCTTTGAAAGAAAAAATAAAGCTGACAGATTTGAAGACAATTTCTGTATATAAATATTCAACTTCATTTTTATGTTCGGTGTGAATAATCTAATTTGTCATTTCAAATATTTAAATACATTGGCTTGTGATTTTAAGGCACAAATATGTTAAATATAAATTTACAAGAAATGATATTCTTCACAATTCTTAGAAAGCACACAGATTTTATTCTTGAAAATAATCTAAAGAATGAGTCAATTTATGCTATAAACTCAGTTCTTGTATTAGTAGAGACATTAATTTCTGTTAATATTTGTGTTTGTTTAAATAAGAAATCTGGATATTTAGAAAATCTATGTGGTAGTTATAGTGAAGGAGCATATTTACAACTTCACTTTAAAAGTGAATTTGGAGTTTTGTAATAAAAATATTTTCTCAATATAGTCCAGTTTTGGTCAAAGCACATTGTAAACCTATGACTATTTTTTAGACATAAAAGATACTGAAAGTTCCCAAAACAAACAAGACAAATGGTATTTAGATAACAGATGTGTTTTTACATTTACTAAGAGTATATGCCCCTGATTTAAACTTTGCCATTAAGAATCATGGAACAAAGTCCATGGGGGCTAGTAAACCACCGTGTTTCACAGAAATGCACTTATTCTAATCAATATCTCAGGCTGAAACGTTTTTACAGTAACACCCAATCATAAAATGCTTGGAAAACAATAGAGATTCACCACCACACAACTGTCAGGGGCCACTTGTTACATTTATCGTGAGGGACAGAGTGGGCGTGATCTGTGTCTGTACCTTAAGGCGTCTCATGTTTCAGACAAGGCACTGTTCACATCCAAGACTTCCGGAATGATAACTAAGTTTTCACAGCTAACACTGAGCAGCCCCGGACTTGAGATGGCTGCTCTTAACACAAAAGGAAAGAAAGATTTCTCCTTGCTGCAGGGAAGGGTATAGAAGAGGTCATACCACTTACAGATGGATAACATTGAAGGTCAAGTTTCTTATCATATCTGTTCATAGGCTATGGGAAGGCTCTTTTTGAAGAGCTGCCTAGAATATTGTTGCTCATGTGGCTTCAAAAGATTCCCGTGGAACTTGTTCCTGTTGAGAAGCAGGGCTCTGCAAAACGAGACAATTACTTTCTAGGAAACTCAACGTAGTGTGCTATCTAATGTTGTTAGGGAGAACCACTACCTGCAGTTTTCGTGTTTCTGTAATGGAGAAAAAAACAGCAAAAGTAAGAGGAGGCAAGCCAACATGAGTACAGCTGCATCCATATTTCTGAATACATGCCCCTCCAGCACACAGCAGCCGGCCAGGCCAGTCCGACAGAGTTAGCCAGTAAAATACTACAAACTGCTTTTAGCTCCAGACAGCTTGCTATTCACACCACCAGAAAAAAAGAAGAGCAGCAAAACAAAACTCACTAGTTCTTTGTCTCACACATCGAAAAGGATGGAACTGAAGTAAAGGGGGCTAGGTGACAATGCCATGCGAGGTGCAGGACACCCTGTCTGAAGAGCCAGTTCTCAAGGTTGTTTACAGACCACAGTTACACCCTAAGAAGCACAGGGCAGCAAGCCTCCCATCTCATCAGAACTTGGGAGATGGTAAGAAACTGAGCTTCCCATGGAATATAAGACGATTAGACATTGGCCTCATAGCAGCTTCTCATAAGCTTTCCAGCTGTTGCCTTGCAGGAGAATCAAAAGGTTTTTCACAAATGTTCTAAAAAGCTTTTGTTCAAACCTTTACCTGCCTGGCCTGTGTGAACACCTGCAAAGCCACCAGGGTGCCATGGTATGATTTGTTTCCCTTACAATACCAATAGAATATATTTTCAATTGCATACTTTCTTCCTAGGGTATGATTTCCCTTTGGGTGACGTATCACTCCTTGCTCTACTACTACCACACATGCGCACATGTGTACACATAGAAATATGAAAACAAAAGTATTAAAATTGGTTACCAAATACTTACTGCAAATACCAAATACCAAATATGAAATATGAAATGGAGTTAAATATTAAATATTAAAACCACTTAAAACTTCCACAGTGCCAACAACAATTTCTTCTACGTAGATTAATATATATGACCTAAATGCTCAAGTTTATGAATGCAGACAAATGAAATGATATTAACACAAAGCATTTTAAGGCCAAATCTCACTGTAATAATTTTTCATCTTTTGTACCATTATTGAGTAGATTGCAAAAACAAGGGTCACAATTTTTCTCTTCTGTGTGCCTATTCCTGATTAAAAATAAGAAATTATGATCCAGTAATTCTAACCCTAGTTATATACCCAAAAGAACTGAAATCATGGTCTAGAAAAGATCCCATGTTCATTGCAGCATTATTATTTACAATAGCAAAGATATGGAAACAACCCAAAGTCCATCAACAGACAAATGAATAAAGAAAATGTGTATACATCAGTGGAATATTATGTAGCCTTAAAAAGAAGGAAATTCTACCATGTGCAATAACATGGATGGACCCGAAGATGTTACGCTAAGTGAAATATGTCAATCACAGAAGAACAGATACTGCATAATTGCACTTAACCTGAGTTATGTAAAATAGGCAAATTTACCAAAGCAGAAAATAGAATGGTGAGGTCAGGGAATGGGGGGAGGTGTTGCCCAAGATTATTGTTCAGTGGGTATAAAGTTGCAGTTGTACGAGGTGAATAAATTGTAGATGTCTGTTGTAAAAATATGTGTGTTGCATTCTTATTGTTAACAATCCACTGTTACACTCTTACAAGTTTGTTAGATGTAGCTTTCATGGTGTCTTACAACAACAATAAAGCAAAGGGACACAAAGTAGCTTTTGAAGGTGATGAATATTTTTACACCTTGATTGCTGTGATGGTGTATAGTGGTGTATGCATATGTCCAAATTGTATACATTAAATATGTACAGCTTTTTGTATATCATTTATACCTTTAAAAACTTCTAAAAAGGGGGTTAAGTTAAAGGATCAAGTCTATTATTTCAACCTTGTAAATGGGTTCAAAGACTTGACTAATATTTCACTAATTGAACACATTAGAAGACATAAGGTACCAGATCTGATGTCTAGAGACCTTGAATACTTTTCTCTCTCTGTCTTGTAAACCTAATTAATCCAATAAGGTTTGGTCTAGTTTTCTGTGTGGTAAAAAGTAACTGACACTAACATATATCCACCCCGATACTAGAAACTCTATCAAGGAAAACCTTTGGGATATAAAAGGGTTAAATGATTTTTGCAGCTAATTATCTGAAAGACTTCCCAACATTTCATGTATATTCAATTAAATACAGTTCTGTAATTTTCAAAGTGAGTCACTCCAAATGAAAAGAAAGGCTTAACAAGTTTCCTCTTGAATGTAAACATTTAGTCTTCATTTTATTCTTTTATTTGCATGAATGACACTCCAGTACTGCACCAATAATCAAAAGAAGTACAAGCAGTACAGTGGTGATTTTACTGAGGCTCATACAATGTGCTTGAGTACTCTTAATGACTTTAAGCATCTCAAGCTGTGGCTTAAATAACAAATGATAAAAATGTCTACTCATTACTCTTTTATTTTATAGTGAAAGTCAGTGACCTGCAGGAAATAATTTAAATGAATGAATTGAGATGTGGATTTATTGGTGATGGTATAATTATTTTTAAATTTACCCTCTCATAATTTTAATAATTGGATTACACTGGATCTTAAATGAAAGTGACTTTTCTGTGCTTTAAACTTTATTACTTTATAATTACAGATAAAATGTTAAGTGAAACATATAGTATATACTTTTTAGGGATTTAATACAATATTGTTCTTTAAATTTAATTGAATCATGCATTATATGCAATTAAGGACAATATTCAAATCCTTAGGCAAATAGTGCTTTTAATTTCAATATATGTAATCATGTAACAATGACAAAAGGCATACATTTGAATATTAAAAACTGCAATATCTTTTGTCACACCTATTATAGATTTATATATATATATACATGTGCATCTACAATATGAAGATAAAATAGAAAGTAACCAAGTAGTCAGTCTAGTATTTCCAATTTAGTATGTACCATTTGATTGTGTAAAATCGGGACACTGTTTAAAAGTACTTAAGAAAATGTCTTTTTGTCTTGCAGGAGGAACTTATGTTGAACAAGCTTTCACTTCACGTCTTGTATGTGTTTGTACTCCCTTAGAAAGCCTTCTAAATTGTATTGTGTTTGAGCATATCTATAAGAAGATGACCTACTCTGATATTTATAATTGGGCACTTGTGGTAACTCTAAAGGGCAGGGAAATGTTTTCCTTAAAAGTTGCTAATATAGCCCCAGCTAACAAGTGTGCAACTTTTGTCAGCTGTACTAAAAAATGCTTTCAGCAGATGTGAAGATGAATTGCATCATCACCACTAATGTACCTTATGCTTTTGCTCACATTAAATTGCCTGTAGGATGGTTCTAATATGTGGAAGGACTGCTTGCTCCTATGTTCCAGTAAATGGTTCTGGGGGGACATGCTTTCTGGGAAGACTGACGGTGTTCATGCCTCTGAAACCCCACTCCACGCAGGCTCGATGGGAACTCTCCCTTGCACCTGGTTGTAACAGTGGTTTAGTCCCCCTGAGTGTGTGTCTTTGACTATGCGTGTAATGCCAGCCATGATACCCTATTTGAATGTAGAAATAAGTAGACTGGCCTGTGCCATGGCAAAAGCTTTGAATGCCACCTCACAAGCCATCAGGGCCATTAGTTGAGAACTAGGGCAAGTTAGAGAAGCAGTATTGGAGACTCATGCAGCTATAGACTACCTTCTTTTAAGGCATAATCATGGATGTGATGAATTTAATGGACTCTGCTGTTTCAACCTGATAATTCACAGCTCATAGAACATAAAATAAAGCAAGTAAATGAAGCATGCAATTAAATCAGAGAGAGGAATTCTTAGGCATTGATTTATCTAAACTAACCTCCTGGCTGCCTAGTATTACTGGTTTCAGAGAGGTATTTGTTGTTTTCATTTTTTTAAGCATCACAGCTTGCTATTGCATACCGTGTGCTGTTTATGTAGATCTGCAATGCAGTGTATTCCTAAGCCCCCACCAGATGGTCTAATGCTAAGATACATGCTCAACAGCAAAATGAGCACTTCCATGTGAAACTGATCTCACAGATACAAGATAGTTTAAACTAACAGTGGGGGAATAATGGGGGACTCAAAAGTTGAAAAATTTTAGTTTAAGTAATAGCTAATAAGCTTAGTCACCAATGCATGTAAAAGCTGTTGTTCCAGGAACTGAAGGTGTGACCCACCCTGACTCCAGGACCATAAGCAGCCCCACCTTTGTGCCTCAGGAGGACTGCAGGCAGTTCAAGATGGTGTCTGAGCCATCATACTCCAGGGTGAGATGACCACCACCCAGGACACAGCTAAAGACCAACACCTGGGGCAAGAGGACTGCAGTTTTCTTAATCCAATTAACCCTTCCCTGAATTCCAAACCCCTTACCTACACTTTGTTCTCCTTACAAAAGGGGCCATTTTAAAATGGAATTGAAGACAGTCTGTTAGGGTACAAACCTGCAGTTTTCTCAGAGGCCCTCATCTGAATAAGGTGCCCATAAAATTCAAAAACAAAAGAAAAAAAAAAGAAAAGAAAATGTGTTTTAACTAAGAAACCAGGTCTTGCTGTTGGCGATATTGAACAACAAAAAACATGCATGACATTAAACATAGTTATTCTCTTTTAAAATATTATGATTTACTTTGGCGAAAGTATTTCATATTCAATATAAAGAATTCAAGTAATATAGATATTTACAAAAATAAAATGACAACAAATAAAATCCACCACTGAGAAATATCAAGTGAATATCATTCCAGATATCCCTACATACACCCACAGATTGAAAGATTCTATCCATGTATACATTTTTCTGTTTATCGTCTCTTGCCTCTTTATCTCTCAAATACATGTAAACATAACACATACTTATAAACATATATGTACATTTGTGTGGGTAGAAAATGTATGATATACATGCTCAGCTCTTTCCAGAGCTGTTTCTACTATTCTCTAATTTCTTCTACCTTCAGATCACAAGGAAATATAACTTCTCAGTTTGTTTCCCTCCACATCATGGTAAAAATTTCAGTGAGAATTTTCAGAATTTTAATTTCTAATTTTTTCACAACTAAGCAGTGAGACTTATAGGAACTTACTTCAGAAGTCTCTGCACATTTTCTCCAAAATCCTCTGGTTCTTTCACAGCCAACATTGGTGCCATTAGGTCAAGTTCTTTTCATTTATTGTTTACTGATGACCTTTGGAGATGAGGCTGTATACAATTTTATTAAGTATTGTGATGAAAACTATTTTAATACATTTTCAAAGCAGTTTCAATGATATATAACTGAATTACTACTTAATATTCAATTAATATTTATTGACTATGTACTATTTACTAGGCAGAATGACAATAAAAATGAATAACATAAAGTCTTTAGATAGAAGTATAATCTAGGCTTGTAGTTTTCCAGAATAAAAAAAAAAAGTTCACATAATTAAGACTTTGTGGAATGTATGAATTATACTATGTATTTAGAAAACCCTTGCCTTTTAATTTGGTTCTGAGGTTGCTGCAAAAAATTGCCACTCTATTATGTTATACTTATTCTCCACATTTTTCATGGTTGCAAATCTTATGGAGAAAACAATGTTTATCTTACTTTGAATAGGTTTAGTATTGTATTTAGAGGAAATCAAATTGAGAAATTGCCATCAGCCATAGCTAGTTTGACAACAAAAGCTCTTCCACAACTGAAGGATTAACTGAGTAACTTCTTGCTGGGTGGAAAGAAATATGAGCAACAGAATATAGTAACTGAAATCGAATGTCCTACATCCCTGTGTTCTATCAAGCTCATTCTGACTGAAGAAATTAAGTCAAGTGGCAAGGCAAATAGCTAAGCTAAATCTGTAGTCTTAAAACACACCTGGATTTAAAAAATATTTTTATCTATTTGAAACACATTTAGATTTTATTCCTTGAACTTTTATTGATTAGAGAATATATGCCAATAAGGAGCTATCTGAGATATCAGAGAAATGAATGACTTTCTTTCCATTATTACTCTGAGTAAGGAAATTATTTAGTTGAGGATTTGATTATGAATGCAATCACAGAACTTTCAAGAACTATGAGATGCATCAAAGAACTTCCAAGAGCTATTAAAAGTCTAAGGTTTACCGTATATGGGAGCTAACACGTCACCGTGCTGCAGATTCGGGGGTGTTGACAGAAGGCGGGCTCCTGGGTCAGAGACTAAGGACTTTCTTATTCATGCTACCACCATTGAAGAAACGGGTCCATAATATTCACACCCTCAGCAAACATTCAAGCTAGTATGTGATGATATAAGAATAAATAAAATATTTTGACAGGTAAATTTATGCTCATGCAAGTAACTTGGAATCTTTAGTGTTGAAATTATTCTTTACTTGAGGGTTTTTTCCCTATGTTTATTTATTTATATGTTTAACTAGTTCATGAATTTTTTTTCTTGTTCTTTGTGTTTTTATCTTCCAGGTGGCTGTGAGACTCATTTCTTATTAAACATTACACGTATGGTTGATTATTCAGGCAGGAGCCACAGTTTGTAAGATGCACAGTTTTCCTGTGGCATCCTTATTGCTTCTCAAAACCAGAAAATAGCTTCCAAATCATCCAAAACTCTTCTCTTAAACCTGCCCTGGAATATGGACTTTTAGATTTAGTTGCTGGTAACCTCATGACTATTTGTTATCTCTTAGTTTCACATTGACTTTCAAGTTGCTTGCTATGGATACTTGTGAATGAATAAAAATCAAGCAAACATCTATATCCATGAAATATCTTGGACTTAAAAGATGTATTAATAAAAGTGCCAGATGATCACTCTACCAATACATTGGAATCCACCCATATTAGTGAAAATGTTTTAATAAGAAATTGGCCCCAGTTCTACAAAACTTTTTGGAAATATATTGTGGCTTTATTGATTGTTTATATTGGCAAATTAAGTGAAATTTAAATCTTTAACTTGTATTTATTCAGTTGTCTGTATTTGAAAGAACCCCATGGTAAGAAAACAAATGAAAAGATACACACTAAGTTCCAAAAATAGGGCTTCAAAAGGTTTCTAGTCTATATTAAAAAAAAAAAAAGCAACTGTGGAGTTGTTTAAAATATATTGATTGTATTTTAATATAAGCATTCTATCAATTTTTGTTAGTTTCATCAGGACAGTGTTAGGTCTGCGCTAGGTCTGCATCTCTTTCCTCCTTCAATGACATCATGTCTAAAAGTACCGAACAAAGCCCATGCTCCCAAGTAATTCAAAGGTGTATTACTCAAACATAAGCAAAGCAAGGGAGTTCTTGGTTGAAGGGTCCTACAATGTAGTGCTGACTCTTGGAGTCTGATGACCTTGAAGAGGGAGGGGAAGGAGAGAGGGAGAGAAGGAAAGAGAGGAGAAAAAGAGATTTATTCGATGAGATTTTGGTATTTGTATGTATGCTAGAATATAACAGACAGGATTTTTGAGTACCGCTAAACAGACTAATTTCCCATAGCCAGTAGGGCTTGGGGGAAAGGGAAGGAGTAGAACTGGAGAACTTACATGCAACATGTTCCTTGTCTAGCCTGGTAGGAGTTGAGCAGGTGCTAGGTGGGGTCTAGGATAGTGCAGTATCCAGATATCATTTTGCTGGGCGGGGGTGACTTCCTGTTTCCAATTTGCACATGCAAATGTACACATAAACACATACAGTATGATACTTCTCCCTTCAATTTTATTAGCTAATTTAAACACTAAAGGTAAAATATGGTAGATTTGTGTGCTACTGGTTTTATTTCATCACAGAGGCAATTTTGAGCTGTTAAAGTTTTTTGTTTGTTTGCTTTTTGTACCCATATAGAATATGGGGCATCAAATAAGTGTTAACACGTTTAGATGCATCATATCTGGTAGACTGTATAAATTTCATTAACCAGTTTCAAACTATATTTGTATGCTATCAGTTGTGATTTCCTTTGATATGTTAATAAATAATGAAAATTCAAAAATATGAGTATTGTTCAAAATTCCAGAATGTAGCATTCCCTTGAGCATTGAAACGCCTGTATATTTATTCATATTTTCACTTTTAAGACAGAAGTATTTTCACTTGGGAAACAGTGTATAAGGATGAGACTAATGCAGGGGTATTGCTCATAACTTATGAACTCTGGTGACTGCTGATTCGATTACAATGGACATTTTCATAAGCGTTGATTCCCTGCTTTAATAAGGATTCATGTTTAGCACCTAAGTATAGAAAGAATTCAATATCCTACATCAGTGTTCATCCTACGTGATGGTTTTTGTCCTGTTTGTGATTACTCTTTATTCAAACTCCTCTCAATTGGCTTCTTTCCCTCCTTCCTTTCAGAACCTTTTCAACATGGATTATCTTTCCCGTCTCTTAAATATTGATATGAACTAATGTGCTAGTTTTGATTCTTTAATTCCACCCTACATCCTGGATAGGTTTATCCACCTTCTCCCATGATCTCAGCTACCACACACATACATGAAACTTACAAACTTATATTTCTATCCCTATTTTTAATCACTAAATACTGTACATCTATGCACATTCTCTAGGCACCAAACTTGTAATACATAGAATCATATTATTTTTCACCTAAAATATCTTCATCTATATTGTCTTCTGTTTCTCGTCTCAGTGGCATCACTGATAAGTCAGTGATGTTAAGTTTAAAACCACAGAGTCTTCCCTGACTTTTCTCCCTGCTACCTCTCTTCTGCAAAAGAGTTACCAGATCTCTTGGCTGATACATCCTAAATAACCTTCAACTCTGGACGGCTCTGTCAATCCTGCTTCCACTCCTAAGACTTCGGGTTCCTTCTTAATTTTCTAAACCTTCAGCCTCTCCCCTTCTCCAGTTTATAGTTTCCACAATACTTAGAATTTTTGTGCAACAGTTATATTAGAAAAACAGTTTTTCTAATATACAAACATGGTAAAGTCATTTGGCCTCTGGGGCCTTCATACTCTAGCCCACAGCGGGCAAACATGAGAACTGCAGGCCAAATCCCACCCTCCACCTTGTTTTATCTGGCCCGGCACCGTGTTTCCACCTGGCACTTTGAGCTCCTTGCTTAGTTAAGGAGTAGTTAGATTTGTATGGTCCTAAAAATGACATTCAGCCCTTTGAAGGCAACCTCAAGGCTGATTTGGCCCCTGGTGAAGACAAGTTTGACACCCCTACTTTAGCCTCAACAACTTCTTCTGACCCATCTTCACTCACAACCTTGTACCTCCAGCCACAGAGGGCACATTTCCATTTATATAAATACTCACATGTGCACAATCCAAGGCCTGTTTGATTTCCTGCAATGTCGTCCTTTTTCCCCACCTTCCACTGCCTACTTTGTTCTTAGTTGTTCTTAAAGACCCAACGTTTTACATGCCACCAACTGTCTTCAGTGATGTACATAGACTATGTCATTGAATTCTCCAAATAACCCCCATGTTGGGAACTACTGGTGTCCTGATTTTGCAGATAATGGGGTGGTGCCACTTTCAATTGGCAGGCTGATCCTTGACTAGGTGAACTTAATCGTTATGTACCGTGGCCCGTCTTATAAACTCACCAGAGAAGCTGCTTTGAAAACTAAATGGCCTCCTTCTTTGAATTCCTGGCATCACCCGTAGTGCCTCACACAGGGTTTTTCAGTGAGTTTTCAGTGAATCAGCCAGGTTAAGCAATTTGCAGCCTCTACATGAGATAAATCTTTTCCAAAGGAGTGATGCCTCTCAGCTAATGTCTGCAAACATAGTTTACTTATATGCAAATTAATAATAAAATAGTAATAATATATTGTTGCTGAAATACACAATACCTTCTGTTACTAAAAGAATCAAATATTGTGATTTTAACTAAGCACTTAGAATTGATTTCTAGCATGCCCTGAGCCCTCAAAATAATTTTCACTGGTTTTCTATTTTCACATCACTATACTTTTTGTTTCCAAGGACATCAGTATATAGGCCAATTCAATCTGATTATCCAGGGCTGGGCCAAAGTAGGTTTACAGTTGTGAGTATGTGAAACCCTGAGTTTATTCTTGTGTTATTATTAATTATTGGTATTACAACTGTAACTCTACTCTGGCCCATCCCAGTATTTTAATACAGCATAAACATTGTATCTTTCTGTGAGGCTGGTTGCAAATATTAAGTGAGCTAACACATTTCAAATTTTTGGTATAGTAGTAGGTACAAAGTAAGTACTCAGTTGGAATTATTATTGCTTAATTTTTATAATAGATTAAAAAACTGATAAATACTCAAATAGAATTATCACAAGGAGTTAATAATTTTAAAGTACAAAGAAAAATAACCTAGCATATAGTCAGTGCTTTTTAAATGTGAGTGATTATTATCAATTTACTTTCATACATTTTCCTTCAATTTTCCCACCGCAATTAATTATGAATGCCCAAAACAAGGTTTTTGTATCCCACAAAATTTACCTTTTTATTTGGAGTGATCAAACATAAGCCAAGGGTTCATAAAACTAGTGCTTTTACCAGTCAGATTGTCTTTTTCCTTATTCAATTCTGTTTTTTAACCTCTCTTTATAGGTTATCTTAAATTTCCTTTTCATCCTATGAAAAATACCAGAGAACACGCGAACAAACAAAAAACTTCATGTAAAATTTAGCACTTTCAGTCTTCTTTACTTAATGGTTGTTATATCCTGGGAATACACACACACACACAGCAGGATGCATCAAAGTGTGCTCCACAGACCATCGGGTATTTCACTTTTTTCTTAACTTATACACAATGTTACACATTTAAGAACATTTATTTGTGAAGCTCTTCTCTCTTCCACTTCATGTAAGTCTCTTACATCAAACTAGTGTTACTAAAAATGCAGTGTTTCCATCATATTTAGACAATTACTTCAGTGCAGCTTTCTCCAGAAGCAGAGCTTGAGTCATGTTCTGAGTTTCAAAATCTAACGCGGACAAAGCTATTTCCTTCACCAAATTTGCTAATCAGGACCTAGGCAGAGGCCAGGAGTGTTATTCTAGCTCAGCATTTAAAAAAACAAACAAACAAACAAACAAACAGGGGCGCTATTTAGGAAGGGCAATTTCAAAATTATTCAAGACTGGTTCCAACATTGCTGGAGAGTAGCTTTTCTGGCCCCTGCCGTTAAAATGACAATGGTTCCCCAGCTGGTCATTCCTACACATACGCGCGCGCGCGCACACACACACACACACACACACACACACAGCTAAAGCCACAAACATTTCCTAGTATCTTCTAACCCACTGGTCTAGCGGAAGTCAATTCAAATGTAAACATAAGGTCAAGAAAATTTAGGTCCCTTCTTATTTTATGCAACTTTCATTGCTTTAAAATACAGGGTCCAGCACAAATAACACCCCTTTTATTATTACAAAATCTTTTATTACAAAAATCATAAGCATGTAATTCTGTAACATAACAATATCACACTCAAGCACACCATATGATGTTTTAGATAAAATGTTCAAATTAAAACTATAAATTATTACACCCATATTATTACCCTACCAACCATACTCAAGCAGGTGTTACTTCTGCTGGACCCTACGAGAACATAAGGGATCACACATTCAGTTTCTATTTTACTAATCTAACACAAGCTGTTTAATTATAAATTAGAGACATTTAAATTTAATGTATTTTAGAAAAAATAATGCATTACTTCTAATACAAATATGAATTAATTGCTTTATTAATATTTAATTTTTAGTAAGTACAAAAGTATTTATTAATTTATTCTATAACATTAGTGGAAACACTGAGCTGTGGACAAAGATGGAGGGTCAGACCATGGTCTTTTCATCAGTGGATCCAAAAGATACCACAATTTTTTATAAAGCATCTCAGCCTTGCTCATAAACTTGGGTAATTCCTCCACTGAGATGAAGATAGTCTATTCATAATTACTGATCACCTGGACTATTAAAGGGCCTCACAATAACCCATTTAAAAGGTCCCATGTCGAAGTTAGGAGACATAATAGTAGGCACTGAAAAATGTATCTTTTAGATGTGATTATTTAATACTGTTAACTTAAAATTAGAGACATGAACCAGATTTAAACTATTTCACTATTTTTGCTTATACTGAGTAGTCAAAAAATTGTAGTGATTTCTTTCTTATTCTAGATACTGTTATTGAAATCATGTGATTATGACATTTGCCTTTCTTTTTCTTAGGAATTCAAATACCATACACTTTTTAATAAACTTTATGTCAAGAGAAATGGCCAGTTATATATATTTTTAGCAAAATATGTGTCCTTTCTAAATCCTCTCACACATAAACTCTCCTAAGCAATAACTTTACAGTGTTCGCCCATTTAAACACAATCCATCTTTCATTTCGTATAAGCATGTCAACAATACCCATGGGTAGTTTACAATAATTAGAGCTGTAAAAATTATTATGCAAATATGGAATAGTGGAATTGAAGAGTATGCACAGTCATTTATGCGTATTTTATCTTCTTTAATTTTTCTTTTTATAAAATGTTAACATTATTCTAAAAGATGAAACCCAATATTTATGAACTAATAATAGTTTAGCTCTTTTATTTCATAGAATCCTAAAATAAACAGCTACAATCTGAGATTCATATGGGACTTGAGTTTCAAGCATGTGAAGGAGCACGCGCCACACTGCAAATAGAATCAGAAATGGACTCATCTCCGCATTTGCCTGATTTAAACATCTGGATAATTTTCGCAGACTGCATGATTCCCTTCAATGCATTTAAAATATCTGATGTCTTTAAATGCCAGAATAAATTAGGGGATCTTTCACTTTATATATGGATGATTAGTCTTATGTAGACACAGTCTGATTTCTAACTCCTCTATTCACAATTTTTAAAGAGGATAAATACATTTTCAATGCAGATAACAAGAGTATTATTTTAATACATCACATCTATTCTCAGAATAAGAAGCTGCTAAGTAGCTTTACCCACAGTATTTTAGCCATCATTACCACCTATCAGTTATTGGGTACCCACAGGCACTGTGCTAGACACAAATAGAACATTTTTAATGCTTCTTAAACTTAAGCTAATCTACATAGATTTAGTCCAATGACATGTATAGTAAAACCCTTGTTTGAAAGTATGTAATGTATCATCTTTCAAGGCTTAGTCCAAACACAAAAACAATTTTTTTTTCAAGTCAGCCGACTCGGAAGCATTGTAGAAAGCTAGAAACATAATTGTATTTCCTGACTCCTCCTTCATGCTCCATCACTTTCTAAATGAATTTGGCAGAAAAACCAAATTAACAGCTAAGAAAAGACAGGGAGAAGGAAATTCTTAATAGAAAAAATGTAATCTTTTTAAATACTTTCATGGTGAATCTTCAGTCTTTTACCATTTTTATTGCTAGGTTGAAAATGGCATCATCAAACCACAAAAGTATTTTTAATTTGTAATACATTAGGAATGTGTTGCTTTTTCTCAAGAATATGTGAATGTGTGGAATTCAGATAAGTGAACTCAAAAATCATTCTTAAGCTTTTTCAGAGTGCATTTTCTTGGTTAATATGACTTTTAATATGTCCACTTTGTTCTACTAAGCCATTTAACCACAGATTTGAGAAAACAAAATTATTCTTTTTAAAACCTTATGTTTGAATTTTTGCCATTACTTTGAAAAAATGACCCATTGGGCTAAATATTTAGAGTATTATTATAAACCTCTCTCATAATTAAACAGGAATAAAGAAAGTAACAAGGTATGTGGAATTGGGCATGTCTGCACTTCACAATACCCTGTTCTCCTTAGTTTCTAGGAACACAAGAGATTTGTATTTCTGCACCTTCTTGAACTTAGACATGGTCATTTGACCTCCACTGGGTATTGACATATAATCAGAGGTGGCACATTTTATTTCCAGGTGGAAGCATTTGATTAATGCTACTCAGCTTTTTGGCCTGCTCATCTCCTCATACAGTAATAGAGGCAACTCCTGCTGATACGAAAACAACACTCAGCTGTCCTGGGAAAGTTGCTTAGACCTGCAGTAAACATCACTTCAGGAAAAACAAATTCGTTGTTGAAGTCAGTGATATTTTGGAATTTGTTTTATGGCTGAATCGAGCTATTCTGATAGATATGAGTGCATGTCATAGGTGTAGGTTAAAATTGCACAGTCATAATATGAAACATATTGTTTAGTTTATATTTAACCTGCCAATGATGGACAGGAAATTTAGGACATCAAAATGGAATGTTTTAGTTTATAGTGGTATTTCATTTTCTTTGTTAATCAAAGTCTCACCAAATCGGCCCTGAATTCATGATTGGCATTCTTTAACTGTTTGTTTTAGAGAACATATTTCCTCCAAAATATGTGTGCATGTGTGTGTGTATCTTTGGTCTTATTTGAATGTCAACATTGCTCTATCCTTTCTTAAAACCTAAAAGAGATCACTTCTTCCCCATGATTCTGCCACTCCACAGTAATTTCATTTTGCATTTACTACCATAACATATTGTTACATCTTTAATTTCTCAGTCAGCTTGTTAAAAATGTTTGAATTTGTTTGGTTGTGCTCTTACCTAAAAACTTACCCATGGGTATTCTAAAAGACGTAAAGTCTCAATCTTGTATATTTACTTAGTGAGTCTCTCCTAGTCCACCTTCTGAAATCCATATTTTGTCCTGACTGACCTATTTACATGCCGTTTTGGTCCTTATTCTTCTACTGTGTTTCCTGGAACTTGAAGTAAGAATCTATTTCTTATTGGAACTTAAATTGAGTTCATTTTGCCCAAAATGCTCTACAATATACTTTCATTACGATTGTAATCACTCTTAATCACTCCTCACCATAACTCAATTTTTCTGCTCTCCTCCTGGTTTTGCTTTGCTTTTGCCCACTTGGCAAATTAAAATCATTATATTCTACTATCTGCTTCCCATCATTATCCCTTTACCAGCACAACTGCTCTAGAAGGATCGATCTGCACTGACTTCTATTGATGACACTAGTTTGCCATGGAAGTCCTAATGATAGTTTATTGCTGGGAATAACTTTCCTTGCCCTGCTCCATTGACTTCACACCATAGTACCACATAGACACCTCCATAAGATGCCTGTTCTCCTTCATAAGGTAGAGAATAGACCGGATACTATAATCTGTAATTCCTTGACATAAATTATTCTCTATTTTGTAATTTTTGCAACATCACTCTGGCCGAGTGACTTTTCTTTTACTGTGTTTCCCCAATTTCTGTAACTGAGCTAAGATTAATTGCATACTAAGCAATCTTCTATATTTCACCCTGCACAACAAATGGATAGTTACGTTGGATTCTTTCATGTGACAAAGAAATAAGGTTAATGGTCAGTGGCAAAATTCCTGTCAAACAGAAATCATGTTTGGGAAATAAAGCTTAAAAAAAATCTTTCAACCCAAAAACTTCTCCACAAAGGTAGTAAAAGAGGAAACACTTTCAATATTGAATAAGCATTAAACCAAAATGTGAGGCACATCAAAGGTAATGTGCTCAGAGATTGTAAAGACACAGAAATCTTGTCCCTTAACAAACTGTCTTAGTCCATTTTGACAGCCATAACAAATACTCTGTAGATCAGGCAGCTAACTTCCTGGCATCTTGCTTCTAGTCCCACGCAAGCTTGCCTTCTGTCCTAAAGACTGGAAATGTTTGGTTTTCTCTTACCAAATCCCATTAGCAAACACAGATAGTTACCCCAGTAACCAGATACAGTTGGGATGAATGAGTGGTACTGTTCAGCCACCACTGTACCATCAAGTACGTCGGGAATGGTACTGTCAAGTCTTCTTACTTGAGGACTAGTGATTGTTTATCTTGAGAACATTCACCTAAAGGGTTGTGTCTGTTTGGCTATTGATATAAATCTAATGTTTGTATCTCTCCCTAATTCAAATGTTGAAACCTTTCCTGCAATGAGATGGCATTAGGAGAGGGAGTCTTTGGCTGATAATTAGCATTAGTTGAGATCCAAGTGTGGAGCCCTCCTGAGCCGGGTGACTGCCTTCGTGACTGAGCTCATTTACCTGCTTTGCTCCGTGCTGCGTGAAAATGCAATGGCATGGCAGCAGCGGTCTGCGGCCCGGAGGAGGGCTCTCCTCACAGCCAGCACCCTGCCAGCACTCAGCCTTCCAGCTTCCAGGACGGCGAGAAAGCATTTCTGGTGCACGTAAGCCACTTCTGCAGTCTGCTCAGACCAAACGGACTAAGACAGCTCTATAAAGTGACGAGATTCCTTTCTGTCTCTGAGGGATTGCCAGTGACGTGCATCACATTCTGGTTTAATGCGTATTCACTAACAGAACGGTTTTCCTCCTCTGCCACTTTTGTGGAGAAGTTTTCTGGTTGGGGTAAATTTTTAAAAAATTACATTTCCCCAGTAGGATAAATATTCTATGACACAGCTGTGTAAGTCAATTCCCCAAGGAGTCGTGGTTGGGTGGGTGATGTGAATAGTTGGCATAAGTGGAGCCAGTTTGAAATGTAGTCAGAAAAGGAGAAGGACTCATGGGCATGGACAGCGATGTGGTGGCTGCTGGGGGGGCGGCAGGGGGGATAAGGGGACTACATGGTAATGGAAAAAATACAATAAAGATTAAATTTTTAAAAATGTAGCCAGGGCAGCCATTCCAGAGGAACTGCTTCAAACGTCTGACTGCTTCAATCTTTTTTAGGTTTGTAACATAAAATGCGTACTGATATTTTAAGACAGTAGGAAATAAAAAATACTATTAATAGCTTTAGTATGTTGATTAGATTTTGAAACGATGGTATTTGGGATATGCGGGGTGCTGTTAAATGAATTTCAACTGTTGCTTTTTATTTTTTAATATGGTCACTTTGAAAAGTAGATTACATCTTATTTCCATTAATGGGTGATAGTCTGTCAGTTTCCTACCCTTGCTCTCTCTCCAGGGCTCCATGGCAGCTAATTTAAATCCAACTCTTCAAATTTCACCTCATGCCACCTCCCACTCAGTCTCTGCTAATCACCACATCTCCATTTCCTTGGAAATCCAATTTCTTTGGGACTCTCTGAGCTTCCTGGAGGTCCTGGAAATCTGTCTCCTTTGCCAGACTTGGGAAGTTTTCCTTCATTAATTTTTCAAATGAATTTTCAATTTCTTGTTCTTCCTCTTCTCATCTGGCACCCCTATGATTCAGATGTTGGAACATTTAAAGTGTCCCAGAGGTTCCTAATTCTCTCCTCATTTTTTTTTTTGGGGGGGGGGTGGAATTCTTATTCCTTCATTCTGTTCTACTTGAATGTTTATTTCTTTCTTGTGTTCCAAATTGTTGATTTGAGTACCAGTTTCCTTTCCTTCACTGTTGGTTCCTTGTATATTTTTCTTTATTTCACTTTGCATAGCCTGCACATCTTCCTCTATTTTGCAACCATACTCAATCATTTCTGTGAGCATCCTGATTACCAATGATTTGATTTCTGCATCTGATAGGTTGGCTATCTCCTTGTTGCTTAGTTCTTTTTCTGGAGCTTTGATCTGTTCTTTCATTTGGACCATATTTCTTTGTCTTGAAAGAAATATATTGCATTGTAGGAGACAGAGTCTTAGATATTTGCCAGGACAGGACAACCCACAGTGCTGCGTTGTGATACTGTATGTGGGGGAGGGGCCCAAGAGGGAAAAATGCCACTTGCTCTGCCTTGAGCTGGTCTTTCAGCCACTTCCCCCACTACGCACAAGCAAATTGGGCTCTTCTGGTGCTGATTCCAAGGTGGATGGGTCTGTGTATGTTCTAGGACTCCAGTGGGTCTCTCCAATGGACCCTCCTGTGAGGCTAGGAGTTTCTCCTGTGACTACAACCCCCACAGGTTTTAACAACCAGATGTTTTGATGCTTTCTTTTCCTGTGCTGGAACCCTGGGTTGTGTGGTCTGTCTTGCTCTCCAGTTGTTCCTCCAGATTTTTCTGCATGTGAATGTGTGACGGCCTGGCCAACCAGCTGCTGCCTTGCTGTACGGCCTCTCCACCCTGGCTGCCCATCTCTGCCCCTCCTACCAGTCTGAATGAATGTTTCTTCTTTAATTCTTTGGATGTCAGACAGTTCAATTTTCTGATAGTTCTGGTTGTTTTTTGTTATTAAATTTGTTGGTCTTCTTTTGGTTGTGCACAGAAGCAATGCATATCTACCTATGCCTCCATCTTGGAGAGATGCTAAAATTTAGTTTTGAAGAATAAATGAAATAACATATATAGGACATCTGGCAAAATACCTGGGGCATTGTAGATCCTACATATAGATACTATTTTACTTATCATACTTCTTTACATATGCCTGCTATGGCATGTAGACCAGAAGACTCTATTCTTTGCAATATACTGATTGTCACTTTTTAGCTAGGAACATATCACGACCTATATAAAGTTTTTTGCTTACTATGTAATTTATCCTTTAAACCACCTTGAAGGACAAAAAGGAATGGGAAGAACAAAGAGGATAAGAATGGAAGGAGAAAAGGGGTGGAAAACAAAGGAAATGATTTGATTTTAAACCAACAAAAGGAAATTCAGGACCACAGAGTGTATAGGCTGAGCGAGAGCCAGGGCAGAAACCTCAGTTCACTGACTTTCAGCTCAACCACTTTCCAGCTGGCTACCCTGCTTTAAATGGGCTCCTAGACAAAGGCATCTCCAAAACATAAAAGAATGCTAAAGAGGATGATTCATGGAGGGGGCTGAAATTTCCCAAAGAACAGTCTCTCAGTCCTTAGAAAGTCACTTTCTAAAGGCAGCACTGTACAACAGGGAAAACTTTAAGGCCTTCCATTTACTTATAAATGAAAGCCAGAAAAGCAGAATGAGTAGAAAAGACCTGGATAGTTTGAATGCATGGTAAACAATGAGGTGGTGAAAACCAGATTTCTGAGAAACGGAAATCATTGGACGAATGCCAGGGAACTGAAAAATGTGAAATTGGAAACTATGAAAAAACAACTGTAACTTCAACGGAAAATCAGATGATATGGAAGGTGTGAGTGTGTGTGTGTCTCTTTTTGCTTTAACTGTTAAATCTAACCTTTAGATGGTACAGATAAGTAAAATCACAACACAGATAAAAACTCTGAAGGATTTATATAATTCCTTAAAGAAACAAAAATAAACATAAACTGCAAACTAAATTATGAATGCACATGTGTAAAAATAACTAGTATGGTAATGATATTTTGATAACCATAATTGATGTACATAAATTTACTGACTTGAATCCTTTTAATAATAAGATGGTGATATAAATAATTTTTAAATGTTATTCCATTATTTTTCTTTATGAGTTAGCTTAGTCTCAGATATCATTTAAATTGTCATTTCCTAAAAATAATGCTTTTTTGATATAAAAATTATAAAGCAACAGAACAAACAACTGAAGCAGGGGAGGAAGAAATTGTCCTCTTCTTTTAGGTTATTTCTGCTGGTCTAATAATTAAACCAATATAATAAGATATTTGACAAATAAGTATTAAAGTAAAAATGTATCAATAAGATACATTGATAAAAGAAAATGACCAAATGTCACTTCATATGTAAATATGGGAACTAACATCCATAAGTGGTTCAGAGACAGAAAGTTAAAATGAGGTATACCTGGCAACCTGAGCCAAGGATGAGGTAGGGTGCCGAGGGGCTTTGGAGGGGAGGAGCACAATTCACAGGGCATAAGGCCAGGTCTTCACTAACTAGCAGTTTACCCCACCAGATAGATAAGTCATTAAAATGATCTCTTATGATAACTCTTATTGTGGGCAAGGACCTTAGTTTGCATTCTGGAAGTGAGAGGTAAACATTTCTCTTGAGTCTGCAGCATCTCAATTGCCTTCAGCTGAAAACTATCCACATCCACAAGTAGCTTATCATGGGGAGACCTATTCTGAACCCCTTCACTAAACAGTACATATTTTCCTTAAAAAACTTAATAACTTAAGTTTTGGATTTTAAAAGAAAACTTTTCTGGAAACTTGATTGTGGGAGACCCTTCTGCGTGGCATGGGCCCAGCTCCCACTCAGAGATGCACAGGACCCACGCCCACAGATAGGTTCTCTCATGGGAAATCAGGTTTGTAATAATCCTAAGCCACTTTGAGTCTTGCTTTTGCTAAAACTCCCTCACCCTGAATTGAGACATCAAGTGCTTACTGTAACTTCCTAAAATCCATGCTAAAACTCCCCAGTATGGAGTGTAACCACTCAATTACTTTGCCCTTTTTCATTTGCAAATATCCTTCTTCTGTGATGTGATTAGTGGCATTGGCTCCTTTGTTGTCTGTAAAAGGTAACCACCTATAGCGAACCTGTGCATAGTAATGAGGACCATCATGTAATGTGACCAGAAACCCAATCAAGGCCTGTCACTGCACAGGCCACGGCTTTTGCTCCCCTTGAGAGAAAAGCCACGCTGTCCCTTTTCCTCCACCAGACTCGGTAGTCCGTGCGTATGTCTCATTTCATCCATAATGACTCGGACACTGCGGGCCAGTGTCTGCATCACTCCATTACATGAATTTCACTATTCCTTCATATTTTTTTTTAGAAAGTATTTTTTCTCTTCATTTCCCAAGAGTATTACTACTAAATACCTAAGCTTTGCATATCTATCAAATGCTTCTCTTCAAAGCTTTTTTTACAAGATAGGGTTCTGTTCTTATGCTCAGGGTAATGTTTACAGGTTAAATCCACACAGAATTGGGTTAGATAGAGTAATAACCTTCTGACTAGTGTAAATAGTGCTACAAGGTGCTGATCAGCACTTCTTCCATCTCATCTTTTGGATTCTATGCACAACCTATGGAATTGTGGGTCATTTTTTAATTAGTTGGCATTAGACATTGAAAGGAACCCAGAGGACAAGACAACATAGACTTTGAATTATTCCAGCCCTGGAGTATTTTGTATTGCTTCGTGCTCAGTAACTGAGATAACTCAGACCTAGTTTTGAACTATGTATGGTATACCATTTTTTTTATTGTTCAGACTCTCCAAAAATGGTTAAGATATCATTAAGAGAAGATGATTTTCTTTATGTCAATTTCATTATGAAATGAAGGTAGATAAATTCATATGATATTATCAATGATTACATTAAAATCCTGTTTTTGACTGTCAAGCTAGCCTGTCTTTTATCTTTTCCCTCTTAAACTTACCTCAATATTAATTGATAACCTAGAAATAGAGGAAGGGCACTGGGTCATATTTGGGAGGTTGTCATGCTGAATAACGGTATGGACAAATAGACATTTAGCTTCTTCAGGAAGAAAGTTTTATTTGGAAGGTAAATTTTAAATTAGAACTAAATTAAAGTATCTGAGGACAGAGGTGTTGGATGCATCTAAAATTTTCAAAGAACTTTTTTAAAGCAACTACAAAAAACTAAATTCTTTAAAAATATAAGAAGCAAAGGATAACACTATCATGTGTTATATATGATGATAGTTATAACTACATAGTGTCAGAAGCACTGGTCTCTTCAAGTGCCAAACTATTTTTTTAGGACATGGGGTGAAAGGAAGACATTCATTTTATTGTCACCTACTTCTGATTTTCACTATGTCCAAGTTCGGTTTTGTTGTTGAGAAATGAATAGATATCTTCTCATTTTATTTGATCAGACTATTACCTGGAGTTACAAAATAAGGTAACATTTGATGTTAAATATAAAAAAAACATGATCAAGTAATAGGAAACAAGTCACATTATAAAATATATGAACAATATACAGAAATTCTTAAAGTAACTTTTGCTTTGTTTTGTTAGGGAATGTTTCAGCAATTGTCTAAAGACAAATTTGCATATGTCTCATGAAATATACTATAGATTTAGCTTCTTCTCTATTATAATATTTTTACTTCAGCAAAAAAAATACAGGCTTTTCCTGGCTTTGCAGAAAATGTCATGAAGTATTAAGGTGACTTTGTGTAAACTGAACTAAAAGGCTCATTTACTTGAGATAGCCTGGAAACTCAAGTCAGTTTTCACCTTAAATTGCTTGGATAACTGGTTGAATTTTTCATTTTTTTTTAATCACAGTTGCACACATTTTAAAAGTTTTATTATAATTTACTTTATTTGTTCTTAATTTATTTTAAATTTCAGAAATGCTAATACATTGAATAAATATTCAGCTTAAGGAATACAAGAATGCTACTGGGTTTCTCATTTATATTAATAATCTGTAGGATACTTTGGTTATTTTTATATTCTACACAAGTCTCTCTATAACTAGTATAGTTATAACTTTCGAGTAACTGAAAAAAATCATGAAACCATTGGAAAAATTCCAACTATTGGATGACTCTTTGTTACCTATAAATTATGAATGACTCATGTGTGGTATATATAAAAATTCCTTCATAAAATAGAAAAGTGAGAAAACTGTAAAACAAAAAATCTAGTATGCACTTATGAAGATGAAAAATGAAACAGTAAATAGTTCTGTGGCATCTGTGCAAGGAAATAGTACTTTGTTATACATTAAAGTCAAATAAGGCTCAGAGGTATATACTGTGATGAATATGTTATTATTTTAGAAGAGATTCATAGTGATTTATATTTAACCCTTCAGAGGTCACAGTAAAAAAAATTACAGCATAGGTCACGTGTCTCGAATACCACACACCCTCACGAGACACCTGTCATAACCAAACCGACGGCTTTAACTTAATGGCTTAACATTAGTCATGTACAAATGTGCAGCTAATCACGCAGGACCCTTTTCTCTACGTCTTTGCCAATAGTTGTAATTTTTTAATTTAATGATGATAGTCATTCTGACACATGTGAGGTGATACCTCATTGTGGTTTTAATTTGAATTTCGTGATGATTAGTGCTGTTGAACATCTTTTCACCTGTCTGTCGACCATCCGTATATCCTCTTTGGAGAGGTGTCTGTTCATGTTCACTGTCAATTATTTAAATAGGATTTTTTAAATTTGTTTGTTTTTGGTGTTAGGTTCTATGAGTTGTTTATATAGTTTCAATATTAATCCCATACTGGATATATCGTTGGCAAACTTATTCTTCCATTCAGTAGGTTATCTTTTCGTTTTGTTGATGGTTTTCTTTGCTGTGCAAAAACGTTTTATTTGATGAAGTCTCATTTGTTTATTTTTCATTTTGTTGCTCTTGCCAGAGGAGACATATTTAAAAGATATTGCTAAAAGTGATGTCAAAGAGTTCATTTCCTATTTTTTTCCAGGAGGTTTATGTTTGGTGGTCTTACATTAACTCCAATTCATTTTGCATTTAATTCACTAATAAAAATTTTCAGTAAAGTTGCAGGATAAAGAAAACTATATACAGAAATCTGTTACATTTCTATACATCAGTAATACATGATCAGAAGTAGAATTTAAGGAAACAATCCCATTTACAACTGAATAAAAAACATGAAATACCTATAAATAAATTTATCCAAAAAGGTAAAACATCTGTATTCTGAAAACTATAGAATATTAAAGAAAGAAATTTAACAAGACACAAATAAATGGGAGAATATAATTTGCTCATAATTTGGAAAGATTAATATTGTTAAAATGTCATTATTACCTATAGCAATAAACAAATTCAATGCAATTCCTATTAAAATATCTATGGCATTCTTCTCAGTAATAGAACAAGCTAATGTTTACATGGTTCTTTGCTAGAAATTGAAAATGTGTTTAACATTGAAAATGAAGAACAAATGAAAAGGAAAATGAAGTAAGTCACTAAAAAATTCTTTAAATACTTGAAGAACTTTTCATCTGGAAATTGAGGTACATGTTCTGTAGTATGTCAAGAAACAGACTTTGAGCCAGTTGGGAAAAGCAACAAAAGTTCCATTATGTCTTTGAGCCATTGTAAAGTTTAAGTTTTTTTTCAACTAAAGAGAAAACCCTCACTTGGGAGATTTGAGATTTTTCAGCTGACATTATATATACTATTCAAGCACCAAAGACTTTCATATCCCTTCCAAACGTAAGATGGTATGTTTCCTTGGTTGTAAGATCATTTAGGAACTGGGGAACTGTTGTTAGAAGATCTAATGAAACAATATGGGACTGGAAAAATACCCTAAAAACTTAACTGGAAGGAGATATATATACATCTCTACACACGTATATATGGTGTATTTGTGTGCTGATGCATCACCATACAAAGAGAATATTTGAGTTTTATTACCATAGACAATACAATTTAAAAAGAAGCACCAAAGAAACATATTCTGTTAAAAACTGAGCACCTGATAAAGTTTTGACTTGACTCTGTGACAATACGAGCTCTCACTAGGATGAAGGCTCTTGAAGGAAAACTTTCTGAACTTCTTGCTGTCAGCAAGCTACCACATGTGATGAACTGGAAGTGAGGGGAAAGTTGTATAAAAAGTTACTTGGTTCATTTTAAGTTCACAGTTGGCAATTTTGACAACTCTTCCAGTCTAAAGGAAAGTGAAATTAACAATAAAATAATTTGCAGTGGTGTAAGTATGATAACATGTCCAGAAAATCTGTCAGCTCTAAAAATCAGATTCTCATTTAGTTATTTTAAAGAAAATAAAATGGATAAGATTCTCAATACAAATAAACAAATAAGAAATATCATAATTCTGATTTTTCCCAAATTACTTTTTATAATTTTAGTGACTACAAAATGCTGTGAAATTATATTGTTTGTTGAATTAAACTGTTAAGAAAATAGGCTCTGTCTGATAAGAACTAGAGTTTTAAAAATGGTATGCAATAGTCCCTGCCAAAAAAGATATGACAGTATTGAGATGGATACTTGTAAGTGTATGAAAATGAAAATATAATAACAAATAACTAATAAAATAATGCATGCATTGCAACAAAAGTGTTTTATATTGGCTTTGCAGTATTATCAAATGTTCATTACTAGATAAGGCAAAAGGAATTTCTGGCAGAGGGAAAATATAGATATTGTAGTATTTCAGAAAACTAAGCTTGGTAGACTGGACCAAAGACTGTGATACAACGACATATAAGAAAATACAGTTAGATGTTCAGATTGATTATGAAGACCTTGCATACCAGTCTAGAAATCAGCACACTTTATCTTACAAACTTTGGAAACATTACTCTTAGCTTTTGTAAAGAGCATAGAGGTTGAAGTTGCAAAGACTAAAGGCATAAACAGCAATTAACCAGAGTCAGGCTTAAAATAAGGCAATGGCCATGGCTGTGAATAAGAGAGATAGAACTACTTTGGATAGATGTGTATCACATTCCTTCAATAGTTACTACCAGAATCAACAGCTTATATAGGACCATAAATTCTTCAAGATTTTTTCCTTTTTTCTCTTAATATGAAATATGAAAGCAGTTGCTTATGGGATTAATAAATTCCCTTTATTTTGTTTCATCAAAGAAGTGAGACCAATTCCTGCCATAGGACATGAAATAAAATGGAATAATACCTGTTTCTTCTTTGTTCACAGAAAACAAGACAATTGCTGACAAAGTAATACCCTTAATCATCTGAAACAAAACCCTTTAGATCCAGGTTTCATGTGTGATTCATTTTCCTTTGCTATTCAGTGAAATTGCAAAACGATATAAATTTAATTCTGAATATTTTAGTATGATATTCTAGCATTTAGAAGGGAACATGGAAGTCAAATTGAAAAATATGATTATAGATATTTGTAGCCATTTTCTTCCTGCAACGGTATTCTTAAAATTTTATATGGCACCTCATTGGCATTGCACTAGGGGCTGGAAACAGATGTGAATAAAACTGGCCAAACTCTGGCTGCCATGGAGCTTCTTTTTTACTAAGAGGAGAAAAAAAAACACGGAGTGAAAAACTATTTTGGTGGATGCCAATGAACAGAAATGCGTGAATGAATAGGATGTGCTGGATTGGAATTTCAGGTTATAGACACAGTGGACGCGGAAAAGCTGACCAAGAAGATGGCATTTGAGTGCAGGCCTAACAGAGGTAAGGAAGTCATTCATACTAACATTTGGGCGGAACACTCAGGTTTGAAATGCACTTTCTATTTTCCATCTCTCAAATTGTGACAACTAACATGAGGGATTTTTAGGTTATTCCAATAAACTGCTCCAGTTGAATATGCTTAGGTAGAGTTTAACATTAATTTATGTGTTTTCTTATTATCGTAGACTCAAAATAATTTTGTAGAATCACTTTGTCCCACATGGAAGTATTTATCCCTAATCTCACTCATGCTATTATTGCTTTTGCCGAATTTTGGAATATCTGTTCTGCTTACTTTCTGGTCATCATCCATTTCATCACCAGCCTACAGAAATCTCTGAAAGCATTCCTGCATCCAACATCAATATGTCCCAAGCCATTTCATTTTCTTTGCTCTTGCTCTCTTCCAAGAAGTCCTGGACACTAGTACTATATTACTGTCAGACTAAATGATAATTAGTAAGTATGGTAAAACTTGATAAAGTTTACTTTATTGCTGGACTCATGAATATGTATTAAATTTAGAACTAATATTCCTAAAATATTTTTTACTCTAATATTAGACATTCTCAGGTCAATTTGCTTTAGCTTTCTTATGAGAACCTTCACTGTTTTCTTGTGTGTTATATGTAGTTTATTTGTGTATATTCAGTATATCAGATAAATATTGTCAAAACAAACTCTATTCTGAATTGTGCTGAGTGCCCAAAGCTTTAGAACCATCAACATTTAAATGACATATCATGCCTGAATATCCGACATACCTATGAACTCCATTCCGGATCTGTTTATTTATTTGTGTGGTTAACAAATACTTGCACAGCCTCTAAGATTTTTCTTTTTAAGTGTATATTTATGAAAAAGTTGAAACATATTTTTGAGTGGAGAGAATGTTATAATGAACTCTCATGTATTCATTACTTAGCTTTAACCAGCATCAATGTTTGGTTAGTTTTGTTTAATCTATAAGCATACTTCCCCCCACATTCCTATATATTATTTTTTATTATTACAGAGAGAGGAAGGGACAGAGAGAGGGAGGGAAACATCAATGTGCAGTTGCCTCTCATGTGCCCCCTACTGGGGACCTGGCCCACAACCCAGCATCTGTCCTGGAAATTTCTTAACATAAGAAAAGAACTGTGTGCAAATTTTCCCATTCCTCATTATCAATTGAGTTGATTTGTTAAAATAGAGTCACAGCAAGCATAGATTTTACTCAATGCCAGATTTTACTCATAATTCAAGTGATGAAAGTAAAATCTGGCAAAGAGGTAGTATTCCTCTTTCTTGAAGGGAGTGACCTTCATATGTAACTTCATAATTGCCCCTTCCCTGTCAACACACACACATTTTAGTTTGGGAGTACAACATTATAAATTGTACTAACTGCATGTGCAGTCAGTATAAGCAGACAGAGAGAAAGAGGTATTTAGGTTGGTTGCTTCTTAGATATTACTCAGGGGTTATAGGTTAATTACTCAGGGCTAAAGAGGATAAAGAGATTATATGACTAGCTTTACCTCTCTAGGCAGCTATTTTCCATAAATTCTATACATATACAAAATTCCATACATATACACACAGGCTAATTATATCCCGAAGAAGTAGGGAGTTCTGGTGAAGCCATTTCCCAAAGAGATAAATCACAGTTAATTATTGGCTGCTCTTCATTTTTTTTCTGTTCATATATGTCTTTACAGATATTTCTGAACAAAATCTCAGTATTGAAATTGGTGGATTATTTCCTTAAATTATATGAAATGTATTGATATCTCTTCCCTTGCCCTAATTTGTCTCTTCTTGCAATTGTAGGAGAGCAGGTATTTGTCACCCCAAAGTATGTCTCTCTGGCATGAGGATTATTTTAGGCTGATTATTTTTAAGAATAAAAATCCTCAGAGAGAGCTTTTTACCTCCCCCTCAACTGCCTAAAATACTTTAGATAAAGGGCCTGGTTCAGGAAGAGTACTTGTCCACCAAATATATATTTACAAAAAAATATGGGCTAGACATGGTAGGGTGAACCGGGGCAGGGCTTGGAGACTAAAGTCCTCTTTGCGCCCCATCACCTCTGCATGGCATAGTAAACAGTTGACTTTTAAAGTATTTGTTAGACATGACAGAGTGTTTAAAACTCTTTAGTTTCTGGTACAATGGTGTATTCTACAATCATTTCAGACAATTCTTGCCTGAAATGTGGAAGCAGAAATTACACCAAGGAGCCCAAGGTCTTTGAACTGGGAAATGTCTTTTGTTAACTGTAATGTGGGCAACAGGATGAATATTCCTACCGTTTTGGTCATTTTTTTCCATTTTTTTTTTTTTGTCAAAACAAGGAAATGTGCGTGTGTGCATGTGTGTGTGTGAACAATGTTCTCAGTGACTTAAACATTAAAACTCAAGACTCTGTCCCACAACTCGCGCACAGTGGTTTCAGAAGAGTAATACACACATTGGCAGCAGCAACAAAAATAGTGAAAACAATTTACATTTAAGTTCTTTTTGCCCTCAGGCCATGTCCCAAGAGAACTGGAGAAATTACTGAATCTTAAATTTGCTTGAAACAATTTCTGTTCAACCATTCCACATCTCAAAAGATAGTTCTATTTGTTTCCTTTTGCTCTTGACGTTGTAGAAATTTCTTTTCTAAAAATTTTGCTTTGTTTTATATTTATCTAAAAATTTATATAGTTCCAAATTAAACTCTTCCAATAAGGCATATATTTAAAAACACCAAGCCAGCTGCAGAGTTCCTTAATATTCGATGAACTATAGTTTATAATGCTCTTAATTTAGGATTTGCTACTTTAATTAGTTTAGTCATAACAATTCAATACTCAGTAAATTCAGAATATTAGTAGTGCTTTTATTTTTCTACAGGTAGCTTAGTAGCCTTCTTTTCATTGGTTTATATCTTATTCATAAATGCTGAATAAAAATACTCGTCTGCCCGTGAAGACGCATTGGAATACAGACAAGCGCCTGCAATTTTTTTCCTTTGTTACATCGGATGCAGAAGTCTACACATTCTCCCAGGTAGTAAAGTGTAAATAAGCTTTAGTTTATGTGTCCTGATTTTTCTTCATTGATATATTCATTTAAACAAATTGATACATTGCAAAATGCTGTTCATTTCATATTCTTTTAATGGATTATATTATCAAGAAAATTAGATACTCAATTGTTTAGTTGAAGCTAAGAAATTGCATCCTCTTTGAGCATTCTTTGTGCCACACACTGTTAGAATATTCTGTGATGCTCAAATAGACATTTTTTTGATTATTTATCTCCTTACCCATGATTCATTCGCAAATAATTTTTATCTACCTTCCTCAGGATTTAATATACTACTTATTGTGCAGACATATTAATTACATAACAAGTTTTAGTGCATTTTCTAATATAAGAATAGATTCTCACAAAGAAGTTCTAGAATGATTATTAGTATATTCAATTATTAAATATTTCTCTAAAATATTTTAGAATTGCCTGCGGTAAATGAATATATCATAAGGTAAATATTTGGTATATTTAAGATATTTTTAAATATATGAAAAATGTGTACACATCATGTGTTTAGAGTTTGATTCATTGTTTCATAGTGAATATACTTTTGTAAATATAACCAAGATCAGGAAATAAAAAATTTATATACTCTCCTCTTTTTACTTCTTGAAATTCACCTTAAATTTAGCAATTTAAATTAAGTTTGCTTGTTTCTGAACAATTTATAATTTGAATAATAAATGCAGATTTTTGTTTATGGCTTTGGTTTATTTATTATTTTCACTGAATTTTATTATTACATTCCATGAATTGCTTTAAAAAATCTAATGTACTGTTGGTAGATAGGTTGTTTGCAATCAGACCTATTACAAACAGTGAGTGTTTTTGCAAATACACTCATATTCATCTCTTGGAGCACATGTGCATTGCTTTCTGACAGACACATTCTTAGGAATAGAATTGCTGAATATGTTTGACTTTAGTAGATAATGCCAAACATGGTTCAAAATAAGTTGTAACAATGACACTCTCATTAACAATGAATGAGAGTTCCATTTTTTCTCACATTATGCCAACCCTTTGTATTATCTTCTCTTATTCTTTTTCCATTTTTTGTTAAGCTTCTCTGGAGAGTGTGTAGTTAATGGTATCTACTTGTGTATTTAATTTTTATTTTCTTGGAGTATTTAAAAAATTTTATGCATATAGTAAAATCACATTGATAATTTTATTAAGAAGTTCCTGCTTACCTCTCTTTTCTATTTCACATTTATATCTTCAGCCCATCTGGAATTGGTCTGTATGTATGACGTGAAGTATGAGTCAAGTCTCATAGTTTTCCACATCAATATTCACTTACTCAGTACCTTCTATTGAAAAGACTGTTCATTTCTTCATCAGACTGTAATGATACCACCTTTGCCTTAAATCAAATGGTTGTTCTGGACTTTCTATTCTTTTCTATTTTTCTATTTGTGCCAATGGCCGCATTATTGTAATTATTATGGGTGTCTGGTATGGAATGTCTTCTTCTCCTGCTTATTGAGGGCAAGGATGATGTGCTTTTGCTTCTACCAGGTAGCTTGGAGACATTATCCATCCAGTTTCATCCTAATCCAGTCCAGGGATGAACTAATTCAGGACTGTGATGTATCTTCAGTGTCTTAGGGTTCACAATCATTTTTCTGAAATTACATTTTGGGTCTTCTTGGAGCCTTGATTTTATCTAAAGTGCATCTCAACTTCTCAGCCTTTCTGCCACTTCGCAAATAATCATAAGATATCAGGTATAAAGCAATGTAAATGCCTGAAAGACATCTCTGACTATGGGATAAACAAATATAAATTCTATAGAGTTTTAATGGTATCACTGCTGTTTTGAAAACAGACAGGTGTGCTGTAAGAGTGGGCGTTTATTGCAAGTATCTAAATACACTATGATCCTAGGGGCTATGGTAGTGATAGAGGTACTGAAAAATATTCAAAGTTATCGTGTATTTAAAGATAGAGCTGCCAGAGATTTCTGAAAGACTGAGTGAAGAATGGGAGAGAATGAAAGGATTCTGAGAGTCTGGGCAAAGCGAAGAACCCAAACTGGGTAAACAATGGGAAAAGCAGATGTGGTGGGGCTGAGGTTGGGCATCAGGAGCCCAACTTCAAACATGGGAAGTTGAGGATTTTGTGAAATGAGAAGTGTTGAAGTGGCAGTTGCATATAGTAACCTTTATTCTGGGAAGTTAAATTTGAGTGGTCATGTTTATACCATATGGCTTCTTGATATTGCCAAGAGAGTGAGTGTTGGCTGAAAAAAGAGACAATGTCTAAGGAATGATTCCTGGGCATTTATTAGGAGAAGGGGAGATGAGAAAGAACTTAGGAAAGGAGATTTTTTGTAAGTATATTTTATTTACTATGCTATTACAGTTGCCCCATATTTTTCTCCCATTTATTCCCCTCTGCTCTGTACCCTCTCACCTTCCTGCTTTCCACCCCACCCCTTAGTTCATGTCCATGTGCTGTACATATAAAGTCTTTGGCTTCTCCATTTCCTACACTATTCTTAACCTCCCCCTGTCTGTTTTGTGACTACAAATTATGCTTCTTATTCTCTGTATCATTTTCCCCCATTCTCCACCTTCCCCTTCCCCACTAATAACCTTCCATGTGATCTCCATGTCTGTGATTCTGCTCTTGTTCTAGTTGTTGGTTTAGTGTTTGAGGGTTTTTTTTTAGATTTCGTTGTTGATAGTTGTGAGTTTATTGTCATTTTACTGTTCACAGTTTTAATCTACTTTTTCTTAGGTAAATACCTTTAACATTTTATATAATAATGTCTTGGTGATGATGACCTCCTTTAACTTTACCTTATCTGGGAAGCATTTTGCCTGTCCTTCCATTCTAAATGATAGCTTTTCTGTATAGAGTAATTTTGGTTGTAGGTCCTTACCTTTCATGACTTTGAATGCTTCTTTCCAGCCCCTTCCTGCCTGTCGAGTTTCTTTTGAGAAATCAGCTGATAATCTATGAGCTCTCCTTTGCAGGCAACTCTCTCTTAGTAAAAGAGATTTTAAAAGAGTTCTTTTAAGGTAAGAAGAAAATCAGATATCTTTATTTAATAAAAATAAAGATTTTGTTTTTTTAAGCAATAATTCTTGAGTTTTCTCAAATGCTATAAACAGGTCCAATACAATGAAATCTAAAAATGCCCATTGGGTAACATATGTGAAGGTGACTGGAGACCTCAATAGGAAAAGCATGAAAGGATAGTGCAAAAAACATGCTGATTTAGTGGGACTAAAAGAAAATAAGAGGAATGGAAACATGACTATAGACAACTTTTCTGATTGTGTCTTTTCTATTTTATATGTCTGTTTCCTATGGTCTATCAGAAGTAAGATGTAATATTGTTTTAAGTCTTATTCCACTGTTTTTGGGAAAGTAAATAATCATAAAGTAAACTTTATCAAAAGGAAAAAATTACAAAACACTGAAGATAATTTAGAGTTCCAGTAAGTGATTTTTCCTTATTACTTTGTCTTTAGTTTAAAAATATGTCATTGGAGAGTAGCTTGAAAGGTCAAAATTTGCACATGTTTTGGCTTCCAGGTGACACAGACTGAAAAGGTTTTAAATCATTAATTATGAATATATGCATGGATTTCTGGGAGAAGACCAAGATACAGCATTAGAAACTGATATTAGCTATGGTGAAAACCCAAGTTAATATTTTCTTATACTGTAGAAAAATGTATAAGTCAATAGTGCATTAATGCAAAATGCATTTGTCATGTCTTAAGACAAATAATTTTATATGCCTTTAACATTATAATGATTCATATAATAGTTGATAGTTTTTAAACTTTTCACAGTAAGGTATTGTGTCAAAAAAGAAATATAATCATAAGTGCCTTGTAAAAAATATGAAGGTGGTAGACATATCCTTTGTTAATCTTGTGGCTGAGTTTTCAACATATTGAAATTATTTAATGAAATTTACCAATAGAAAATTAATTGTGAAAACACAAGAGTGCGGTATATTTTAGATTACATATGTTTGGGAAATATAATTTTATGTAAACTTATTTAGCACTCTTGAAAATTATAATAAATTACCTTAATAAAACAAGTTTAAAGCCTAGGAAAGCAAGAGAAAATGTCACTTGGCTAGTAATACTCCATTATCCTGTTACCCCTCACTGTATACAGAGTAACCATTGTTTCATCCTAACGTGACAATGAATTTGTGTTGCTTTTATAATATTACCTTCTGAGCTAACAAGGTTTTCATGTTTTTCATCTTTAGTATTGGGAATAGAAGAGTTTACAAAACAAGTGTGACTTTGAGCATCCCTTTTTGCAAACATCTACTGAGAGAATTTAACTTAATCCAAATGAGGGTTTAAAGAGTATTGATGAGTAGTGAACTAGAAATGCTTATTCAGTGTAACTATTATGTCTCATTTTTTGTTGTAAATATTCAGTTTAAGGGCTGATGCTGGTGTTTTTAAGTTCAGGGCTTATGAGATACTACAGTCATATACGCTAGAGATACTGCTTTGTGTATTTGGTAATCATTGCTAAAGCTTGGTGCAGGGTAAGAGTTGTTTTGTTTGGCTCTTTGGTCTTTGTGGTGACACAAACACAATAAAAGAAGTTATGTTTCTGATCCTTAGTGTGTCATCTGCTCTTTTGGTCAGCTCCTTTATCCTTTTATGCCAGTTACCTCTGTACTACACTTTGGCCTTCAGATCCTTTTTTTTTTTTTTTTCAATTTCCAGGAAATTGAAAAAGTTTTCAATTTTTTTCCAACATTCCAGGAAAACCATGATTCTGCATATTGTTTTGACACAGTTTATTAGCTTATTAACTATATCCTATTACAATTCTAACATGGTTGATACATTGATAAATACAGCTTCATCAGTTGTCATTTTGCAATTACAGAACCATGATAAATACTTTAGATCCATTGAAAACAAGACAGGCTATTTTTAAAGAAAACCTAGACAATGTATTTTGGAGCTATTCAATTGGAACCCTGAGCAGACCTGCTTTCCTATAAATCATATTCAAAGGCAAGATCCTTGTTTCCCCCAACCCCATCATAGCAGCTGAACATTTTCTTGTCTATTACAAAGATATAATTTTCTAGCTATTCCTGGGTTTCAAGGACATTACTTTGAAGGTATCTGACAACCATAGGAGAATGACTTTTGAATCGAGGGATTTTTCCTTTTAGTTTACTGATTCCAGGGGCTCTATACCACTTTCTTTAATAATATGCAGTGGCAGAGATAAATATCATCAAGACTTACCATTCCTGTTCATATTTCCATAGCTAAACACCTTGGTTTCTCATTTTAATCTTTTTAGAGTATAAATTGTTGCTCACCACTCTGTTCCCAGTATCTAAAAGAACATGGTAGAGAGAAAATTCGATACACAACAACTGAATGAATAAATGAATATTTAATGAGATATTCAAACCTCTTGACAAGGGGGGAGACATATCTTCCTAAATTTGAAAACTACCAGGTTAACTTTTTCAACTGGCATAATGATTATGAGCTAGGACGTATTAAACAGCAGAAAAACTTGGACGTTATCTAGGTCATTAATCTCTGATAGATGTATTTGATATCTCTCCCATATAGATATATCGAAGAAAAGAAGGCATTGGCCCAAGATTTTGCTGCATAGTTGCACGCTCATGAATTGCTGTTTAGGCTCTCTTTACTATCAAGGAATGTCTGTTCAGTTTCCAAAAAATAAAAAATACATGCTGCTTTCAACAAGCAGACCTTCCAGAGGATTTTGAGAATACCCTTGTCTGCCCACTTATTTATTTCCCTGCTTTCATTAATGGCAGCTGCTACTTATACAGCCTTTTCTTCCCATAATTACTTCTCTCCCAGCACATCCACTTGCAAAATCATAGGCCACATTTACATTGAAATAAATTTCATAAGCAGTATCACAGCAAGTTTTTCTATTAAGTTTTCTTCCTGGCATATCAACTATGCTTATTTCCAGTGTAGTCTGAAAACCTATTTTTCTTCTCGTCACTTTTATGTTATAGCATTCTCATCTTGTGGTCATATAAAGGAGCAGTCCCCAACCATTTTGGCAATGGGGACTAGGTTTTGTGGAAGACAATTATTCCACGGATCAGGGTGGGAGGCTTGGTTTCAGGATGATTCAATAGTGTTACAGCATTATATTCAACCTTCCCTCCCTTTGCGGGGCCCAGTTCTTAACAGGCCCAGACCAGTACTGGTCCACAGCTCAGAGGGTGGGGACCCATGATCTAAATGATACACCTTTAAAGATCATTAGGATTTGAATATGAAAAACTATGTAGCAATAAGCTTAAGTCCCATATTTTCCCATTCTATTTATCGGTTCCTTCAGGAATCTGAGTAACACATATGCATATGAATGAAAAGCTTTCACACAAGTTATAATAATTGTATCAGGTACTACTACGAGCTGAAGTTGCATGAGTTTGCAAAGAGCACAGAGGCAGAACAATTTTTATGGCAACTAATTGGCTCATCCTTATGATATATAACTAACTTGAGCAATTTTATTTTCTGTCAGCTCTATTGCCACCAGTTACACTAACTTCCACAAGTATGGAGCTACTATATCAGCCAATGAATGTTAATGGGGAAGGCAGTAACATTAATATCTTTTTTAATGTTTATAGGTAAAATAAACTCCTCTTACTCAATTCATTAAGCCATCATCAATATTTTAGATATAATTCTATCAAAGTAATAAAATAAGTATTTTTCATTCTCTTCTTTTCTTTTTTCCTTCTTTTTTTATTATTTTATGTGGAAAGTAAAATGGTCTTCAAAACAGAAACCTCAGCTAAGAGTTATATAAATTTCTACATAAATATTAACCTATTAATAGTTTTATACTTATACAAGATGCTTGTCAAAAATCATGGAAGTGATTTACCACATTGATCTGTGGTTAACCCATCTGTAAATTTTATCATCCTATAAATTTCCCATACACCCAATTATTTGCCCACAGAAGTGTTAGTCTGTCTTGAGACACTCAATTAACAAACATTCCCAGGAGACCGTACGCTTTCTGATTGCAAGAGAGAGAAACAAAAAAAGAATATTTGGAGCTAAGAGGGGAGTAACCGGGATATGAAAACTCTTACGTTTATTATTGTTGTTATTATCATTGCAGCTATATACAGATCAAAATTTAAAAATATAATAAAGGCTTCAGAAAGGGATAACAATAAAATGAGGGAAAGATTTTAAAGATTATTTACTCCTACTAAAGAAAGTTATAAGCCTTTAAGTCAAATTGCAAATCACAAAACAAGGGCAGTCTCAGGTCTTGCTTTGGTATAGGGACCTCTTAAAAAGAAAGAAAAAGAAAAATAGAAATCAGCCCCAATAAAGTTCAGGCGCTAATGGAAACTGAAAGATTGAAAAAAAGTAAATACTGACCAAAATTCACAAACATACTTCCTGGTCACTTAGAGAAATATAAGACGGGGAACTACTTGGCTGTTCGGAGGATGTGGGGAGTAAAGGGGCCCCCTCACATTAAATGACAGTAGCAATCAAGCAACAGTTTTGAACCTCTCACTTCTTTTTTCCATCTTTAGATAGATCAAAACCTTGGGACAGGTGTCATGAGTAAATGTTAGACAGCATTGCATCATTATGAAAATTTGAGATTTGTAGTTAACTTTCTGTATATTGAAGGAGAATGAGCTTCTTGGTTATTAGAGGTATTTCTAGACAATTCTGTGAGCTGATACCTGGCACATGGTAGATTTTTTAAAAATGTAATTTTGATGAAATAGCTACATTGATGATATTGTTATACAGGAGATGAAAATATGCCACCCCCAAATACGCCAGTCTGGCTGGCATGGGGATTAGTTGGAACTTAAGACAATTGAGAATCAACAAATTCAGAAACAGACTTTCTCTGCACTCCCCTTATCTGCCAAAAAACAGACCCTCCAAAAAATTAAATTGTCATAAGTCCCCTTCGTGGGAGTTGTATCAACCAGGGAAAATGGACTCTATTAAAGGGAAGGAGATAAAACTGCTACCAAGACAGACACTGCCACAAACACCGTAGCTCTCCCATCTATTTCCTAATAGCCCATTTATCTTTCCTGCAAATTATTTGCTTTCCCATAGGTAGCCTTTCTCCCAGTCCCTTTCCCCTATCAAAGCCCAATAAATTTGTATTTATTTCTGCTGTTTTCTGTTTTCAGTTTAATTCATAGGCCCCTCAGCTACTGAACCTAAGAAGATTGAGGAAAAGTTTTTCCCCTTATAAGTTAAGAACTCAAACAAAATGTTTAAGAAATGAGTAAACTTGTGCACACCAGTAAGTGATAAGTCATTTGTATGAAAGCTTTGCATATCAATTTTGTTCATATTTGTATTTTCTTTTTGGAATAATTCTGCAAAAATGACTACAGAAAGCACATCTTGCATTAATTCTGCTTTATGGAATAACAGTTTCCAAGTGTAATCTAATTATTTCATCTTAATGACTTCAAATTCTGTACACCTTTCACAAAATAGGAATTTTAATTATAGTAGTATTTATGGAAATTTAGTTTTATCAGGCTTATGCTAAATGATTTCTTCAATTATGTTTGAGTTAACCACATGCTCAACTCCACAAATAACACACTAATTTAATGACAATATTGTTTGTTCTAGAGGCCTATGAGAATTAAACAAGGGAAGCGGCTTTGAAGGGAGAAGATCACCTAGCTATTAATACCAAACATAGCCAATGTTGATGAGTCCTAGAAGTAATTTAGTCCACCTTCACTATGAATTTTAATACCCTGAATACAACTTTAAACAATTTCAGTTGAACTTTTCAAATCTGAATTTGCCTGTATCTATTCTAACATCCAAAATATCTCTTGCCTACATACTTTTTCTTTCAGTTTACTTTCAATCATTTTTAACTATAATTAAAGATATGAAACCCACTTTTAAGTGTTGTGAATAAGATTAAAACCTTGTGAGTGTGCAGTAGGTAATAAGTAGTATGATATATCATATCACTGTCCAAACACCGACTTTGGTGCAGTGAAGTATTGGAAGCTTTATTATCTGCCCATGATGTCATCTGGAGCAAGCATTCTAGCCAGTCTAAGACCACATTGTTTTCATCTATAAATGAACTAATCACTGAAGAGCAGAAATCCTTATACAATGTTGACTATCACGATTATTACCAAGAAGAAGTGCATTAGATATAATAAATTCAATTTGTATGTATTCATTTAACTCACACATTGTCATATATTTACATAATTTTTATATTAGGCCTATAATACAGCTTTGGGGACACTTCCAAAGGGTCTGAAAAAAGACTCGGTGACAATCACATTCGTATTTCTGAATTGAAACATACGACTCTTTATACTAAAGCAACAAATTGCTTTACCTTGTTTTAGGTCATGATTTATATACACAATGCAGTTGCTACAAAGTTACAAAAAACTTTAACATTTGGGGGCCTTGTGACTTTCATAATTATGAGTAATTAGTGTATCCATATCATTTCTTTCATAATGGGACGCTCTTGAGAGTAAAAATGCACATTAATGCTTATGCCAGGACTGCAGTTGGTTGCGGGCTGCCTCAGGTAAGCCAGGGTGGAGGGTCACATAGAAAGACTGGTGATATGTACTGACAAAGCATTGTTCTTGGCAGTTTTGGAAGTAATAATGCTAAATTATACTTATTTGTTCATTTGAATTATTTACTTTTGTGTCTACTTATTTATTTATGCTATATCCTGGTTCCAAAATAACCTCTTTTGTGTCATTTTGACCATCACTAAGAATAATAGCTTATCAATAAAGCCTGATCCACAGGGGTTCAATTCTTAGGTTCTTTCAGTGATACACTCTAATCAACTGAGCTAACCCACAGCAGTTCCCAATAACTTTCCTTTTGAAATTAACTTTGGACTCTACTGATTTGAGTGTTCTCTTTTATATAAATATTTCCGTTCTCTAAGAGACACACCAAATTTCAGTATGTATGTCTTTTTCCCCCACACCTAATTTTTAATTTTCCCATTCAGACCACTCAGTTTGGCTCACATGACTCGTGTCTCACTGGAAGTTTGAGAATATCATGAAAAACTGACATAAGTGGAGCCCCGTGAATATGGAACCAGAGCAGCCATTTCGAAGCAACTGCTGCACGTTGCTCTTTGGACCTCGGGAGTGCCTGGCCGGGACCAGACTTTTAGACTGGGCCAGACTCACCCTGTCCCCCAAACAACTACTCAGAAAGCTAACAAGAAAGCAGGCATCCTGACCATGAGAACTGATGATTAAGAACATCTCTTTCTGAAGAAAGTGATGCAGGGTGCAGCCAGGAGGGGGGCCCCCCAAATAGGGATTTGGAATGGGCCCAGAACCCAGGGTGTCCAGGGAATATTAGAGGGACATATAAGATGTCCTCACCCCCTCCCCCACAGGTATGAGTTGGGGGAAGGGACACATGGAGCAGGGACATGAAGAGCTGCTAATCCATGGCATGGTCCTTTAACATATCTATAGCCTTTGGCTGGTAGCTTAGATGTCTTAAATAGCTGTGACCATGCTCTGAGCCAGAGGGATGGAAAGGACCCCCCCCACCAAGACGTGACTGGGGGAGGAACCTCAAGTCACAGCGCCTGTGTGGGAGCTTGGAGAAGATTGGCTCCAGAAAATGGGGACACACCTGCCCAGACTCATGATGGCATCCCCAAAATACTTGGAATATACAGGAACGCTGGCAGGTGTAACTGATTGTAGGAGGAGTCGGAAATGGGAGTACAGAAGAGATTTGGCGCGGGTATTTAAACTGGGGAAGCAGCAGCCATTGAGAGAGAATCCACGTGCTTTCCCAAGAGTTAGGACCCTCACAACCCTGTGAGGGAAAATCACCATGTGGCTTTAGCAGAGAATTGCCACGTGGCTTTTCCAGAGTGGGGACCCTTTCCCCACAGCTTTGGTAGAAGAAGGACCACGCGGCTTTGGGGTGCTCCCTTTGACTGTGTGGCCTGGGAGCAAGAGAGACTGCCTGAAAGAAGGGTGAAAGAACTCTTGCCAGTAGGCCATGAGAAGGTGCCACATGGCTTTGGATTAATTAGAGATCCTGCCTGGACGACGACACAGCTGACGGTGTCAAGAGCCTGGATCTCGGAGGTGTGCTTCTCTTCCTTGCAAGTACAGTACCCTGAATTAGGGCAGAGGGAGATAGGAAGCACTGTGGGCGTCTGTGGGTATCCTGAAGGACTTTGATATTTTAATGAAGTTAAGTTGCTACTTTAACTCTGTATAGCATTAAATAAACATTTCCTTTCCTTTTCACAAATCTCTGGCTTTGAGAGGCATCTTTCCATAA